>OY992884.1:65045921-65420921 GCA_963921405.1 Cepaea hortensis
TCTCGCTCTCTCTCTATATATAACTATAATTATAAGTATATATGATAATATATATATATATATATATATATATATATATATATTGGACTTTATCCAAATTACACCTTCGCAAAATCAACACCTGCGAAATGAGATGCCTGAGGAGAGCTGCCAACTTAACAATCCGAGACCGAGTAAGAAATGCTACTATCAGACAGACTGTGGGATCAACACCTTGTGCCACATTTATTGAAAGACAGAAGATCAAGTGGTTTGGCCATGTCGTTAGAATGCAACATCAGCAAACTACCATCACTGTCCTTACATCAAAGATCATCTGCGACGAGACCACGAGGACGTCCAAGAAGAAAATGGATTGACGACATCAGAGACATTGTACAACCACACGGAATGACACTATCCAGTGCCGTCCACCGGGCGCTGGAACGCAAAGGTATTCCTCCCCACGACGCTTGACGGCAGAAGTGGAAGATGATGATGGATGATGATATATATATATATATATATATATATATATATATATATATATATATATATATATAGATACATAATATATATATATATAGTTATAGCATTGCTTTACTGCAGCTTGTCTTGTTCCAGACATATTGGTGTCACCTTTTCCTCCTGGAGTAAACTAGATAGGCCGAAAGAGGGATCATTCTGCATGGGCAACACATCCCCATTTTACAAACTATCGTCTGTCATGACGGCAAGGTGCCAGTCAGTCACAATATATAATATATATATATATATATATATATATATATATATATATATATATATATATATATATATATACACACACACACACACACACACACACACAAGATGTGTCTGATCGCTCATATGCAACTATATGCGTGTTTGTGTATATGACTGGGCTTGCGATGATATGTGTTGTTGTTGTTAGCTATCTACATACAATAGAATAACAAACAGAATATTATATCTAATGTTCTCTGAACAGCTATTTTCTAAGACATGTCTATTTTTTTTTTTTTTTTTTTTTTTTTTGTACTTATTTTTTCTTTAAAACAGATATATACACATTTGTTTTTAAAGGAGGGATGGAGAGTATATTTCATATTTTGTATTTGGAGATACTGTATATTTTTAATTTGAAACAAATAAACCTGATTTGACCTTGTCCACAGAGAACCAAGCGTTACCTTGATCGGGACTGCCTGGAGAGAAATGTATAACCAGATATCTGTATTATGCTATACCACAGTTGATCATTGGCTGATACTATATGAAGAAACTCTACTGAGAAAATAAGAAGTTCTCTTTCTCCAAAACATCTCTATTGTATCATTTAACGTGTTTATTCAAGAAAAGTGTAAAACGGGCACTTTCAAATTATAATGTAGGTTAAGGCCCTTACAGAAATATAATAAATGCATTGCTATACCAAGCAAAATAATAAACTGAACTAACGAAACTTTGTTATCTCCATCTATTTGCATAAAGATAGTAGTGCTGTACTTGCTCTGTTGTATATAGCATCCATCTGTCATGTCTGGCTCAATATCTCTACACTAAAGTAAGTATTCAAGGACATGTGTAACCACTTTACGGTGCAATGGGCATACGATGCTGGGCCCACACTTGTATAGAATAACTGGCACTCGGTGAGTGAAATGGTCAGATTCCCTCCGGTCGCCTTGACTTCCCAGGTCATTTCCCGGTACCATGTTTAATTCTCTTTAGAGTTGAAATCTGGAGAAAAAT
This sequence comes from Cepaea hortensis, assembly GCA_963921405.1. Lineage (NCBI taxonomy): Eukaryota > Metazoa > Mollusca > Gastropoda > Stylommatophora > Helicidae > Cepaea > Cepaea hortensis. Next base: position 65,047,656 of record OY992884.1, read on the forward strand.
AATTAAGTTTAAAAAATTATTTTACATGACCCCTACAAACATCTGTTCATACCAATGTCACGTGAAGTTGTAGGCTGTCTGATTAATGATATGTCAATATTACCTATCACTTGATGGGGTGGAAATGACAGTACCGCAGTGGTCAGCACTCTTACCTGCTGGTCCCTAGTCATATTGTCGATTCTCCCAAGAGGCAAATATTTCAATTAAAAATATTTCAAAAAAAGTTCAATCGCCGCTTCATGTTCACGTAGAAGCTAGAGAGGGTGATGTGTAAATGCGAATAAACACAAGGACCAGTTGTGACGTCATGGGACGTATTGGCATCTGATTCTTGAGCCTTATGTTTAGTCCCATCACCACACGATGGCTGATGTGTTGACTATAACACCGGTGCTTTTATTTATCAAGACATTTCCTAGAACCCACTTCAGGCTGAATTATTTCATTAGATCGCCGACATCAACATGCCTATATACATATGAGGGGGCTTCAAACGAAAACCGAAATTTTTTTTATTTGTTTTTGTTGGTATGTGTGTGTGTATGTGTGTGTGTGTGTGTGTGTGTGTGTGTGTGTGTGTGTGCGTGTGTGGAGGGAGAGAGGTGGGGGTGGGGGGGGGTGATTATATTCTGATAATGTATCATTTTTCAATTTATTCACCATTGCGTTCAATGCAAGTCCTCCATCGTCGATACAGTTCTTGGATTCCTTAGAAAAAAAAAAAATTATGGTCGCGTGTGTAACTACTCATGCATCACCTGCTGTTCCTCTTCATCGGACCGACAAGTCTTTCCTCTCAATGATCTTTGAGTTGTCCAAACAGGTGTAAATCACTTAGTGCTAAGTCTGGCGAGTACGGGGGATGTAGCACACACTGAAAGTGGAGTCTTCGATTGTTTCAACCGTTGCACAGACAGTGTGGGGTCGAGTATTGTCATGTTGCGACAGGACACAGAAATACACGCCGTTTGCGTTTGACTGGGAGTCGAAGATGATTTCCGAGAAGATCTGTATGCGTATCACTGGTGGCGGTTTTCCTTCTTGTAAGCAGTGCTCTAAAGTAACGCCTCGTTCATTACACAAGAGAGTCAGCATAACCTTCCCCTACAGATGGCTCCGTACGAAACTTCTTCTGTTTCGGTGAGGGGGGATGGCGCCATTTCTTGCTCGCTCTCTTCGTTTCCGGATCGTAGTAGCGAACCCAGGTTTCATCTCCAGTAACAATTTTTGATAGGAAACCATCATCATCTGCATCAAAGCACTGCACAAGTTCTGGACAAACGTCAATGCATCGTTGTTTCAATGTTTGAGTAAGCTGCCCTGGCACCCACCTCGCGGCGACTTTGCGGTACTGTCGCACATCATGGATGATGTGGTGTCTGAACCGTGGCAAATGTCGAGATGTGCGGAAATGTCACTCACAGCCAATCGGCGGTTTTCCTGTTCGAGGCCTTCAATGGCTGCAATCGACTCTGGCGTCACTACTCGTTGTGCCTGACCCGGTCGTGAACATCCTGTCACAGAAGTCACGTCGTTGTGAAACTTCCTACTCCACTCATACACTTGTTGGACTGACAGGCAAACATCACTATACTGGACGATGAATTTCTATGGGTTTAACCCCTTCACTGATGAAAATACAGATAACAGAACGCTGTTCCTCTTTGGTGCATGTGAAAAGTAGGGCTGCCATCTTTTAACTGTCCTTATGTTGTCACGGTTTTCGTCTGCACCATGATGCCACGTGCATAATCCTCTTGACATCCTTAACAACATCATTGACAGGTTACAAGACCATGACATGGTTAGTGTAATTTATATCACACTTCTAAAGTATTCATTTGAAGCTCCCTCGTAATTCACCAGTGGCAAAGAACATATTAAAGCAGAGATACTGAGAAAATACACGATCAATAGGCATTTACGAACTACTGTATATTGCACTTCGAGAATTGCAATTGTGATTTTAAAAAGTGCTTTAAAATAAGAAACGGCCTGTGCTACATATTGTTTTTATCGTTCGGTGTTGCTCATCGTTGCTATCTGGTTATCAGATACTATCATGTCTCAGAAACAGAGAAACGCGAAAGCAGTCAACTAACAAGGTTTGAAATTCAGAGGGGAGGAAAGAGGAGTTACCATTGGTTCAGATATAGTAAGAAGACACAAATGACACAGACATTTATAATACTGAATTGAATTAAGTAAAAAAAAAAAGGTGACAGAAAGAGAGCAATCCTAAGAGAAGTTCATAGTGAATTATCTACATCGTTAATGAGTCACTATGAAATAGAGATGTCTGCAAAGAATTCTTGGTATTAAGTGGCAAGACAAAATCACAAATACTGAAGTATTGGAAAGATCAGGTTGTGTGACGGTTTATTCCATGCCCAGTCTTCGTAGACTTAGATGGATAGGACATCTTAGGAGGATGGATGATGGTAGAATACCAAAGGACATCTTTCTTGGTGAATTACAGATGGGCAGGAGATCTCAGGGTCGGCCTCTACTACGATACAAAGATGTGTATAAGCGGGACATGATTGATAAGGGCATTGATAATGCACATTGGGAGCATGTCGCCACTGAACGTGTTGCATGGAGGGCAAACATCAGAAATGGAATAAATACAAAGGAGAAAATTATTTGCAGATAAGTCACACACCGAGCGTGTGAGACATAAGATGGTGCATGATGGTGGAAATGACCACGTGTTCACATGCACCCACTGTGAACAGACATTTACAACGCAAATTGGCATTATCAGTCACATTCGCTAGCGCCATAGGTACAAGTTATTATGCCTTTTTAAAGCACGAACTATCGTCTGTCAAGACGGCAAGGTGCCAATAAATGAAATAGAGATTGTGATGTGGTCACTTAGGTCACGGTCATGGGGGAAAGGTAAGACCGTTGTGTTCCGTATACGGGATTACACTGTACGACACCACAGGCGTCAGCGAGTTCTGTCTTGGTTTTAAGGAACCCCTTGCAAGACTTCTGCCATACGTCCATGTAGTACACCACAGATGACCATCACAGGCTTAACAGAAATGTCAGGAGATCTTGGAGATGGTGGTCCCTAGTGATGCAATGATCAGAATGCATCTGACACTCATCAGCATACAGCAAATCATGGGTAAATGATGTCCGAAGAACGTGTACACTACTAAATTGACAAAGTGGTTCTGATATCCGTCAAATTCAGTTCCTATTATATAACAGGCTCAAGTATCCATCGAACAAAAATCCAATTAAATAACATTTCTTTTCAAACGTCCACTACGTGCCTTAAGCGACCTAACATCCCACTAAATGACAGCTCGGTTAAAACGCAAAGTCCAACCAATCTCTGCGATCTGCAACCATGAGGTCACTGAAAGTGCAGCCTGAGGTGCACAGACAGATCGATATATACATCTGATATTAAGCAGCCATGTGCAGGGCGTGACGATTCCTTGGGTGAGCCAAGTATATATATATATATATATATATATATATATATATATATATATATATATATATATATATATATATATATATCGGCTCTTTACTTATGGTTGCCTCATTCGTTACCGGGGAATGCCCATGATCTGCCCCTGCCTTCCCTTGAGAGTCGGCTGGTATGCATACGTCTGTATCCAACGGGCCAGTTATATGTCAAAAGTGGATAGAGGAACAGAGATGACGTTAATACATATTGTATTGATATTGAAAAGTCCTTCAAGAAACCGGGAAGACTAACCAGGTCCACAAACACTCTCATAAATCGGATGCGTCTGCCAAAAGGGTGCAATCATATCAACTCTGCTGTAAACTGACACAATGTAATCACGTCAGAAAAATAAACGTCGTGCGAACGACGAAGAAGAAGGCATTGATATCGATAAATAATACTATGCGTATACCTGGGATTATAATTAATTTATTCATCATGCGCCATGCCGATAAGCGTGGGCGGTCATGTTTCGCCATCTCTCACGGTCACCACAGTCGTGGATCAGTTCTGTGTTCCTGTCTAGACAATGCCACGTGGCAAAGCCATCCATAATTTCACCACTCTGCATTCCCCTTGCTCCTTTCCCTTCAATCTTGCCAGTTGTCACCAGGTTCTCTAGTGTATTTCTTCTCATAACGTGCCCACAGATTGTGACTCCCGACTTCTAACATTTCTGTCTGTCCATGGTATGCTTTGCATGTTTCTCAGAGACCACATTTCCACTGCCACTAAATATTTTTCAACTTGTCTGTTGGTTGTCCAAGTTTCACATCCATACAAAAGTTGAGGTTCAATGCAACAAGTCAACACTCTGTTTATTAGTCAGTACGATGTCCATCTTGCAGCAAATGGCTACCTTGTGATTGTAATAGTCAGTAGTATAACAGCAAAGAGCACATATAGAGAATGTTGTTTTTGTGGACACTTAATTTTTGCCACGTAGCTGCCAGTGACATCAATATGGACATCACGATAGTATAAACACAAAACCACACACAAACCACAGACGCTTGACTAATGTTTTGATTGTTGTTGACTACATTTATAACAGTAGACAACGAAAATGGCCAAGACATTAGATAATGTATTTTGTATAAGTGACATCTGTTTAACTCCTGTTAAGATGTATAAATTGGAGAGCAAGAAACGTAGGCAGCGCTTCAAAATTATAACTACAAAAAAAAAGGAAAAGAAAAAAAAACAAAAAACATAGAGGATGTTGCGGCAAGTCTTCATCAGTAAAAAGCAATAAGAAACAAACCAAAACAATACAAATACACAAACGGAAATGTCGCTGACGTAACTACATTGAGGCAGGACAATATTATGAAACAATGTAAAGTAGTAGTAAGTGAGCAGAATAAACTGAATCATGTGGTATTTAACTCAAAGACAGATGAACGCAGACTTAAGCCGAGATAATAGCAGGCATTGGGTGGATAAGCTGTCGAATAGGAATCGTGCGGATAATGGCACATTGAAAACGTGGAGAGAGACATGAACAAGGTCCTGTAAAAAAATTATTGCATTTGAGAGGGAAGGATAGACTACTTTACAGTGATGGAACAACACGGGAAGAGCCAGAAGAAATTGAATTCATAGCATGCTCTAACCTTGTCACCGACTTTGATGTCGAAGTCATGGCGACGTTACAGCTGAGACAGCGTTTGCTTTTCTTCTGGCGTGAGACAGGACCGTCTGAGTGATTTCGGTATAAGCTGTTGATTTTCGACAATATATAGATCCATTGCTTTGGGCACGCTTACGTTGGTAGTTTACGTAGTGTCGTGTATCAGTTTAAAGTGTCGTCCCTGGAGTGAGAGGAATCAACACCCACATTATATTTTAACCCCTTATCATTATCCTGGAGAAACCACTAGAATCCGTCTACAAAACTCCGTCAGTTTATGGACACCTCTCTCTATATCTATCACTGCTGTATCATGCCCCCTCTCATTCTTCCCCAACGCAACAAACTCAACAACTCTAGCTTCTAAAAATTAATAACAATTAATTTATTAAAAGAAAAGTGTAATGTATGTGAGAAGCGTATGCGAAGAATGTGTGACGTGTTCTATGATGTGTGTAGAATCGGACCCTCAGATCAATAGCCCAGTCAGTTCATCCTTGCAAGGGCACACCACAGAAAGTTAGGTCAGCACAAGACAACCTCACCCAGTGATGTATCTCTCCTGCCAGACACTGACTTTCTTCTGTAGCTATCTGGTAATCCATCGACATGATCGTCCGAAATAGATCAGTCTATTTTTTTCCCACCGATCATGGACCGGTTGCACACTGCACATTATAAGTTCCTATAGTTCCTAAAAATGTACAAATCTCTTGTACTGTGAAATTAGGTATCACTGTTATTGTTAATATACTTGATCCTATCTAGTGTCTATATTGTCTCAAGTACAATGTCCCTTGTAATCTTTCACTGGAATCTACATCATGTGAATGGTACATTTTAAAGTTCTCGTTTAGTTACTATTGTTCGTCTGATATGTGGTGTATCAACAAACATCACCCATCCTAGGTGAACCTTATCACACAGGAATCGTTATATGGTTTTGCTCTTCTGAGCCATGTTATGGTGGACCCTCCTGATCATAGGCCCAACGTAAACATTATTGTCCAGCTTTCCTCTCGGACGTTATTCATTTTCGTAAGAAAACATTGACTGTTCAACTGGTGTTCTTCCCAATCGGAGTTGAACTTCTTCAAAACGAGTGTAGAGCTTCCTCGTAACTGACAGGGATCCTGTTAGAGAAATAACACACCAGTGAGAGCACTAGTCACTGATCCTACCAGCTGAGTATAGGCCTACGGCCTCGCTCAGATATTTATCAGCGAACTAAACTCTGTCATAGAGCAGATGAGCTCACCACCTAGGTCCGAATCAGGCTATGACAAGGAAAGACGAATAAACAGAGTGCAGAACCCCAGTGGGCACCCCACTGAAAGATCCCACTATTGGACACTTTCCCCAACTCCCAACCCATCCTTAATCTCTCCAAATATCACCCCACTACACTATTCTCACTAGCAGAGCTAATTCTCACTTCACTACTCTATTCTCAACTAACAGAGCTAATCATCACTTCACTACTCTATTTTCAACTAGCAGAGCTAATTATTACCTCACCCTAGCTAGTTTTAACAAGGCTACTGCCTATATTAATTGTGCCTAAATACACTATAGGTAATACCTTATGCAACACCGCATCACTCCTGGATGGCCTCTGCAATTTGCCATAAAGACACATATTATTTAATCTTTAATTAAATCTAACACTGTAGATGCTCTCCGAATTCCTAACAGCGGTAACAAAACACATCAACCCCAGTCAACTTTCTGGTCTACACTAACTGTAAACAAGTCATGTTGTTTGTCAAAGAACCTTGGAGTGTTCTAGTGAAGTTCTTTGATGTTAACACATCAGATGGTTCCAGGGGCAGACTATCCATTTCAGAAATCTTCTCTCCTCTTTGTTTAATCAATGCAAAAGGGGTCTCTCTTGTTTCAACAACCAAAACAAAACACATCAGATGGTTCCAGGGGCAGACTATCCATTTCAGAAGTCTTCTCTCCCCTTTGATCAATCAATGCAAAAGTCTTCTCCCTTGTTTCGACAACCAACACAGCTAGCCTGTTTCCCGCATTTTCCTAATCGGGTAACAATAACAAGCCTACAATTTTCTGTCTTGTGGGTACTTTCAAAGACGACTCCACTGATTGATCTCACTGACTCCCCGTAGTAAACAACTTGTAGTTGCGAATCAAACTGTCTTTGGTATTTGTATCATCTGATTGTAAAATTACAGTGATTTCACGACACGTAGACCGAAGACTGGAAATAACGGAGGACCGGTCTATAGAAGTTGCAATACAAGTAGTGCATTTATATATACTGAAAAAAGTACATAAGCCCAAGTGCACAGTGAAAGAGTTGGATATTGTTAAGTTAGGCGTGCTTGTTGCATAAAAACGGTAGAAGAATAAAACGAAACCATAGTTTAAAACTGATCTTTCTTAGTTGGATAATGACAGATCAGATGAGATGCATACTACAAAATCATCGGCGCTGATGACCTTGTTACAGTAAAGGGGGTGGGGTGGCAGACTATAACAGAGTTTAGACAGTTCAATATATGATAGTAATGCATGTTTGATAATTCTGTAACAAACTTTACCGAATTTATAATTAAAAAGTTAATGTTGTAAACAATCATTAAATAGACACTATTGACGATGCAAGATGTTTAGGAGGAAAGGAACTGCTTGTATACTCACTAGAGTGTTAGTTAGTTAGTTAGTTAGTCGACAGATCATCCTCGCTGCACATCGAACCATTCAGTCCATAAGTGCTCGGATCCCCTCCTCAGCAAATCCCGCAGCGTGTAGCGGCTAACGACGCCAGTTCTGTGTTGGTTTATCAATCTTCTTTGGCTTCCTGCGTAGTGTTCTTGTTTGGCCACACCTCTTTTAATTTGATGCTCTAGCAGTCTGGCCATTGTTGTAGATTCACAGTCATCACTTGGTTCTCGCAAAAGTCTCACATCACGTAGAGCATTCAGAATGTCAGCCTGGTCCATGGCGCGTCCGCCCTCCACAGTAGCCTCACCTGCGAGCTTGTCAGCCCGCTCATTTCCTTGTACTCCCGCATGCCCTGGCACGAAGATGAAACTAATCTTTGCCAGCCGAGACCGCTTCAGAGGCAGCAACCATTCTCTTCGGATCGACCCCTCCTCTATCCTCTTGATCATGTTCATTGAGTCGCTAAGGAAACAAGCCCTGGTGAATGTCTGTGTCTCGAGCCATGTTATTGCTTTACTTACTGCCATGACTTCCATGGTCAGGCTACTTGTGGTTTCAGTGAAAGCACCAGAGTCCTCCTTCACAATTCTCCCTCCGGCCCGAGCTGTAAAGGCCCATGAGCTTCTCACATGTCGGACGACCGACCCATCTGTGTAGATGACCGCGTCACCGTCTAGCGAACTCTCGAAAATCAACGCTTGTACTTCAGCCTCAACAGCAGCCGGATTTTCTTGTCTACATTTTCTATCTAATTGGATGCAAACTGAAAAGGATGTGCAGAAGTCTGTTGGCACTTGCACCCACTCCTCGCCAGGTTCTAAGTCCTCAAGTGAACACACCTGTTGAAGAATGTCTTCGGCTTGACCCATCCACGACCGTCCTCTTTTTAACCTGCTGCCCTTCACCTTCCTAATTTCACTATGCAGTGGATGTTGTGTGTTTGCGTTAATTCTGAGGTAGGCGCGTGCCCTGCAAACTTGTATTCTCTCTTCAATGGTTGGAAAATCAAGAAGGTAGCGCATCGCCCTGCATGCTGTATCTCTTGTACATCCAAGAATAATGCGCATAGCTTCATTCTGTATCCTTTCCATCCTTTCTATCTGCTTATGGCTGAGAGTCAAGATTGCCATACTAGAGTGTATTGTATAATAGAGTGTATTGCCATACTAGAGTGTATGTATGTAGTATCAGCCAATTATCAACTATGGTATAATATAATATAGATGTTTTGTTACACAGTTCTCTCCAGGCTCTCTCCAGGCTCTCTCCGACACTCTATGGACACGGTCAAGTTAGGTTTACTTGTTGTCTATAAAACATATATTATCTCCAAAATATACAGTATAATATATACACACCTTCCTCTTTTTTTTTAAAAAGCAAATTTGTATATATCCATTCCAGTAAATACACAGAAAAAAACAACAACACACACACACACACACACACACACACACACACACACACACACACACACACACACACACACATAAAGACAGCTAAACACATGCAAACATATATACACGCATACAAACAACAACACACTAAATCGCACGTTCAACCATATACACAAAGAGCATACAGTTACACATACAATCACCCACAAAGTAATATAAATTAGTCACAACACAGTCACATCAACAAACAAACACATAAACGCAGTCACATACACAAACACACAATCTCATACTCACATAGCCACACATACAATCACCAACACAGTAAAATACATTAGTCACACACAGTCACATCAACGAAGACATACAATCACACGCACATACACTTTCACATAAAAAATGACGCAACCCACACCCACACACACACATATACGCACACAAAGACTGACATAGACAACTCTAGAGTCACAAACACAAGCCGACACACATACAGACACACCCATATAAAGACGAACACAATAACGAGCACAGTCATACACATAACACAAGATACAAACTCCCATTAAGCACAACACACACACACACTCTCTCTCTCTCTCTCTCTCTCTCTCTCTCTCTCTCTCTCTCTCTCACGCATACACGCATACTATCACATAGAGACGAAGAATGCTTATATATATATATATATATATATATATATATATATATATATATATATATATATAAAAGAGACTATGTGTGTGGTTGGGGATGTATTTGCTGCGTTCGATAACGGTACATCCGATTGAGATGAAATTTTCTACACGTCTTCCTTTCATTCCTGTGCAACCAACTGTAATAGTTTCTTAGGGTGCAATCATCAATTTACTTACTAAAATTTCATTTTGTAATTACATGACTCAACATAAGAAATATTCTATAAAGGGACATAACTTTTAGTAGCATTGCTATATCTTAGGTTAAGTCCCCTGGCTATAGATAGCTAAATAGATAGATAGATACATAGATAGATAGATCTGACCCGATAGATAGAGAGAGTTTGATAGACGGAGGGAGAGACGGACGGGCAGGCAGGCAGACAGACAGATAGATAGACAGACAGACAGACCGCCGGGTCGACAGACAGACAGACAGACAGTCTGGAACGGGAACTTATATGACTACTTATATGAATTAAATTAGATGCTCCCCACCATGGACTGGGTGAAGCCGGGCCGGGTCAGACAGACAGACAGACAGATAGTCGGGAACGGGAGCTTATATGACTACTTATATGAATTAAATGAGATGCTCCCCACCAGGAGCTGGGCGAAACCAGGCCGGGTCAGACAGACAGATAGTCGGGAACAGGAGCTTATATGACTACTTATATGAATTAAATGAGATGCTCCCCACCAGGCCTGGGCGAAGCCGGGCCGGGTCAGCTAGTATATATATATATATATATATATATATATATATATATATATATATATATTAGTTAGTTAGTTAGTTAGTTATCAGTTGGGGTATCTTCGTTGCACGCATACACATTATAATGTGACTGAGCGTAATATATATATATATATATATATATATATATATATATATATATATATATATATATATATATATTACGCTCAGTTACGCCGTTTTCCCTCCTCTGCGATCCGACACCCGTGGCCGAGTAGACGTACATGTCTAACTCTAAATGAGGGGAGAGTTTGAACAATTCCCCTCAGCCGTGACCGGAGCAGGAGGGTGCCTATGCCCGCAGTCATCATTATTAGACACCAAGACTAGCTCCTGCAGCACGAAACTGCTGTCAGGGAAATAACGGGACCCCCACGGATGGGTCCAGTGTATTCAGAGAATCGCTGACCAGCGAAATGGGGAATGGCTCTCGGCTACGATTGTTGTTAGAGGCCCATTTGATTCTCAGCTCTGATCAATGCCGCCCCTGAGCCACCCATGCATTTGTTAAAGTCCCTTTCATTGATATAATGACCCCTGTTTAGGTTCTTATATCTTTGCTGTTAGGGTTATAACTGTTATTGGTCATATTATGGCTCTCTGCTGTATCTGGTCCCAGTAGGCCCATGTAATGCGGGTGTGGGTACTTTGGGTACCCTTAGACTCAACTGATCATGGATGAGGTCTCACTATCATTTAGAGACCACCACTGCGGTCGGTGCCAGGCAGCAGTTATCTCTAACTGTGGGATGTCAGGTTCCCATTTCTGCAAGTATCAACTGTCCATGAGTCCTGTGATGGGATCAATATGATATCCTGTTATAAGGATCAAGTCCATGCCTGTTGTTACCATTATTGTTCACGTCGATGTTACTCTGTGGACATAGTCTTGTTGGTTTGTGGAGATGGATACCCAGTTATGTCCATAGAGATGTTAGGCAGTAGTGGTATCCATTGTGGGGACGTATGTTCCCATATCTGTATATATCAGTTGTGCGACATGTCAGGATGTCTGTTTGTCCCTGGATCATGCAATTATGTCAATACAAGCCTAATTGTGTTGTTCTTAATTTGTTTTGTTTAGTTTATATTTGGTTGTGTAAGTTGGGAAAACGGAGTAACTGAGCGTAATATATATATATATATATATATATATATATATATATATATATATATATATATATATATATATACTAGCTGACCCGGCCCGGCTACGCCCAGGCCCTGGAGGGAATCTATCTATCTATCTATCTATCTATCTATCTATCCATCTATCTATCTATCTAGCTTCAAGAACATTTGTCAGAAAACGTACAGTGCTATAGTGCACTGCCAACAGACAACACACGCCTCCAGGAAACACAGGGAGAGTCACATGGAAACGTACAGACTGCTGCTAAATGGGAGAAACAACGAGCAAGGAGTACTGACAACCAACATGTGCAGACAGCACGACCCGACTGTACACACATTATAATAGGCGACTCTCTAATGAAAGGTCTATACAGCGACCGGATGGCTACTACAGACAAAGACATTGTTTCCATAATTCCATTGCCTGGGGCTGGTGTTGACCGGCTAACAGACAAGATTAGGAGGTTGGCTGTAAATCTTAATGTAAAAAGGGCAATCGTTCATATTGGTATCAATGACACCATGAACAACCAGCAAATCACAACATCTCAACTGCTGGCGCTCTTGAACGGATTACGTCACATTTTTCCTAACTCCTCTATTTTCTTCTCCTCTATCATATCACCGAGTTATGGATTCCAGCGTCGTCTAGCTGACATAAATAACAACATATTGCAGAAGTTTTGTTCTCACAACAACATACAGTTCATCAACAACACACCGGTGTTTACTTCACAGTCAGAAGCACCTAAAATGCGACTTTATAAGGATCAAGTACATTTCTCTACATTGGGCACCAGCTTGCTCGCCAAAAATATTAAATACCCTGAACGTACACAACCTACATCCAATACTGGAACGCGTAGGACACTTTTAGCTACACCACCTCAAACTCAAGCCAGACGACATACTGCCGCCACATCAAGTACCAATAGGCCAGAAGAGAGCAGACCACTCATAACCATGGCACCTGATATCCAAGCCAGACGGAACATTTCCACCACACCAAATCCGTACAATACGCCCTCTTTAACACAGGAGGGTGATAATTATAAAGATACGTTCCCTCTTCTCCACAGCAAGGATCAATCCAGTAGTAACAACAACACGCCACCACCGCCTTCTGTTAGCCACGAATCAGAGCCTGTAGTTGGAAGTCGTTACACACCCGTGAGAAATCAACAGTATCCATTCCATTGTAACCCAGAGTTGTTATACCTCACACGGTTTAGCCCAGCTTCACTTAGGCAGGCATTTATGATGTCGCTGTACCAGGACCAACACAGCCTGGTATTTACTAGCAATTCAGCACAAAGCAACACCGGATTGTGGTACAAGAAAGAACCTCTCCTAGAAAGTTTACGCGCATACTTGGTTATTGATTTATATAGCAACGTATTAGATTGTACGTGGCTGTAAACATGGACTCGTATTGAAGTCACAGAGATTGACACTTAGATATCTTTTATAATACTTTTTATCGCGTTAATACTCTGAGTGAGGGGGTCTTCACTCCCCGCTTTAAACAGAGACATTGACTTGTATCGTCATTTATTGATTCTTTTGGATAACAGTTGGTACTTAGCTTGTGAAGTAGTTTTTTTTCAGGTTAATTATTTGTTTTATGTTCTTTAATTCGTTTTGTTCCTTGTTTGCATTATATTCGTTTGTCTAATTAGCTATATCTTTATAATATTGTCATTTACTTATCGATTTGTATTACTGATATTTTGTAAGTTAATGTAATTGTGATTTTTTTTATGAACTTGTATTTTTGCTTAACTTTGACTAATTTACAATTTCTTCATGGATGAAATGTCTGAGGAGTGGCAACACTGGCTCAATAAGTCAGGAATACGCCTTGGACACTTAAACATTTGCAGCGTATTTAACAAGCTACCAGAGTTATCTTCTATTCTTAATCAAAATTTTCATTTATTCGGCTTTAGTGAAAGTAGGCTTAATGATAAAATTTCAGATGAGGACATCTCTATTAAAGGGTACACAGTTTTTAGAAGGGATCCCTGTAGGAAACAAGAGACAGGTATAGTAACCTGTGTTTCTAATTTACTAAATGCTCACCGTAGGCTAGACTTTGAAACTTGCGAAATAGAATGTATTTGGTTAGAGCTAAAACTTCAAAACCGCACACCCCTGATAATTGGCTACCTCTATCGAAATCCCAGTGCTAGACACGTATGGTACGAAAACTTCACTACTATGATGGATGTGGTTTTCGCTTCTGGGAAGGAAATTATACTACTCGGAGACTTTAACATTGACACCAACAAATCCAACATAATATGGGGAAATATAATTGCATCATACAATTTCCAACAAATAGTACAACAAGCTACTAGAGTAACAAAGTCAACTTCAACAGTCATAGATCACATTTATGTAACTTGCTCAGACAACATCATAGAATGCACCGTACCCAATTGTGCAATGAGCGATCACTACCCAATATGCTGCACGTGGTCTAAAAAAGGAATTAAAACTCCTAAACATAAACACATAAGTGTAAAATATAGAAATTACAAAAATGTCAACCAAAACGCATTTTTACAGGACTTGCTCAGTTCACCTCTAGACAATGTTTATCAGCTTCCTGACCCGGATGATGCTCTGGATTTCTGGATGAAAATCTTTATTGATGTTTTTGATAGACATGTGCCAGTCAAGGAAGTTCGAGTAAAACACCACGTCAAGCCACCTTGGATCACCCAGGAAATACTTGAAATTATGAGAGACAGAGATACAGCACACAAAAAGCGGGATCTCAGTGCATACCGTACTTTTAGAAACAAAGTTCAATATAACATACGACAGGAAAAGAAAAATTACTTTAAGAACTTAGTAATTGATAAAACAAATAGTAAGGATATATGGAAGACAATTAACACGTTGACAAACAAGTATAAATTCCGAAATTCTTTACCATCAAATCATATTACATGCGACCAATTCTTTAATTTTTTTCAAACTGACATAGACCAGTTGAAGGTTTCAATACCTAATTCTCCTTGCAACTTATCTTTATTGTCATCGTTTTGCGAGAATAGATGCTCCCGCGATATTCTTTCCGACATACCGCTAATGACAATCACTGAAGTATTCACTTACCTCAGTAACCTAAACAACACAACCTCATCTGGATTAGATGGAATCAGCAACCGGATTCTCCGTTGTGCTGCGCCAGTGATCTGTACATTCATTAACCTATGTATATAATCAGTGTCTCACCAAAGGCCACTTTCCATCAGCTCTCAAAATCGCTAAAGTGTACCCTCTTCTTAATCTGGTTCATTGGACAATGGTCTCCCGAACAATTACAGACCAATTTCCTTACTATCATCACTATCTAAGCCACTAGAAAAACACATACATAAAGTAACATTACAGTATTTAGTTCGCAACAAGCTTATTTTTGACAGCCAATCAGGATTTCGACCAAAATATTCTTGCCATATGGCCCTAACAAACATGATAGAAAATTGGCACCAGAATATAAACAACAACAGTCTATGTAGAACTGTGTTTGTTGATTTCAAGAAAGCATTTAATATGATAGACCATGTTATTTTAATTAAAAAACTTGAGACAATGAAAATTGGCCCTAATGTAGTCACTCTAATATCATCTTTTCTATCAAACAGAAAGAAAGTAGTATCACATAATAAATCTCTGTCTCAAACCACTGCCTTCAATATTGGAGTACCGCAAGGCTCTATTCTTGGCCCTCTATTATTTGCCATATATATTAACGATCTACCTTTGCATCTTTCGTCGTCCTGCGATCTATTTGCAGATGACTGTACAGTGTACACAAACGCTGAAAACTGTATTTTACTATAGTCGTCTTTACAACAAGAATTAAATAATGTAGTTAGGTGGAGCTATTCAAACAGTATGCAAATTAACATCACTAAAACAAAAGCAATGTTATTAACAACCAGACAAAGACTTCAAACTCTAAGCTCACACATATCACTTCAATTTCACATCGATAACATGCCAGTAGAAAGTGTAATTGAGCACAAAACATTAGGACTAATCATTGATAGAAACCTAACCTTTAATTCCCACGTTCAAGCGCTCATTAAACAAACAGCGAAAAAAGTCTACCAACTCGCCAAAATTAAAAACTTCCTTGATGAGGACACAAGGAAACTATTCTATACTTCTCATATACAGACACACTTTGACTACTGCTCCACAATCTGGGACGGTTGTTCTAATTCAAACACCAAGCGACTTTACTCACTCCAGAAACGGGCCATGAGTCTAATTTATAGCAAACATTTATCTTACAATCCTAGCCTGTATAAACGCCTTCAGTTACTACCATTCCGCAAACGCCTGCTTTTCAATAAAGCTAAACTAATTCACAAAATCCTGCATCGGAATGCCCCAAATTATCTTTGGCCATTGTTTAAATATAATGCTAGACACAGTAAACGTTTAAATATACTACACATTCCGAAGCCTAGGATTGACTTATACAAAATAAGCTTAACGGACTCTGCAGCTCAGCTGTGGAACAATCTTCCACAAGAAATCAAAGACATCACCAATCCCTATTCATATAATCGCAAATTATTCGAACACTATCTCAATACGGATTACCTTCCCCCTTAATAATAGAGATAGTAATAGTAGTAGTAGTAGTAGTAGTAGTAGGCCTCTTTCAGTCCTGAAGGACTATAGAGTTGTGCCGCTTGGGAGGTGCCTGGCAGCACCGCTGGTGACTGTATAGTCCAATGCGAGAGTGACAATCCCTGTCACAGTTTTCACATCTGTAAGACGAGGCAAGTCCTGCAGTAAGTGACTGCGCTTTGAGCCTGTGCCGCCTATCCTCAGTTTGTTGGATCAGATTGCACTCAAAGACCACCAGTCCGTTTCGTACATCTCTTCTCCAGGAGCATCTGTCTGTTGCAAATCTCTCCCACGTGTCTGGATCTATTCCAATGGTTTTCATATCTTGTTTACACACATCCCTATATCGCATTTGGGGTCTTCCAGTTGGCCTCTTTCCTGTGGCTAGTTCTCCGTAAAGGCGAACTTTGGGAATACGTTCATCCTCAATCGAGATACGTGGCCCAGCCACCGGAGGCGTCTCTGCTTGAGGAGGGTGTGCACTGTGGTAATATCTGCTCGTTCAAGCACCTATTTGTTTGTTATGTGGTCTTTCCATGTTATGCCCAGGATACGTCTCAGACATCTCATGTGGAAGGAATTCAACTTCCTTTCCTGTCCAGGATTCAGACCCATATGAGAGATAATAATAATAATAACAAAACCCTAATATAACAGCCAGTCCTCTTTTTGTAGGCCAGTATATTTCACATGGCTAATAACAAGTGTCAGACGATTATCTAATATTACTGAGTCGTGTAGTTTTGATGTTCGCATTTTTCTCCATGTTTAACATTTTTATGAGACTGCTCATGACAAGTGTCAGTGTATATGTGTGAGTAAAGTGTGGGAGTTTGTTCATACTAGTTTCAATACTAACGTGAGACATTTTGTATGTGTCTAGATGTGAGGAAGTGTGAGTGTATGTGGAGGATGTGTGTGAGTGTGGGGATATGTGTGGGTGGGGGTTGTGTGGGTGTGGGTATGCGTTTGGATGGGTTGGGGTGTGTGGGTTTTGGTGGGTAGTGGTATTTGTGGGTGTTGGTGGGATGTGTGGATGGATGTGTGGGGGTGAAAGTAGGGGTGTTGGAATGGGTGTGGGGGATGTGTGTATGGGTGGAGGATATGTGTATGGGACGGATGCGGGGGATGTGTGTTTATGTGGGTGGAGATGTGTGGATGGTTTGAGGAAGTATGTGTGGGAGGCGGGGTTGTGTGGGTAGGGGATTGTGTTGGGTGGATTGGGGATGCAAGGGCGGGTGGGGAGAAGTGTATGGTGTGTGGGTTTGAGATATGTGTGCGGTGTGTTGGTGGGGGATGTGTGAATGATGTGTGAGTGGAGGGTATGTTTGTGGTGGTATGGGTGGAGGATAGTGTGTGGTGTGGGGATGTGTGTGATGGGTGCGGGGAATGTGCGTATGGGTGGGGTATATGTGTGGGTGAGTAGGGGATTGTGGTGGTTGGGGGAAGTATGTGGGGTGTGTGGGTGGGAGATGTGTGTGTGTGGATGGGGAATGTGTGGGTGGGGGTGTGTGAGTGGCGTAGGGATGTGTAGGTGGGTGAATGAGTTGTATGTGTTGGGGTGGGATGTGTGAGTGGGTGGAGGGTGTGTGTGGGTAGGGGTATTGTGATCGAGAGATGTTTGGTTGGGGGTGGGTGTGTGGGGGTGTGCGGGTGCGTAGTGGAGGATGTTTGCTTGAGTGAGTGTCTGTTGGTGGACGGGTAGGGAATGCGTGTGTGGGTGGGGAGAGGTGTGTGGTGTCTTGGTTGGGGATATTGTGTGGGTGAGGTATGTGTGTGTGGGTGGGGGATTTTTGTGGTGTGTGAGTGGGGGTATGTGGGGTGGATGGGTAAGGGTATCTGTGTGGGTGTGGGTGGGAATATTGTGTGGTATCTGGGTGGGGATATGTGTGTGGTGTGTATGTGGGGATGTGTTGGTGAGTGATGTGTGTGTGTGGTGCGTGGGTTGGGAATAGTGCGTGGTAGGGGGTGTATGTGATGTGTGGGTGGGGGATTGTGTGGTGGGGGATTAGGTTATGGCATGTGTGGGTGGGTGGAAGTTGTATGTGTGGGTGGTGGGGTGTGTGTGAGTGGATTGGGGATTTATGGGTGGTTAGGGAGATGTGTGTGTGTGTGTGTGTGTGTAGGGGGGGGACATGTTAGTTGGTGGGGATGTGTGTGTATGGTTTGGGGATGTGTGAGTGGATGTGCGATGTGTGGGTTGGTGGGGGATTGTGTGCATGGGTGGGGAATATGTTGTCGATAGAGATGTGGCTGGGGGATGGGTGGTTTGAGGTGTGGGTGGGGAGAGGATGTGTGGGTTAGGATGTGTATGTGGATGGGCGTGGGATGTGTGGGTTGGTGGGGGAATGTTTGTGGGTGGCGAGTGTATTTTGGTTGGGGGATCAGGTGAGGGCAATGTGTGCGGGTGGGGGGTGTGTGGGAGGCGGATGGGTCGGTTGGTGGGGTATGTATTTGTCCCTTGGTGTGCGTGTTTGTTGGTAGGTGGGGTGTGTATGTGTCCCTTGGTGCGCGTGTGTGTGGGTAGGTGGGCGTGTTGTGTGGGTGGGGTGATGTATGGATAGGTGGGAGATGGGCCTCATAACATGGTAATTAGCCTTGTTTATGTTTACAACATTCATTTCACAATGTTTATTTTTCTTCCTATGTAAATGTATAATGCTCTTGATGAACGAAAGACGCGTGATTGGAAGGGCCGAATGTAAGACGGGCCTGCGCGCCCAATTTGTGACCCTAATAAAGTTGATTTGATTTGATTTGATTTCTATCTATCTATCTATCTATCTATCTATCTATCTATCTATCTATCTATCTATCTATCTATCTATCTATCTATCTATCTATCTATCTATCTGTCTGTCTGTCTGTCTGTCAGTCTGTCTGTCTGTCTGTCTGTCTGTCTGACACGGCCCGGTTTCGCCCAGCTCCTGGTTGGGAGCATCTCATTTAATTCATATAAGTAGTCATATAAGCTCCCGTTCCCGTTCCCGACTATCTGTCAGTCTGTCTATCTGTCTGTCTGTCTGTCTGATTCGGCCCGGCTTCACCCAGTCCATGGTCAGCTAGTTTAATTCATATAAGTAGTCATACAAGCTCCCGTTCCCGATTATCTGTCTCTCTGTCTGTCTATTTGTCTGTCTGTCTGATCGATCGATCGATCGATCTGTCTGTCTGTCTGTCTGTCTGTCTGTCTGACCCGGCCCGGCTTCGCCCAGCTCCTTGTGGGGAGCATCTCATTTAATTCATATAAGTAGTCATATAAGCTCCCGTTCCCGTTCCCGACTATATGTCTGTCTGTCTATCTGTCTGTCTGTCTGTCTGACCCGGCCCGGCTTCACCCAGTCCCTGGTGGGGAGCATCTCATTTAATTCACATAAGTAGTCATATCAGCTCCCGTTCCCGACTATCTGTCTGTCTGTCTATTTGTCTGTCGGTCTATCTGATCTATCTATCTATCTATCTATCTATCTATCTATCTATCTATCTATCTATCTATCTATCTATCTATCTATCTATCTATCTATCTATCTATCTATCTATCTATCTATCTATCTATCTATCTATGTTCGGCCCGGTAAGATATAGATAGAATAGAAGAATAGATAGATTGATATTAGAAAATATGATTGGAAGAGATCTATCTAAAGTAAACTTACCAAGATATCACGAACATCCAATAAATGGTGGGCGGTGGGTTGATTGCAAACGATACGCAACTAACTTTCTTTCACAAAAAATTACTTTTTTTTTTTTATTGACGAACGAAAATCTTTCGCAGGCCCGTCCTACATTCCGCCCTTCTTCTCTATTTCCTCTCATACATTCTTTCATTCAACATCTCTTTTAAAGCAATTCTTTGACAACAAAAGAACAATAAACATTAAAATGCATGAAAAGTAACTCGTTGAGGAAATGTTTACCATACCCAAACGTGGGTGTACGCGCCATACATATGAGAATGTTAAAAAAAAATTAATGTGCTGTTGAAGCAAAATAAAAAGATATGTTAGAAAATTTTCACTATTTAAATAGATGCATTATTTTTATGAAAACTTTGAAAATGCCTTAAAGATTATATAATTATTTATTATAACTCATATGCCGGTAAATAACTATAGACAAAGAGTTTATAAATCTTTGAAAACAATGCAACAATCTATATATAAATTAATAGCAATGTTATTAAAAGTTATGCCCCTTGAAATAACTGTTCTTATGTTAAGTCCCCTTGCTATATAGAAATGATAATGTAAATTTAATTATTAAATTTTAGTAAGTAAGTAGCTGATTATACACTAAAAAAGAAGACGTGTAGAAAATTTCATCTCAATCGGATGGACCGTTCGCGAACGCATAAAGAACGGACATACATACATACATACAGACAGACAGACAGACAGACAGACAAACAAACAGACAGACAGACAGACAGACAAACAGGCAGACAGACATACATGCATACATACATACATACATGCATGCATACATACATACATACATACATACATACATACATACATACATACATACATACATACATACATGCATGCATACATACATGCATACATACATGCATACATACATACATGCATACATACATACATACATACATACATACATACATACATACATACATACATACATACATACACACACACACATACATACATACATACATACATACATACATACATACATACATACATACATACATACATACATACATACATACATACATACATACATACATACATACATACATACATACAATAATATAATTTCAGTAAATAATTTCAGACAAAATCTGAATCGCAGGCTGTAAAACCAATGCACCAGGTACAAACAAAAATATAAATAGAAACCTCAAGCTACGGCTTGCAACCTGGAACGTGAGAACCATGTGTCCAGGATTTTCCACTGACTTGACCAATATTGACGATGTGAGAAAAACGGCTGTGATTGATGCCGAACTCAATCGTCTTAACATTGATATTGCTGGCCTGCAGGAGACTCGCCTCGCTGAGGAAGGGTCACTCAGGGAAAACAACTACACCTTTTTCTGGAAGGGTAAAGGGCAGGCAGAAAAAAGGCAACACGGTGTGGGCTTTGCAGTGAAGAATTCGCTACTGGGAATGATTGAAATTCCAGCATGAGGAAATGAAAGACTATTATCCCTGCGCTTGGCAACCTCTTGTGGGTTTGCCACCATTATTACTGCATATGCACCGACACTCGATTCCTCTGATGATGTGAAGGATTTGTTCTATGAGGAGTTAGACTCTGTGATCAAGGCAGTTCCAAAATCCGACTACATTTATATGCTCGGTGATTTCAATGCTCGTGTGGGCAAGGACTCGAGTTCATGGCCAGTGTGCCTTGGAAAATACAACATCGGTCGCATGAATGAAAATGGGCAAAGGCTGCTGGAGCATTGCACCAGTAATGACCTATGTATTACAAACTCTTTTTTTAAAACAAAAGAGATGCATAAGGTCACATGGAAACATCCAAGATCCGGCCATTGGCACCAGCTGGACTTCATCATCACACGGAGACAACATCTGAACCATATATCATTGACTCGTAGTTACCACAGTGCTGACTGTGATACGGATCATTCTTTGGTTGTTGCAAGGGTTAGACTGAGACCAAAGAGAATCTACACAGCTAAACACAAATCTAGCCCCAGGATTAATATTATTAACACTCATGATCCTGAAAAGTGCTTTCAGTTTCAACAGCAACTTGAAGACGCTTTCACTGATACACCAGAAAATTGTACAGTAAATGATAAATGGAATAAACTTAAGGAAACTCTTTGTAAAACTGCCGTAAAGGTTTACGGCACTGTGGATCATAAGAGGCAGGACTGGTTTGCGGCCAACAGCGAGACTCTGCAGCCCTTGATTGATAAGAAGAAGAAAGCTCTCTTAAGAAACAAGGAAAGACCAACGCGTAACACTCTGAGTGAGCTAAGGCAAGCTAGGAAGGATGTGCAAAAGGCTGCCAGGCAGTGTGCAAATGATTATTGGATCAAGTTATGTGAGTCCATTCAAATCGCAAGTGATAAGGGAGACATAAGAAGCATGTATGAAGGAATAAAGAAAGCCTGTGGTCCAGTGATCAAAAGAAGTGCACCATTGAAAACCTTGATTGGAGAAGTCATCACTGATAAGAAACAGCAGATGGACAGATGGGTAGAGCACTATTTGGAGCTTTACTCAAGTGAGACCAAACTAGCGGATAATGCCCTCAACGCCATAGAGGCTCTACCAACTCTTGACCACCTGGACACACTTCCCACCATAACAGAAGTTAAGTGTGCTATAAATGAACTTGCATCTGGCAAGGCTCCAGGTAAGGATGGGATTCCAATAGAGGTTATCAGGAGTGGGCAAGACACACTCACTATACAGATCCACCAGCTAATAGAGCTATGCTGGCGTGAAGGACAAGTCCCACAGGATTTCAAAGATTCAATCATCATAACACTGTACAAGAACAAGGGCGATCGGAGCGACTGCAACAACTATAGGGGTATCTCACTTCTGTGTATTGTTGGAAAAGTATTTGCCAGAATTGTTCTGCGCAGACTTCAAGTCCTAGGAGATCAAGTCTACCCCGAATCACAGTGTGGCTTTCGACAGAACCGGTCTACCACTGATATGATATTCTCATTGCGACAAATGCAAGAAAAATGCCGTGAACAGAATCAACCACTGTTTATTGCCTTCATCGACCTCACAAAGGCATTTGATTTGGTCAGTCGTGAGGGTCTGTTCAAGGCACTAAAGAAGATTGGCTGCCCACCAACTCTTCTGTCCATTGTGGAATCGTTCCACACAGGCATGAAGGGTATAATCAAGTTTGATGGTGCAACTTCTGAAGAATTTGAAATCAAGAGTGGAGTTAAGCAAGGTTGTGTACTAGCTCCCACCCTCTTTGGAATATACTTTTCACTTCTACTGAAATATGCATTTCGTGATCAGGATGGTGGTATATACATTCACTCACGCTCAGATGGCGGCCTCTACAATGCTCAGAGATTGAAGGCTAAGACCAAAATTAGGAGGGTACTGATCAGAGAGTTGCTTTTTGCAGATGATGCTGCAGTTACGACCCACTCTGAGGAAGAATTGCAATGTCTACTATCTGCATTCTCCAATGCTTGTTCTGAATTTGGTTTAACAATTAGCAAAAAGAAGACACAGATTATGTCACAAGGTGCACATGGGGTACCATCAATCTTTATTGACGACGCTGAACTAGAGATAGTAGACCATTTTACATATCTAGGATCAGTGGTAAATAGCAAATTATCCCTAGATCAGGAAATCAACATCCGGATTGGTAAGGCAGCAACAACAATGAACAGGTTAAGAAAAAGAGTCTGGGAGAACAGGAAGCTTACTGCCAAAACAAAAGTCCTTGTCTATCAAGCCTGTGTCCTTAGTACTCTTCTCTATGGCAGTGAAACCTGGACAACTTACTCACACCAAGAGAACAATTTAAACAGCTTTCATATGCGGTGTCTGCGAAGAATTCTTGGTATTAAGTGGCAAGACAAAATCACAAATACTGAAGTATTGGAAAGATCAGGTTGTGTGACAGTTTATTCCATGCTCAGTCTTCGTAGACTTAGATGGATAGGACATCTTAGGAGGATGGATGATGGTAGAATACCAAAGGATATCTTTTTTGGTGAATTACAGATGGGTAAGAGATCTCAGGGTCGGCCTCTACTACGATACAAAGATGTGTGTAAGCGGGACATGATTGATACAGGCATTGATAATGCACATTGGGAGCAAGTCGCCGCTGAGCGTGTTGCATGGAGGGCAAATATCAGAAATGGAATAAAGTCAAAGGAGAAAATTATTGCAGAAAAGTCACACACCAAGCGTTTGAGACGTAAGATGGTACATGATGGTGGAAATGACCACGTGTTCACATGCACCCACTGTGAACGGACATTTACAGCGCAAATTGGCCTTATCAGTCACACTCGCTACCGCCATAGTTAAAAGTTATTATGCCTTTTTAAAGCACAAACTATCGTCTCTCAAGACGGCAAGGTGCCAATGATATGATGACATACATACATACATACATACATACAACCAGGAGCTGGGCGAAGCCGGGCCGTGTCAGACAGACAGACAGACAGACAGACAGACAGACAGACAGACAGACAGACAGACAGACAGACAGACAGACAGACAGACATACATACATACATACATACATACATACATACATACATACATACATACATACATACATACATTGTGTTATATATAGTCATACACATAACACAAGATACACACTCTCATTAAGCACAACACACACTCTATACATATATGTAAGCATTCTTCGTCTCTATATGATAGTATGCGTGTATGCGTAAGAGAGAGAGAGAGAGAGAGGGAGAGAGAGAGAGAGAGAGAGAGAGAGAGAGAGAGAGAGAGAGAGAGAGAGAGACAGAGAGAGAGAAAGAGAGAGAGAGAGAAAAGTGAAAGTGTATGTGCGTGTGATTGCATGTTTTCGTTGATGTGACTGTGTGTGACTAATGTATTTTACTGTGTTGGATATTGTATGTGTGGGAATGTGAGTATGAGATTGTGTGTTTGTGTATGTGACTGTGTTTATGTGTTTCTTTGTTGATGTGACTGTTCTTCTTCTTCTTCTTTCGTTCGCTTGAAATATGTCTATATCTGCAATGTCGTCTCTTGCATGAATTGAACTGTTTTTTTCAGTTCACACAGTGGTCCATAGAGTTTATCTTCCACTGTCGTCTCTCTAGGCCAGAAGGTTTGCCTAGATATGTTGTAGTTTGGGCAGTCTTGGAGTATGTGCTCTGCTGTCTGCGACGCCAATCCACATGTGCACATGGCTGTTTCACCAATCTTGAATTGTGTATACATGTGGTTGCGTAGTCTATTGTGTCCTGTTCTGAGGCGCAGAATAATGACTTGTTCTGGTCTGTCCATAATGTGGTAGTCATCTTGAGCAGGTTTTGGTGGCTTTCTGACTGATTTGATCCTTCTTTTCTTTTGGTGGTATGTAACGGGCACATCAGGCTGTTCCTCTTTGGCTCCTTCCTTAGCCAATTGATCAGCTCTGTCGTTTCCGGGTACTCCACAGTGGGATGGTATCCACTGTATGGTGACTTTATGCTGACTGCTAAGTTCAGAAAGTAGTGTCCTTAGTACTGGCAATTTCCCAGAGAGGAGCGCCTCGAGTACTGATTTTGCATCTGTTAGTAGCACCACAGGTTGTGTACCATTGCTGTTATTTAGTAATTTCTCTGTTGCTATCTTGATTGCCTCAATTTCGGCATCATAGTTATGGCAGTACTTTCATGTCGGTACTCTGGCTGTGTCCCTAGTATTATTTGGGTATTCTATGTACACTCCCGCTCCTCCATTTCGAACAGCATTTTGTGCTGACCCATCTGTGTAGACTCGGATCCAGAGGTCCTGTGGGTATTCTTCATCAAGGAAGCTGAGAGTGGCTGTTCTGCGCTGCACACTGTTCTGTTCTTCCTTGTCAAATATTCCTCTCACTTTTGTCTGGATTTGTAACGATAGTCTATGCTCATCTTTCCATGGAGTTCGCTCTGGAATAGTTGTTAGGGGGATACCAACTGTGGGCAGATCAGTGGTTTCTCTGCAGAGTCGTTTGGCCTGGTGGATAAAACTACTTCTTTTCAACCGCCCCATAGCTAGGTTTTCAAATCTGTTCTTCATAGGGTGGCCTGGCAAGCTGAGGAACTTTTCTGCTTGTATTAGCGTTTTCGTATCTCTGCGCTCACTCAGTGCCTGTGTCCTCCCCATCTTCTCCATTTCCACTATAGGGGTTGATCTCATCCCACCTGTGGTGACTCTAAGTGCTTGATTTTGCACCTTGTCCAGCTCTTGTAGTGTGGTATTTGATGCTGAACACCACGCAGTTGACCCATATTCCAGGTGTGGTCGTATGCTCTGTTGGTAAACTTTGCTAAGTATTTTCGTACTGGCTCCCCATGTGGTTCCACTTAGCTTTCTCAGGATGGCTATTTTCCTTCTGGCTTTTGCTACTGCTTTGTTGATGTGCTTTCTCCATGTCAGCTTGCCATCAAATGTTACTCCAAGGTATGTTGGTTCTTTATCTTCTCTTAGGGGTGTTCCATTTATCTGGATGATCCCTGCCTTTTGTTTTGGAGAGAGGGTAAATAGGGTGGTGCTGCACTTGTCAGTGTTTATGCTGACACACCATCTATTTGCCCATGCAGCAAATGTGTCTACAGCTCTTTGTAGCAATCTGGTGGCCACTGATGCATATTCATTTGTGCTCCATAGAACCAGGTCATCGGCGTACATTGCCGCTTTAATTCCATGCGGTAGGTGAGCAACAAGATCATTGATGAAGATTAGAAAAAGTGTGGGGGACAAGACTCCGCCCTGGGGGACACCGTGACGCAGTAGTACTTTCTTGCTCTTGAGTCCGTCTATCTGTACTCGGGCTCTTCTGTTGTGCAAGTAGCTTTCACCCATTTGTACATTCTTCCATTGACTTTGCAGTTTCTCAGTTTCTTCATCAGACCTTCTTTCCAGACTTTGTCAAAGGCTTTCTTCAGATCTATCCATGCCGCAAGCACCAGCTTCTTCTCTTGGAATGCATCCTCAATTTCTTGAGAGAGGTAGGTTGTCTGATCTTCCGTAGAGTAGCACTGCCTAAAGCCAGCCTGCTGTGGCACAAGGATGTTTTTACTTTCAATGTACCACTGCAGTCTGTGATTGATGATGCGCTCCAGTGTTTTGGAGAGACAGCTGGTGAGGCTAATTGGTCTGTAGCTAGAGGCAATGGAACCATCTTTCCCTGATTTTAGGAGGGGTATCATGATTGCTTCTCTCCAGGCTTGTGGAACACTGCCTAAGGTCCAGCTGTTATTGAAGATCTGCAACAGCTTTGTTTTGGCCTCTGTTCCTAGGTTCCTGATCATTTCATTGGAGATACCATCAGCTCCTGGTGACTTTCTCATTTTCAGTTTTGATATGGCTAGCTCCAGTTCGCTGATTGTGATGGGTGCCTCCAGAACCTCATGTACTATTTCCTTCTGTCCTGTATGTTGTCGTTTCTCTCGAATCTCTTGTTGTTTCTCTGGACTAATTTTGATATTGCTATCTTGTGCGAACGAGTCCGCAAAATGGTCAGCTGCTTGCTTTCTTGTTAAGATTTTCCCATCTTTATGTAGTGCAATTTTTTAGTTTCTCCCTGTGCCCTCGTCATTAAGCTGTTTTATTAGCTTCCACAATTTCCTTGTGTCTCTTTCAAAGTTCAGAGACTCCGTTTTCTCCTGCCAGCTTTTCCGTCTAGCCTGCAGCTTGGCCCTTTGAAATTTGGCTTTTGCATGCTGGAATTTATTGTGGTGCTCTTGGCTGGGTGTGGCCTCTGCTTGCTTTCTACACACTTCAACATCATTATGCAACTGTTCCAGTTCACTACTCCAGTAGGGTTTATATTGTTTACGGGCTCCTCTTGGTACTGTTTCTCGCGCTGCCTGTAGTATGCATTTCCCAAACTCTTCAACTGCTTTATTTATGTCTTTCTCAGTGTTCAGGTTTCTAACCAGTATGCTGGTGCGATGCTTGTACATTGCCCAGTCTGCTTTCTTGTAGTTCCACCTCGAGAGGGTGCTGCTTTCACTTACAAGCTCATTTTCTACGGTTAGAAAGACTGGCCGATGGTCACTGCCACCAAGTTGTTTCCCAACAGTTCGTGTAATGTTCCACTCCAGGTCTGGTGAATGAAAAGCCAGGTCAGGTGTAGTTGTAGAGTGCCATGATCTCGAGTAGAAAGTATGTGGGTCGGACGGCTTGTTAATCAACATGAATCTATTCTCATCTTGCCAGTCTTCCAGTCTCTCTCCTCTCTGGTCCATGTGATCATAGCCCCAGCTCTGCGAGTGGCTGTCGAAATCGCCACACACAATCATTTTTTCTTTTAGTGGTAGAGTGTCCAGTGCCTGTGGGCGGTCACTTGGACAGTAGTAATTGATCAGATGTAGATCTGTATTACCTGTCTTAAGTTTAAGTGTCTGATACTCAGCCCCTTCCATGTAGACTTTGATTTGGGAAGCCATGATGTTATTTCTTACAAGGGTCAGTATCCCACCTTTTCGCCTGTTCTTTCGGTCAGATCGGTAACACTGGTAGCCTCTGATTTTGAAGGCTATATTTTCATTGAGGTGAGTTTCTTGCAAGCAACATATGCTTACTTTTTCTTGGTCCAAGATTTTTTCTAATTCTATTTTTTTGTTAATGACTCCCTCCGCATTCCAGTGCATTATTTTAAGTCTTCGTTTAGTATGGCCAGTCGTCCTATTCTCATGTCCCCTGGCTCCACAGGACATCTGAGAAGGACCTCCAGTAGTTGGGGTTGGACCCTTTCGAGACATAGGGCCCGGCACTGCACCTGCCTGGGGGTCCAAAGCAGGGCGAGCACCATAACGATATTCCATTTTGCGTGATTGCGTGGCATCCTGATTTCTGTGGTGCGCCTCTTGGCTGGTTGCCTCCGTCTTCAGCACCTTTCTTTGCTAGAGCAGACTGTGGTCTCACTCGAGTGTAGATGTGTACGCGCGCACACGCCTGTCTGCGCATGCATGTACGTGCATACACATCTAGAGCATACTGGTTATTTTCCGGCGCCAGAGACTCGCCGTCGCCCCTTCTCCTGTTAGTTTAAACAGGTCCGCCACGTGAAGGCCAGGAGTTGGACTTTTGCTGCATAGGTTATGTATTCACGAGCCATTGAGGTATTTGAGCAATGTTGGGCGCTCACCCCAACACCGCGCCTCGGCTACATACAGCAACATTTGGAACCCGATGTGACTGTGTTGTGACTAATTTATATTACTTTGTGGGTGATTGTATGTGTAACTGTATGCTCTTTGTGTATATGGTTGCACGTGCGATTTAGTGTGTTGTTGTTTGTATGCGTGTGTATCTGTTTGCATGTGTTTAGCTGTCTTTATGTGTGTGTATGTGTGTGTGTGTGTGTGTGTGTGTGTGTGTGTGTGTGTGTGTGTGTTTCTGTGTATTTTCTTGAATGGATATATACAAATTTGCTTTTAAAAAAAGAGGAAGGTGTGTATATATTATACTGTGTATTTGGAGATAATATATGTTTTATGGACAACAAGAAAACCTAACTTGACCTTGTCCTCAGAGAGCCTGGAGAGATCCTGAAGAGAAGTGTGTAACCAAACATCTATATTATGTTATACCATAGTTGATCATTTGCTAATACTACATACATACACTCTAGTGAGTATACAAGCAGTTCCTTTTCTCCTAAACATCTTGTATCGTCAATAGTGTCTATTTAATGATTGTTTACAACATTTACTTTTCAATTATCTCCACCAACCCACCCCCAATGACCATCCCCAATACCACATCCCTTAACCACACATTCCTTAACCACAATCCCCTCCCACACACACCCCACTCACACACACCCCACCCATTCACTCACATACACACATCTCCCCACCCATACACACATCCCCCACACACACCCCCACCAAAAACACATCCCCCATCCACAAACACACACCTCCAACCTACACACAATCCACTACCCACACACATCCTCACCCACACACATCTTCCCACTCACACACTCAACCCCCACCCACACACATCCCCCACCCACACACTCATCTCCTACATATATCCACCTACTCACGTACTCATCCCTCAACCACTCACACCCACACATCCCGAATCTACTCATCAACACATGCATCTCTCATCTACCCACCCACACTTACACACCCCATCCAACCAGACCACACCAAAAAAAAAACCGACCCTCACATACATCCTTTACCCACCCGCACATTCCACACTCATTCACACTTACCCCACCAACCCACACCCATACACTTCAGTCATCCACACATCTCCCCTCCCACTCAACACCCCACCCATATACACATCCCCACACACACACACACACATCCCTTACACACATCCCTCACCCACACACATCTCCCCACCCACCCACACATCCCCCACCTACAAACATACTCACCACCAACACATCTATCGTCCACCCACACGCACCCCACCCACACACCCCCAAACCCAAACAGACATATCCTACATCCACATAGACATCTAAACACAAATCTCCAACCCACACACATCTCCCACACATAAATTCATCCACACATCCCTCACCCACTCACATATATACACATTCCCCACGCACACAACCCCCACCCACCAACACTCCCACTCTTCCATGCATCACCCAAACATCACTCACCCACACACACACCCCCACCGACCACACATCCCTTCACTCACCCACACATCACCCACCCATCCACCACACACAAGCCGTCCACACATACATCACCCACACACATCCCACAGACATACACACATGCCTCAAACACACCCAAACTTCCCCGCATACACTGCATGCATGTACACATACACACCAAAACATATACGTATACATACACACACATACACACGCACATACACACATATACAAACCCACACATCCCCCACCTATTCATCAACACATACATCTCGCATCTACCAACCCGCACTCATACACCCCATCAAACCAGCCAAACAAATACACCGACCTTCACATACATCCTTTACCCTCCCGCACATTTCACACCCATTCACACTTACCCAACCCACACACACACACACACACATCCCACATCCACACATATCCCCTCCCACACACCAGCCCACCCATATACACATCCCCACTCTCACACACACATCCCCCACACGCATCCCCATACACATCCCCACCCACACATTCCTCACCCACACATCTCCCCTCCCACTCAACATCCCACACATATACACATACCCACTCTCACACACACATCCCCCACATATGTACACACACATAAACACACGTACAGAAATACACACACAGAAGCACACATATATACACCCACACACACATACAGACCTGCACCCACACATACATCAACACATATAAACACACACACACATAGACACACATACACACACACACACATCCATCCACGTATGGAGTCCTCTGTAAGGTATGTACGCTGTGTCAGTGTTCAGTATGTCTCTTCTTGTCGCAGGAGCTAAATATACCTAATTGTTTTCAGTCGATATTGTTATATCCTGCTGCAGCCGCTGCTTCTTTTCGTTTGCAATGTGCAGACGCTCAAGAGTTCTTCCACACGTCCTTCCTCTTTATCTTTAACTTGAGACTGAGCCATCTTGCAACATGCCTACATGAACGTAGGTGTCTCAAGTGTGCGGCGTTGGTTTCAGGTGGATGTAAAATCCTAACTTGTGCTGTGTTGGAAAAGAGTAGCGTTCGTGTCCGTGTTCCGTGTTAAAGTGAAATTGCATCGTTTGGGTTGTCAACGGGTTTTCTATTTTTGGTGTCTAATTTATACCTGTTTGGCAACTACTATTATTGTATATGTGTGCAAGTTGAATAACTTATTTCTGCTACCTGACACTGATGCTTATCATGCCAAGATGTTAAAGTCTTCAGCATATTCTCACTTGCCTCTCTCTCTCTCTCCAGCCCTCTCTCTCTCTCTCTCTCTCTCTACCCCCCCCCCCCCCGCATCCCATCCAAGTGTGACCGTTGTCACGAAGCTCTCTAACTATCCATTTTGCATGGCATACACATAGAATGTGGACTGTTGACTTGTATTGGGAGTAAACAATTCTCTTGATTTAACTTATTGTAATATGTCTTCATTACCCGTTCTATCCCTACAGGGTCATCTCGTCATTCTTCTAAAAAGAAAATCAAAGCAGCTTGCCTATAATTCCTTGCTTTTCTGCTTGTCTGATAATTGTCCGTGATTCGCTTCTGTACATCAGAAATGGCTAGGTATTGCTCTTAAGAACTCTTTTCCTCACTTCGATGTCAAAGACAAGAATGCTAGCTGTCATGGCTCGAATGACAGCCAGAAAGAATTAAAATAGTGAGCAAGTGCATCAGAACATGGAATTAGAACAAGTTAATAAAATGAGCACCATAGAGCACTTGGACGGAACAAATAAGACGTCACAAGTGCGTGTATTGACAACCAAACGGTTGTCGTGAGTCAGTTGTTCGCCAGCCACCACACGACTCACACGTAGAAGTGTAGATTGCCTTTAGTACAGTTAGTCTACGATTCCCAGCTTTAATGTGGTTAGGTTAGACACAAATCAAGAGGATGACAACGACGACGCACGCTTACGCATGCAGTTCTACATCGCCAACTCGGCGGCTTGAAGAGTCTAGTGCTCAGCATCGTGTGTGTTCGCGAAAGTGCAAATGAGTAGCTTCTTCTCACATCACAGACACACGTAACGAGTTAAAGATAGTCACCCAACACCCTTGCCCAGTAGGAGTAGATTTGTCGGAACAATTGAGACTGTGTCAAATGTATGAAAGCACCTGAAGGTCTTATCATTATTATGTACACTATATGTCATCACCTGTTGCCGGCCAGGTGTAAAATATATATAACTGATCACTCAACTGATGCGCATTGGAGTCGTTGTTAAGTGTGACAGTCGTCTCGTCTTGTATAAGTGAGTGCAGATACAGAGGCAGGATATTCAGCTTTCAGGGAACCCAAGAACGAGCTAACTCACAGTGCGCTCTCTGAACGCTAAGTCTGTATGGCAGTTGAGTAGACCCCACGGTGGGCATAGCCATTTAATTACAAACAGAAGAACAAGAGTGCCGCATTGTGACACTAGGCATCCGAGAAGGTATTTTTCCATTGGTTTGCTTCTTGGCTGTGACCGTACTGGTCTATAGTCATTTTCTCTATGCATAGATCTTCGGCCTTCTATTGCAAGGCTTGACCATAACCGACAATTACCTGTTGACTGCCCCCCCCCCCCCCCCGCCACCCAGCTGAACCCACCACCTTGTCCCATGATTTATCGTTGCGATGACCGGAAGACCTCATGGGAATTCCACCTTACCCCTAGGCAGCGGAAGGAATTATACTATTTTACCACTGATTTTTCATTCTGTCATTATGTTTTCCAATGCCTTTAAAAAAAAAATTAAATCACCAAATAATTGTGTTTGTCTCTTTCCTATAGTGATGAAAGGGTTACGGGCGCATTTCGTAATCACGCATACCGCGGTCGAAACACAGGTGCGAGCGATTTGGCAGTAGACCTCATTGTGTTGTTTTTCATGCAATTGTATGTATGCTGGTCGTTCAGAAAGCAATGGCAAACTACTGAGATAAACTTACCAAGAAATAGCAAACAGCCAACACATTATGGGGTTGACAGCGGCGTCCTTAAACGACTATACAACTAACTAACTTTCTTACAGTTGTGTACAAGTATAATGTTCTACTTTCATTAGTTTCTCAAAGGCAATCGTTGTTAGTTGCTCTGGTAAGCCAAGGCAATTGTCCAGGAACATCTCCGTTGCTTCCAAGCTCCTTCTAATTTGTTCACTATCCATGATTCACTGTCACAGAGCAAAACAGGTTATATTTAAGAATTTTAGCACAACGACTGGCAAGAGAAGCCGGCTCCATGGCCGAGGGGTTAGCAGCTTTCTCCGCTAACCCCGAATACTCTCGTCACGTGACGCGACGAGAATTAGCAGTGGTTCGAATCGCAAAAGTGACTTATGAGAGTATGGAGCCGGTCGCTCAGAAAGTCGTTGCGTGCTGATGAGCGTAATCTAGCCTAGGAATCAACATACAGCTGAAAGATGCTGGTGTTGACCGCAATATCCTGAAACAGGATGGAAACGCGGGAAAAAAAAAGAAAAAAAAAAAAAGAAAAGAAAAATGACTGGCAAGAGAATGTCAACCAGAGAGACGAATGGAGACGGATTGTATTTGCAGCAGAGAACCTCAAAGGCTCTGATTGCTGAAGAAGAAGAAAAAGAAGAAGAGACTCTCTGTGATCTCAGTTATTATTACTTCCTTATCGGCAGAGAAAAGATCCGGTAACAAAACACATCATGCTTACTCCTCGTAGTGTGTGATCATATTTATACTCTAACTCCCATTTTAATAGCGCTACTTCGTTACAGTAGATAGGTTTTTGTTTATTGCTCTGATATATTTCAGATACATGTTAATACTACCACAACATCTAGCTTAAGAATGGAGGTGGAGGCGGTTAGTGCAGCTTTCCGTTGGATGGAGAACACGATAAATACACACATCGTGATTGTAATTGACTCAGAAAGCATGCTGAGGAAGTTGAGGCCAGGCAGGCTTCGTGCAGGGTGGCTTGCTTCGCTTCGGAGGTAACGGGTGGCAAGCATCACCTGGATCTTTTCTCCGGAGCATGCCGGTGTGCTGGGAAATGAATATGCGGATAGATTGGCTGACTCGGCAAAACTTGATGGAGTATTGATGCATAACAAAGCAGGCGTGGTTGCGGCCTTGTGAGAGCACGTGGCCTCGGAGGAGCAAATGGATCACCATAGTCTAGCAAGAATGAGGCAGCGAGGAGTGACCAGGGGATCTGGACGATGATCGACAATCTGAGGAAAGGCGAGACGGACATATAATCAGATTGCTACTGGAACTATTGGTGTTGGAACTCCTCCCTGGCTGCTGAGGATGGGGACGGAGCGCTTATGGGAATGCCCCGAATGCTGTGATGTCGATTCCTAAATCAATCAATCAATCAATCAATCAGATACATGTTTGTCACGGAAAAACTGCAGTTTAATGATTCCTTGATAACTTACATATTAAAATACAAGGAAGGAGAAGGGTTAACAATCGTGTACTTCATTCTGAGAGGAGGACGAATAAAAGAGCATTGACCGACACAGATATGAAAATAGGATACAGGTGTTCGTAAAGTTCATTGCTTGACGATCTGACGGACACGGAGAAACGGGACGATCGGCCGACGGGAAAATGAACGGAGAATGCTTTGAAGTGCAAACAAGCGATGGACAGAGGACCAGCGCAACAGCGGAGAACGGAGCGCCCGGACGTATACGTGATTTCACTGAACGTTTGATGTTACGGGAACGGCAAATGCGACTGTTGATGTATGGATATCAAACAATCAACGGAGAATGGGACACGCAATATAAAAAGCTGAACATGGAGTTTCTGTTTAGTGTGTGATACCAAACTGGACGGAAAGATAGAATTATGTGTCCTGCAATGAATAGAAATATCCTCCCTTATAATGGGATAGAGTGCTTGGCTGCGGATAAATTTAGATTCGGGGACTTGCATTAATTCTATAGATATATATATATAAGGTAACACTAATATTAGAGTAATAGTGGCATAGGGATATAGGTGTTGTTCTTAATGTGTGAAATTGCATTCGTTTATCTAGTCGTGTAAACTTTAGTGCACTCAGAAATCGTATGTCCGTATGTTTTTCGGAGGCTTTTCAGTATGGCTAGAAAAGGACTATCACATAAGAAAATTATATGAAGCAGACGCATATCACCAGATTACCTATCTTCTCCACAGGTTCAAATCTCCTATTGAAATCATAGAAGAGATGAAGGTTACTACACTTGAGCAAATAAAGTAACTACTTAGAAACAACAAGAACAAAGACATGTTTTAATATGAAGAAGTGATAACTTAACGTCAAATACAGAACACTGTATGCTCAAACAAATATACAACTAAAACCCTTAAAAGGAAAAGACGTTAACCTGTGGCAAGCAGGGATACTTAAAACTGCATGCAATTGCACTGTGCCGAAACATTAAACTTTGTTAACCATAGACATGGTGTAGAACAGTCATAGTAACTCTAGACAATGTTGGATAGTGGCGGTGTGTATTCAGAGGTGGATTATAATACCGTCCAAACCGGGAAATATATGAACTTCAGTGACTTACCAAATCGGATTATTTTCTGGTGATAAGACATTGAACATTTGTTTTCTTCAAGAATTGGATTAATTCCCTACTCAAGCAGGAGGAGATCATTCATGGTGAGATCACTCCATTTCTGTGTGTGCAGTCCTGTGTTTTGGCTGACAGAAAAGACGAGAAGAACTAATGCACATACGAGATCAACCG
The DNA here is from genome assembly GCA_963921405.1 of Cepaea hortensis. Taxonomy (NCBI): domain Eukaryota; kingdom Metazoa; phylum Mollusca; class Gastropoda; order Stylommatophora; family Helicidae; genus Cepaea; species Cepaea hortensis. The sequence goes on from OY992884.1 coordinate 65,084,191, forward strand.
TCCTATCTTGCATTCACACTAGCAGACAATACCAACTACATATACACAGTCCATACATACACCAGACATAGGTTTTCTTAATAAATCTGTTATTTATTGTTGAAAGGAACTGTTGTCAGAGTATGTGTTGAGAGAATAACAGAGAGAGTGAAAGAAATAGATATATGGAAGGGAAGACAGAAGGGAGGGGTGTAGACAAAAGTCAGTCAATAATCCCAACAGATAATAAGTTTGAAGATGTGCTTGTTGATTCCAACTCTCTCCCGGGAAAACAAGCGACATAATTGGTGGAACGAGCGGGGTAGAAAATAATACCCATATGACCTGGAGGCATAACCGGACATATGCATAGAGGGGTACCTGCATATTGGCACAGGCATAGTGGAGTACCTGCATGTTGGGACATACTGATTGGAATAAATATAAGTATACATTGATGACTTTTAATGGAAGGACGTCCATTGGATATATGGTGCCATTACATTTATGGTAGAAACATTTCATTAATGCTGGTGACTTTACAGTGAGAAAGTTAGAGACAGGGTGATTGTGGATAGGTGGTAAGATACATTACATACCTAGTCACACGGTCACACGTCTACATAAGTCTTTATCCTTTATCTCCTCTTGTGGAAGAGAGAGTGGTTGTTATGTACTGTGTGGTGTTGTAGATTTATAATATTTAATAGACATAGGGGAAAATGATATAGGTTCTAGGTAAATTATCTGTTTATAGGAAGGACTTCTTTACTGCTTTGAGGTGTCTGTACTCAACTTGCTGACTTACCTGCTTTAACTATGGCAACGCCTAAAGTAACTACAGCCGATCTGAGGGCCAACGGGGAGGCAATTGGTTTAGCTGGTTCGGAACTAACTGATTACATACAGGAACGAGAGAGGGAAATTCGTCAGGCGGAAAGAGAAGATCGAAAGGCCGAGTTGGAAGTGAGAAGAATAGAGGTGGAGACCAAACGAATGGAAATGGAACAAGAGGCCAAGAAACTGGAACAGGAGACCAAGCGACTGGAAATGGAACAGGACGCCAAGCGAATGGACAGGGACCAGGATACCAAGAAACTGGAAATGGAACAGACTGCCAGGAGACAAGAAATGGAACATGAATACCGCTTGAAAGAGTTAGAACTCAAGACACAAACTAAGGGTGAAATAGATGCAGCAGAAGGAAGTTCATCTTCACCTGGGGCAACCCACATGATTGGACAGGGTTACCATGCCATGAAGTTTCCCTTGGCGGTCTTTTATGAAAGTAAAGAGAAGATATACCAGTTTTTGGATCGGTTCGAGGCTATGGCAGCCGCTATGGGACTGGATAGAACCCGATGGGCTCTTAAATTATCCCAGGCTTTACGTGGTTCAGGGTACGAGGTCTACACACGCCTACCACCAGGACAGGAAAATCAGTACGAGGAATTAAAAGCCGCTTTGATGAAACATTATGAAGTCACAGCACAAACGTATAGGAAGAAGTTTAGATCGTCTAGAAGAGAGCCGGGAGAACTATTCGGCGCCTACAGTCTGAGGCTGAAATCCTATCTCCAAAAATGGATGGACTTGGCAGAATTCAAGAGGGATTATGAGAATCTCGAAGAGATGATGGTGGTCGACCAGATGCGTAAGCAAATGTCGAAACCTCTCAGAACCTTCTTGGGAGAACAAGGGGCGGAACGGATTGATGTTGTGAATAAGCTGGCAGAACGATTCGTAGAGGTACACGGGGAGGTTGCGGAACTCAGTATTCAAACCAAAGGTCAGGAGAAACAAGAGAAAAGGAAACCTAAAAACTGGGAAGGAGAAAAAGTGGAACCTTATATAAAGCACACAGAGGAGAGTTCAGAGAAGGTGAAGGAAGGAAACCAGAACACCTCGAATTCTCCAGCGAAACGACAGTGGTCGGAGAAGTGGTGTTCATTCTGCAAAGTGCCATCTCATAACACGAAGGACTGCAGATCGAAACCTAAAAGTTCTTACTTCGCAGCATGCAAAGTGATTCCTACAACGGTGATCACAGACAAGGCTGAGGTCGGAGAAGGAGATAGGAACAAAAAGGACACACGGAAACCTAGGAAGGGAACATGGTGCACACACTGCCGGTCGAAAACACATAATACTGTGGACTGCAGATGCAAGGCAGAAGACGCCAATTGCATAACCAACCTCGAGGAATCAAAAGAGGAAGGCAAGGAAACGGTCGAGGAGATGAAAGACACCCAGGACCAAGAGAGACCACCTGTGGTTGAACTGATTGAAGTAAATGGCCAACAGGTTGCTTGTCTCTACGATACCGGTTTGGATGGGGAAGCTGTGATAGACGCCAGCTTGGTAAGCCCAGACCAACTTACAGGGGAGACCATAGAAATACAGCCGGCAATGAGGAGTGCTGTTACCATGACGCTGCCAATCGCCAAGGTGGAGATTAAATCCAGGTACGTCACGGGCATTATTCCAGCTGCTGTATTATCTGACTCCTTATTTCCCATAATCATTGGCACGAAATATGTCTTTTTGGGAATGCCCAACCAGCCAGCCCACAAAGGAACAGTAGTCAGTGGATCTCACGGGAAGGAAAAAGAGGCAGAGACACTATGCGACAACTCAGGGATAGGAGAATTGCATACTGCCCAGAGGAAGGATACTACGTTGCGTCCTTGCTACAGGAAGCTGCAAAGAAGTGCTGAGCCACCAGAACGGGGACAGTACTTTCTGAAGAATCGACTACTTTATCGGAGAGCTGGGAGGGGAGACAATCTGCACGAGCAGTGGGTGGTTCCAGAGACCCACCGTCCTCAGATTCTTCAGAGTGGACACATCATAGGCGAGAACCGACATATGGGTGTCAGAGAGACCTTGCAGCAAATTTCCGGCCATTATTGCTGGCCAGGAATGACCGGAGATGTACGCCGGTGGTTGAAGTCTTGTTCGGAGTGCCAGAACGCACCACCCAACAAGCGGACTAAGAGGAAAATAGCTCTTAAAGTGGAAGACAAAGTGGAAGTGTGGAGTCCAGCAGAGACCAATATACTCCAAGTAGGATGGAAAGGACCTTATCCTGTGGAAAAGGTGGTGTCCAAGAACATCTACAAAATACGGATCGGGGAAGAGCAGAAAAATCTCCCTAGACATCTCATTAGGAAATATGAGGACTGATCCGGGAGCAAAGCTTCGCACTTTATGGTGATGGCAGCCATTGGGACAAAAGTTACCAGTCCAGACGAAGACCAAAGATCGCAAGTACAACATAGGAGAGCCTATGGGACAGTACGTGATAGGTCAGATTTACCCAACGGAGGGAGGAGGGAAATCACACGTCAGGGAAAGGACAAGAGGGAAACTTTCCCCAGTAACCAAGTTCAAAAGGGGTGGTTAACGTCGGAAAAGACGCGGAATACCCAGGACTCCAACCGAAGATTGGCTGACCAGATACAATATCGCCCAAGAAGGTCCTGGAAGCAAAAGTCCAGGAGATTTGGGAAAGACGACTCGGTCCAACGAGGACGAGGGGGAACATCCTCAGAGGCAAAGCCGGGGGAAACCAAGAGGACATGGAAGCAGTGTTACAATCAGGATGGGACGATCCGTCTGTATTGTGAGCCATCGCTTACGCCAGTGGAAAGGAGGTCGACTGAACGTATAGGAGCGATGAGCCAACACTTGTTTCAGTCATGAGTAGTATGGTAGGGTGCATATGAGGTCGCCTACTGGATGAGGTGTTGATCCATGTGAGGATCCAATCATATCATCAACACGTGATGTTAATAGCTACTTCGCAGAAGCTCAACGCACGGGGGATGTGATGGACGTTGTTGCTGCAACAGGACTTCACAGTGGAATACATCAATGGTAAGGAGAATGTAGGAGCGGATTTTCTTATCTAGACATCCAACTCCAGAGGAAGAGGAATAAGTTGGAGGATCATAGGAATCAAAACTACAATGATGAAGAGTCGACGCGGTCAACTCTCTTAAGAGGGGGCCCATGTCACGGAAAAACTGCAGTTTAATGATTCCTTGATAACTTACATATTAAAATACAAGGAAGGAGAAGGGTTAACAATCGTGTACTTCATTCTGAGAGGAGGACGAATAAAAGAGAATTGACCGACACAGATATGAAAATAGGATACAGGTGTTCGTAAAGTTCATTGCTTGACGATCTGACGGACACGGAGAAACGGGACGATCGGCCGACGGGAAAATGAACGGAGAATGCTTTGAAGTGCAAACAAGCGATGGACAGAGGACCAGCGCAACAGCGGAGAACGGAGCGCCCGGACGTATACGTGATTTCACTGAACGTTTGATGTTACGGGAACGGCAAATGCGACTGTTGATGTATGGATATCAAACAATCAACGGAGAATGGGACACGCAATATAAAAAGCTGAACATGGAGCTTCTGTTTAGTGTGTGATACCAAACTGGACGGAAAGATAGAATAATGTGTCCTGTAATGAATAGAAATATCCTCCCTTATAATGGGATAGAGTGCTTGGCTGCGGATAAATTTCGATTCGGGGACTTACATTAATTCTATAGATATATATATATATATAAGGTAACACTAATATTAGAGTAATAGTGGCATAGGGATATAGGTGTTGTTCTTAATGTGTGAAATTGCATTCGTTTATCTAGTCGTGTAAACTTTAGTGCACTCAGAAATCGTATGTCCGTATGTTTTTCGGAGGCTTTTCAGTATGGCTAGAAAAGGACTATCACATAAGAAAATTATATGAAGCAGACGCATATCACCAGATTACCTATCTTCTCCACAGGTTCAAATCTCCTATTGAAATCATAGAAGAGATGAAGGTTACTACACTTGAGCAAATAAAGTACCTACTTAGAAACAACAAGAACATAGACATGTTTTAATATGAAGAAGTGATAACTTAACGTCAAATACAGAACACGTATGCTCAAACAAATATACAACTAAAACCCTTAAAAGGAAAAGACGTTAACCTGTGGCAAGCAGGGATACTTAAAACTGCATGCAATTGCACTGTGCCGAAACATTAAACTTTGTTAACCATAGACATGGTGTAGAACAGTCATAGTAACTCTAGACAATGTTGGATAGTGGCGGTGTGTATTCAGAGGTGGATTATAATACCGTCCAAACCGGGAAATATATGAACTTCAGTGACTTACCAAATCGGATTATTTTCTGGTGATAAGACATTGAACATTTGTTTTCTTCAAGAATTGGATTAATTCCCGACTCAAGCAGGAGGAGATCATTCATGGTGAGATCACTCCATTTCTGTGTGTGCAGTCCTGTGTTTTGGCTGACAGAAAAGACGAGAAGAACTAATGCACATACGAGATCAACCGTTCTATCTTGCATTCACACTAGCAGACAATACCAACTACATATACACAGTCCATACATACACCAGACATAGTTTTTCTTAATAAATCTGTTATTTATTGTTGAAAGGAACTGTTGTCAGAGTATGTGTTGAGAGAATAACAGAGAGAGTGAAAGAAATAGATATATGGAAGGGAAGACAGAAGGGAGGGGTGTAGACAAAAGTCAGTCAATAATCCCAACAGATAATAAGTTTGAAGATGTGCTTGTTGATTCCAACTCTATCCCGGGAAAACAAGCGACAATGTTAATGGATTCCATAATGTGTATCACTTTATCACGTTTCACGTCATAACATGCTTTGGTATAATAATGTCACGCTTGATCTCTGTTGGTTTCGACGATAATTTTCGTAAAGTGTATATCTGAGCCATTGATTACCAACAACGGTGACACAATGAAAGAAATTAAACGACGACTATCAATTGCTCTTGAAAGACTAAAACAACTGAATACATTATGGAGTGGGACAGACAGAACTACACAAATTAGATTTTTAAGAGCATGCATTTTTCCCATTGCAACATACGCTTGTGAGACCTGGACACTCACTAAACAAGCTGAACAGCGCAAAAATGTCTTTGAATATAAATGTTATAGACGAGACCTAAGAATATCTTGGGTAAGGAAAAGAGCAAATGTATCCATACTTCAAAAGCTGAATATTGAAGAAGGTTGGCTATTAATAACGATAAAACAAAGAAAATTGAAATATTTTGGTCACTTGAAACGCCACGAAAGTCTGGAGAGAACAATAATGAAGGTGTATATGCCTGAGAAGAGAGAAAGAGGAAGGCCATAGAGAAGATCGGTGCAGGATGTGACAGGTGATCTCCAGATGGGTGTATCGGACGCGAGACATCTTGCTTATGATCGAGAGGTTTATTTGAAGGTTGTTATGGGAGTGAGGTTCTGCAAAGGACATGCTAATGAATGAATGAATATCTGGATAACTCCTAAGACTACATTGACAATAAAAAATTCCACCTACTGCCGATCATAACCTCACTAATCGTACTTTCAGTAAAACATTTCAAGTGTTTAACGCCGCTTCGGCTTTCTAGGCAATTTACGTTCAGTATGTTGGCATTGAACCGTTACTCCACAATATGCGCAACGGAAGTATATGAGCGAGCTGATCGTAAAATTGTATAAAACATAAACCTGGGGTTGACACCAAGCTCTTGCAAATGGCACGTACCGTTTTAAATGATTACCACGCGGAGGTGCTGTCATGATTATCTGTTTGACTGGATACGAGATCAGGGTGACAAATTCACACTCTCTGGTGTTATGAGAGGCCCTTCTACGAAGCATGTATGTTAAACTGCGTCAATTACTTTCGTATTAAATGCTGACACATTGCAGATGTAGTAACACCATTTACTACAACCATCGCCACTACAACCAATGCAGCTGTGACAAGAAAGTAACAACTTTGACATTAATTCACATGCAGGTCACAGTGACTAGACTACTAGGATAATGGGGTAACATCTGCACGTGAAGCATATTTTGTAAACAACATAAACACCACAATCAAGCATTGACATTAAATTGACATTTAACATCTGTCACAGTCAAGTTTAGCGGATATGTAAAACTGTCGTCGAACGATGCTAAAATGGGTACCAGGAAATGTCTTGGAGAGTAAAGGCGGCCGGCAAGATACTTACAGCATCACCCACCGAGTTCGATTGTTCTAACGCATGGAGAATTTGGTGATAACTGACAAGATTGGAGGGAAGAGAACACGAGGAGGAAAGTGAAGTAAATAACTGGATGGCATGGCCACGTGGTATGTTCGAGACAAGAACACTGAGCTGATCCACGACGGCTGTGATCGAGTGAGATGGCAGAATATGTCCGCCTTTACTTATCGGCATGGTACGTGATCATGTGTGTGTGTGTGTGTGCGTGCGCGTGCGCGTGCGTGTGCGTGTGCGTGTGTGTGTGTGTGTGTGTGTGTGTGTGTGTGTGTGTGGGGGGGGGGGGGTTCAGTTGTGAAACTATTGTAAAGTTTTTGCCTTCTTATAACACCGCCTAAAAGTATGACTACCTGTATATTATGTTTGTCATAAGTTGTCTTTGTGGCTTAGCCTCTTTTGAAACGTTTAGATTGCTTATTTTAGATTTCCAAAAATTTTCAAAATTGTTAAATAAAATGGCATCTTTGAAGCTTCAGAACATCGATTTGCTTCTTGACAAACTGTGCAGGATTCAGAGCCAAAAGTTAAAATTGTAAAAGTTAAGAACATTTTTTTTCCTAGCCTAAAATCATCATCATCATCATCAACATTATCTTCCATTTCTGGCGTTAAGCGTCGTGGGGAGGAATAATTTGCGCTCCTGCGCCCGATGGGCAGCACTGGAAAGTGTCATTCCGTGTGATTGTACAATGTCTTTCACGTCGTCAATTCATTTTCGTCTTGGACGTCATCTTTGTCTCGTCGCAGATGATCTTTGATGTAAGGCCAGTGATGGTAGTTGCTGGTTTTGCATTCTAACGACATGGCCAAATCACTTGATCTTCTGTCTTTCAATAAATGTGGCACATGCTGTTGATCCCACAGTCTGTCTGATTACAGCATTTTTACTCGGTCTCGGATTGTTAAGTTGGCAGCTCTCCTCAGGCATCTCATCTCGCAGATGTTGAATTTGCGAAAGTGTGATTTGGATAATGTCTAAGTTTAAGATTGGAAGCATTGGGTTGGTGTGAACATGTTGTTTATTACCTGTCGTTTTGCGGACACGGGTATATTTGGATGTAAGTGCACTACCTTTTTGACATCTGATTTCGATTTCTCTGTCCAATCTGCCATGTGCTGTGATCATACTTTCAAGATATTTTAATTCTTTAATTAACTTTTTTCAAAGTTGTGCTATATATATGTATACCTAGTGAGCCCGGTGATCTGCTAACTTGCATTACTTCGGTTTTGCCTGTGCCTACAATAATACAAGTTTGTTTCATTCTGTAGCAGCTTTCACCTTAATTAAAACTATTATTTAAAAAAACAAAAAACAAAGAGAGTTCAGATAAGTTGTCCATAACATTTAACACATATTTTCAAACACAAGACAGTCGTACAAATATGTGATGTTAAAACATATTGCTATGATATAGAACAGGGAGTCAGACATGGTTGAATTTGCCCTCTTTCTACTGAAAGTATATAATGAATACATCGTGTGGGATCGTAGAGAAAATATTGACAAGAGAAATGTGTAATCAGAGGAACAGAAATATCTAGCTTGGATATGCTGACTACAGTATCACTATCAACAACACAAATGGATTTGAGAAACTAATAAAGTCAGTATAAACGCAAAGTTAAGTTACTTGTATATCCTTTACAGGACGTTGCAATCAAGACCAGTATTTTTTGCTGTTGTGATCTCTTGGCATGTTTACGTTCAGCAGTTTGCCATTGCTTTCTGAACGACCGGCACCCATACAATTTCGTAAAAACACAAACGCAACGCGGTCTGCTGCCATATCGCGCGCAGCTATGTTTCGAAGGTGGGTATGCGGGATCACGAACTTCGTCCGTAACCCATCGCTACGGAAATGTAATAACAGGAATACAAAGAACACATTCCAAAAACTAAAGCAAATAAAACCTTTATGGGATGATCAGAAAGAAGAACAAACTTCAGAATACTAATATCATGCCTGTTTCGTTTGCCTACATACAGACATGAAATTTAGGCATTTATCAAATAATATGAAAAACATATCAATATAAATATTACACGAGACTATTAAATATTCACGAGAAGAAAAGAGAACAAATAGATTTATCCAACAACAATTCAGTACTGAAGAAAGCTGGTTATTAAGACTAAAACACATTTTTTTTTAAAATTCGCATATCTTTTACAGGATATGGCTGTCAACATCAGCATCTTTCGGCTGATTGTTGATTTCTTGGCCAGGTTACGCTCAGTAGTTTGCCATTGCTTTCTGAGCAACCTACTCACATACCTCGTAAGTTACCGACGCGGAGAGAACCACTACCGATTCTCGCGCACGTCACGTACGAGAGTATACGGGATTACGGAGAAAGTCGTGTAACCTCTAGACCAGGGAACCCGGTCCAATACAATTGGCTACATTGAAATGGTTTGAGCACATACAAAGACACGAATGTCTGAAAAATATATCTATGAGGGAGGTGAAGGCCTACTGGGAGAGATGAGAAGAGGAAATAAAAAAAAAAAAAAACTCAATGAATTCAATATGTGATAGCTAATTTGCACAGAGGCAATACATCTGGCTCGATATAGGAACATTTCTAAAGACTTAGGGAAAAAACAACAACCTGTTGTCTGTATGTAAAGTGTTAGAATCATCGTATTTGTTAAGGCCTATAGTGCACTGAGGGATAGGTGGAAAGTCTTTATTTCTTGTGGCGAATGACGAGAGCTGGTATAGAACTCTTTCCAACCACGCTAATATCATTGTCAGCATATTGTCCTAACCTTTGCAATAGGAAATGGAAACAAATAGGTATAATAAACTCCTGCGAGAAAAAACGTACTAAACATCAAACAACGTTGCACATACCTTACAAGGAGATCCACGTATCGCGAAATGCAGGTGAAAATCTTAAAGAAATCAGAAGCACTCAATAAATATAAAAAATGAATAATAAAATAAGATAAAATACACACGAACGCGTACAATACGACACACAGACGTTTCGATTCTCAGAATCTTTGTCAATGACAACACAGATAGCTAACAACGAGATACAGTAAACAACGGAAAAACACAAACACACGACCTATCACAAAGCCATGTGAGGCAGAAAAGGTGACTATGCCAGCTGCGAAAGCGCTTATGGCTGCAGAATTAAAAATGGGTTGCCAAAAAGGATTTGAGTAGCCAAAAATATGTTAACAGTCTGCTATGAAAATATAGGGATGTGGGGACAATTAGGTCTAGATATTGGGGGGGGGGGGGGGCAGCATAGTAATAGATGGTGTAAACAATTGGGGAAGATGCCACAGTTATACCGTAGCGTCCAGATCAGTATTAATGCCTGCTGGATGGATGCATCCCAGATTGTTGATTAACTGGCATTCAATTTTAAGTCTGACGCAGCTATTGGAGAAGCAGGTTTTAATGCGGTGACACATGCATCGTCGACTCCATCCTTTGCATCAACCCGCACACTCAAAACAAAACAAAAACAAAAAAACTATTAAAAGAACAAAATTCTGCAGTGGACAAATCGCTGGATGATGATAATAATGATACATATTAGCGAACGGCAAACGTGTCCAGCTAAAAGTAGTTAAATGTTGATTACAAATTGATACCACTTAACAATTTGCCGCTACAACAGTACCGCCGAAATATAGAAACAGCTTATGTGCACTCTAAAACTGAACACTCACAAATAATGCTTGCTTCCCACTGAGATAAATCGTTGTTAATTACAGCCATTTGCTGCATCGGTTATTCAAGACTATAAATGGACATCAGCTCGCCTGTAGTCACCTCACACTGAAACCATACTTCCAGAGGTTCTAGCAGGCTTAGTTGTTGTTGTTGAATGCCATTGTTGTGTATATAGTGTGAGTTATCGATGAGTGTTTGCATGTGAGTTTGTGCCTGAATCCATGTGCATATGTATGTGTGTGTGTGTGTGTGTGTGTGTGTATGTGTGTGTGTGTGTGTGTGTGTGTGTGTGTGTGTGTGTGTGTGATGCGGTATTAAATGTAGTGGTTGATTTTTGACAAAATAATGTTTAATATTTTTATATGTAAATGTTACTTTGTTAAGAAAACGATAACGAAGTACTTTCCTGCTGTGCGACTGTAATGTGACAGCGACATCGCATTTTATATGCCTGAATGCACGGAGAATAGATGGTCAATTTTTCCCTCATTTTCGCAGGCAATGAACCCAGGCGTCGAACCTGAGTCAAACCTTGCACTTGACAATATCATCCCAGTTCGCTTTCAACATCGCTAACTCGCCAGGTTTGTTTACTAAATGTAATTATTAAAAACAATAACAGACACATGCATTATTTTTGTTAACTGATCTCTGCATTTACATTACACAGACTGAGACAACAGAAAGAATGGTCCAAGTAAACATGAAAGCAGCTGCAAGATTTCTCCTGATTGTAACGGCCACGTTTATAAATACAGGTATATAGTGATCAATCATTTAACCACTAGTTATGTTTGTCGCTATGGTTAAAGCACATAAATTGCGTCTGTGTCCTCAGTTTGTCGGTTTAATCCAAGAAGGCCTGATCTCATTTCCACTACACCAGGATCACGGAGTGTGGGTGAGGATAGGTGGGCTTGGGGATCGAAAGGTAAACATTCATCAAGTTGATTTTTTCCCCGGTATTTGAGATTTAAACATTGAGCAGAACCCACTATCGGCAACGCTGATGGTATTCCGGTACGAACCTAAGGCCTTGTCCACGTCAATATGGAGGCACTAGACTCGAGTTTCGCTCTCGTTTGAGCTCATCAGTAGTGCATATCTTTGACTGGACCCGGGATCACATCCCGGATCACTGGCGTATGACGCAGGTGTGTAACCACTAGACCACTAGCGGCACGAGCTAGACGCGAACAAATTATCACACTAGAATATCATAACGTCACCCATTGTAGACTATAGCTCAAAATTTGCCGGAACTGACATCCGTCAATCGATGTGGCCCCGAATGATCAGGTATTATCGACTGGCAAGACAAACCAGGCCGCCTAAACTCCAGCGAGCAACAATCAAATTGATTTATTTGGATCCCCCCCCCCCCCTTTTTCCCGTGATTTATTGTAAAGAAATCCACAACAGTGATTTGAGCGCCGCTGTAGCCCAATTGTCATTTGCTCTAATTCATTTCAAATCAGGGTTTTTTTCCCCATTGGCGAGGCCTAAAATAGGAACCATGAAATGTCCTATAGAAGTAAAGACTGCTGGTGTGATATTGAGCAGATTACACATCGAGTAACTGCTGGTGTGAAAATATTGAGCTACCATCATTTACTAAAATAAGGCTCTTTGCGTGAAAAATTGTCCTATACTTAAATAACGCAACTTGTGATTAGATCATGACTGTCTGGAGCCAGAGGGGAATGACATAACACCCCGCGCTTTACAATCAACACGTGTGTTTGTCTCATGCTTTGTTTTACTTGCCTATTTTATGGTTGACTTGTTTTCTTATATTTACTTATTGGTATCAATGGATATTCACAGAATTACATATTTATAATAGAATGTATGTTTAGAATGTTTCAGGACATTTGAAAAGCTACAGGATAGAGATAACTCAGATGACGTATCAATCTGCTTAAGGAACATTTCTGACTGTGCACCTAGTCTTGTTGGTCAGCCTTATATCGATCCTGATAACATTAACTTTGGCATTCTTGCGCCTAACATTGACCAGACTTGCTCGTAAGTTAAATGTGAAAAATTCATATCGTAGTCATATTACACGTTAGGATTTATTGTCATCCTTATATCCACTGTAACATACGTGGAGAAGGTAATATGGTCAATTGAAAGGGTCTGATAAAAAAACATGTTTTCGCAATACCCTAGATTTTTAATACTCAATCAAAACATCAGTGGGAAGTGACGCCGTGTTATTTGGTCAAATTGTCGTACCGAGTGCCTCGTGTTCTGAAGGTTTTCTGTTTCGGAGTCTCATTCGCTTCTCCGGTACATCCATTTTTGTTTTCTAGAACCATGGAGTTCGTGCACTGTTGAAAGCTTACATCAAAGCGGTTAGCCTCTCTGCGAAAAGATACCGAGCTACGTGGAGTTAACCCCGGTGCAATGTAGTCGTTCCTCTTGTCTTATAACATTTTAACCCGGGTATGGAGAAAAGACAGCACTAATAATGAACGTCAGATATGTTTCATACGAACCGATTAATTAAAAAATAAATAAATAAATAAATTGTAAAAGGAGTCTGCTATGGGTATGTGAAGCAACATCACATTTTGTAGGCCTGCGTGCCCGGAGATATAGCAAACCAATCTCTTCCTCCCTTAGCCATAAACGAGATCTGACATCGAGCCCATGTCCTGCATTATAGCTACCGGGCCCGATTAGTCTTAAAGGAACCGAACATTTGACATAGGCTGCAAATACTCGCAGCTAGAGTCCGTGGTATAAATATTCTGTACTTCTAGAAAAAGTCATAACAACTGATGGAAGATGTTGTCGAGTGTTAAAAAGAGATGGGGGATGAATCCCCAAATCCTAATAGCCTACTGTTATTAGAAAATTGAATTGGCTCGATAAGACTTCCTGGGGGAAGGACTAGATATAAGGTAATGTTTCCTAACAGATGGTCAATAGAGCACAGGAACGTTACCGAAGTTCCGCGAGGAAATCACTCACTCTTAGTACATCGAAATTCAGGGAGATTATCCTAACATATTGAGCTCCATAGTTATGTGTCATTTGATGATTAGTATCAATGAGAACAAACATAACAAATAAAACATCAGGCAACAAATAAATAAACAACTCCAGAGTATAACCTACTACATTATATTGGGATAAAATAGGGAAAGGGGGTGTGCATGTACGTTCATGTGACATAGCATATTATTATACAATCTAAAATCAACACACATTAACACCTAAATAAAATACATTATAATTATCTATATTAATCAGTCAACAGTTCATGTGTCTTAAAATTAAAAATAAAGTTGATTTGATTTGATTTGAATTAAACTAATACCTTTCCATCACCGCTGAGATGTTAACTGTTTTCTCGATCACCTCAGATGGTATTAATAGGTTTATAAGTCCTTCCACTACGCTCGAGCTTTGAAACGTCCATTTCCAGACATGAAGAGGTAAAATGTTCATTTCTTTACAAAAATGGTTAAAATGCCAAATCATAAAAGCACAAGGGTGAACATGTTCATTTCTAAATCACGGAGTCAAAATCTCAATTTCTAAATCTAGGGGTTAACAATTCTACAAACACAGGGGTGTAAATGTCCATTTCTAAATCACAAGTATTAGAAATGTCCATTTCTAATACACAGGAATTCAAATGTCCATTTCCAAATCATAGGGGTGCAAATGTCCATTTCTAATTAGGAGTCTGAAAAATGGAATTACTGCGTTGTTCAGAACCATACCGATGTTGGCTCTGGAAATCGTAGAGTAGTAATAAAAGACCCATCTACGTTTACAAGGTTGGGGTGGTTTCGTACATTGGATAGGGCACTGGTGATACATGGAAATTCACTCTTCCCGCATTGGAAAGGCAATCTCCTTCTCATGCCGTAAGGAGTTTGATCCTTCTATTGCCATTCTTCATCATTTATGAAAATACCCCATTTTCAGCCAACCAAAAACCACCTTTCCCTGTATAAAATATGTCTCAAACAACATATCCATACCGACAGATAGAAGGGGAAAAATAAAGGACAAAGAGGAAGAGGGAGAGAAAAAGAAAGAGAAAGAGAAAAAGAAAGAGAAAGAGAGAGAGAGAAGGTGAAGTGATTATAACAAAAGGGTGGGTCAGTTATACCTGGCCCTATTGAGCCCCATCACGTCAACATCGGATGCAGTCCTGCATTCCTTATGTTGACATGATATGTCTCTATCACTCCTGCCTGATGGAGGTGAATCATCGCCATGCTCTCCAAGCTTTGCCACCAAAAATATCTTATGGCTATCAGCAAGGATGATGCCATTTCTTCGTCTTGGCCTTGCTTTTCTTTTCCCGAATAAATGTATGTGTAAACTCACATCATACTTATAATGTAACACCACATCATATTTATACATTTATTAATGAACTCATTAGTAATTCTTTATACATGAATACACATACAAATAAACATGGTCTCCGTTGAACTTAGAGAGAAAGAGATTATAGGATATATCACTGAAAAGAATTATCTTATCAAAGAAAGCATGTGATATTCTAGACAAAGTAGTGTGGCAGATCTTTGCCTAATCATTATCTACCCATGAAGACTGAACACATAGAGAATGGAGAAGACCATCCCTCATAAAGGGCATTATGGGACCAGAAATACAATCCTGCACTATTTTTCTATGTCAAAGAAAATGCACCTAATTATCCGAGGATTACTCCAGATCTTTACTAAGAAACTTTGTCATAAATTTAGATCCTTTTTATTTACATGTACTAGTCTTAGATTTAGTTACTATAATTTCCAACTTGGCAATGTCGTCAAAAATTTAAACAAAAAAACAAAAAAACAAAAAAAAAAACCAGGACTGACCAACACGTCCTGTCTTGACAAATCATTTCGGCAACTGCACGAAGACATTACATTTCTCCGCCAACTTTTCAGGAGCTCATTCCTTAACTTAAATTTTGTTAATTTGTATTTCCCTGGCCACCCCAATATCAAGGCTCACTTTCAGCGCAAAATGTGACGTCATTCTGTGGGGGGGGGGGTGTCGATGTACCCAATAATTGGGGAGAGAAGGCGGTAATTTCTCAGTTTCCCGTCCCGTTTTGTGCAGGCGTTAATTCTCCTTGACAAAGTGTGGGCTGATTCTATTTCCATCAGCTGTTTACAACTCCGCATTTGAAATTTCCAGAAGGGAGAGAGGTGAGATGGTTTATGGTTAATTTAGAATTCAAGGAGTACCCCGCTTTACCATGGTGAGCACTTGAAGCATTTTTTCCTCCTCATTCGGAAGGGGGTTGATTGAAGTTGACATTATAAATTTTTAGAAATGTCACAGATTGATTGTAGAGAGAACAAGAATCGCCAAGGCAACAGTAGACATTTGTAAGACTGAAAACACTCACCAATAAAAAGCTGCCAACTTCAGCGAGAAACAATAGTGTATGTTATTGTCAGTTCATTGAAGCATATTGAGCAGAACAATTATAAAGATGCCTTTGACAAACACATAATGGACGCACAGGCAGGATTCCGATCACATAGATCCTGCACTGAGCAGATAGTAATATGTTGCATAATAAAAGAGCTAAGCATCGAACTGAACTCACCACTTTATTTGGATTTGTGGACTGTAAAATGGTGTTTGATAGCAATGAGAAGGAATCTATTTGAGGCATTATGGAATCCCACCATATATTGTTATCTTAATAAATGCAACATATAGTGGAGAATTCCTTCGTGAGGGAAAACTAACAGAGGCATTCGAAATAATAACAGGAGGGAGACAAGAATGCCGTATGTCACATCTACTTTTCATAATAACTATAATAATGGAGAGAAATGAAATTCATTGGCCTTCTCTACCAAAACAGTTCACTCCTGACTAACACACGGACAAATGCAAGAAAAACTAACATCATTGAATGTGAGGTCAAAACACTTTGGTTTTAAAGGTCATTGGTAAAAGACGACGATAATGAGAATAAATCAAGCAAATAATATACCGATATCCCTCGATGAAATCTTACTTCAAGAGACGTAAATACCACCTAATTAGATAGCAATGCAGACAAGATGGGAGAATAGATACGAGAGCGAGTCAATAAGTAAGTCACAAAGTTTTGTGGAATGGCAGGTAAATGTTGTATTCCCGTTTGTCAGGAGGCTCTATGTGTCTCATGCGCATGCGTAGCGCATAAACAAAATGGCGACTGTACCTACAGAGTGTACAACCAAAGAGCAACGTGCTGGTGTGCGTTTTTTTTTTTTTTTGGGTGGGGGAAAAAGGACTGCCTTCAAATGACATTCATAAGGAAATGCTTCCTGTTGAAGCTGACAAATGGTTGTCCCGTAAAGCGGTGCATAGCTGGGTAGAAAAACTTTCTCAAGGACGCTCTAAAATTGTTGATGAAATCCGATCTGGTCGTCCTGTTGAGATTGCAACAGAAGCATCCGTGTAGCGGGTGGAGGAGATGATTAGAGGTGACAGGCGAGTAACGATAGACTCTGTAGCATCTGCAATAGGGTGCTCACATGGTTCAGCATACAGAATAATGCATGATCGAATGAAATGTAAGAAAGTGTGCTCAAGGTGGGTACCCAGTCAATGCCAGAGTATATACAGCTCGATTAGCTCAGGGGGAAATTAACCAACCAAGGTGGGAAGGTCTGGACCATCCACCTTACAGCCCTGACTTAGCCCCTAACGATTTTCACCTGTTTGGTCCACTGAAAACCCATCTTGGTGGTACATTTTGCGAATGACGCCGAAGTTGAATGTGAAGTGAAAACGTGGTTTAGAAAACAGAGCACGCAGGTCTATGCAGCCGGTTTGGGAGGACTGATAAAACGATGTGATAAGTGCATCAATGTTGGTGGAAATTATATTGAGAAATAAAGGGACAAGGTATGTATAAAAATAAACTGGTTTCAAGTCGTTTTCATATTTAGTTATTAATCTACAGCCATTTGTGACTTACTTATTGACTTCCCCTCGTAAATATATCAGAATAAACATACAAACGGCAGCTGGAGATTTTATATGACCAGGAAATTTGTGGAATTCAAAAGGAATTTAACTTAGGACCAAACATTGGATACTCAATTCCAAAGTTAAATCAGTATTACTGTATGGATTAGAAACACGGAGAACGACTAAAATGGTTACAAACAGATTGCAATCATTCACTAATTGGTGTCTGCGAAACATAGGACTAAAATGGTATAGCAGAATCAGCATATTAGGAGCTTATGAAGAGAACTAGAAAAATACCAGTGAATCAAGTGATGAAGAAAACACGTAGGCTCTGGATAGGACAAAATTCGAGAAGCGATGAGAATGGTATATGTAGAAAGGGCTTTGTCTGGAATCCACAGCGAAAACGAAATAGACGAATACTTAAAGCACACGGAGAAGACAAGTAGAAACAGCATTTCATTATATGGGGGGATGGGGTGGCGGGGTGGGATAAATAAGTAAAGCATGGTTAGGGCTCTGGCCTAATGGGAGGTAAAGATAGGGGAGGGTAGAAGAAAGAAGGGGAAGAAGAATCGACACTGGGTTTTATGAATTCAACAAATGAAGAAAAAGAATAAAAGTATAGGGTCCTTTTACTATCCTTGAGGAGTGTGTGGAATACGGTGCTAGCTCATAATTCTATGGATCAATTGACACTCCAGAGGTACTTTAGTATCATCACTATCATACGTGTCTTATACTATACCACGCTTTCGTGGTGATTGTCGCTATTCTATTGTTAACTCGTCTCTAGCCATCCCTGTCGACTGTTACTTGTACCGTATACCCTATTTTGGTACATGGCATATGTCACACCGGCTGCCTTGATTTCTCAATACATTTCCTGTTGGAATTTCAATGGTTAGATACGAATGCTGTCCATAAGAATGCCGTTCCATTGTAGTGGGTTCTGGTGGATGAAAGACTTTGCCAATGAACGCAACCTGCTGAGGGTTGTGTATAGTTGGTCATGTGTCTAAGTACACTTGTTCCTGCAGCGAGACGGCGCTGTCGTCATTTTGAGGTGACAGTTGAAATCCCGGTGAGGTAACTATCACTTAAAATGTTCGTGTAGTCAAGTAGATCCTCTAGTCTCTACGTCTTTCTTCTGATTTTATCAGCGCCAAACACTTTATGTGAATGTATCTATGAGCGGTGTTTGTGGCCTAAGAGGTTGTCCTTTTTTTGCGCTTGCTAACTTTGAACTCAAGCGTAGTCCATACACACAATTTATAGTAGTGATGGACTAAATTTTGCGTATGGGTTAGCTTTCACTATTAACAGTTTCCTTCGTCATCAGGCGAACCCATTCCGAGTTCAGAGGTACTTGTAATTAACGTCCCCAAGTCAAGTACGAAATGTAAACTTTTTAGTCCAGCTGTCCCGTGTAAGGGTTGAACCGCTTACCTCGGCATCTGCACACAGGATGTTTAAGAACACGCGTTCGTTTCCATTCGACTATGCGGACCTGCGCTTTCCCTAATGATATGTATGTGTATTATATTTAATTCCCATTCGTCACGAGGCATTACAAACTTCTTCATGTACATCATCAGTGACTACCAAACTAATAAACCGTGCCTGGAACGAGTCTTTGATTCTTGCCGATCTAGTCTACACCCGTTCATAGTCATTGAATGGCTAATGGACATCTTTTGCAGTGATCGAGGAAAATCACGTAAGTCAGATATCAATCATTGCAATATAATCATAATAGCTGCAGTCTAGTCACTTCGCACTCTATAATGTGGTGATATTCGTTTTAAATTATTGGGACTATCCCTGTTGATGCCGGCTTCCTGGCCTAGAGGTTAGCGACTTTTAAGAAACATGATAATCTTCATATTTTGAAATTACTTTTGCTTGCTCTACTCTGCTCTTAATATAGGTTGTAAATCTTCCATCTGATGTTATCAATGCCGCTAGGTATTTAAAATAATGTCCATAGACAAAGCCACATTTTAACCAAAGGTCACATTTAATAAGGAAGAGATTGAAAATATCACAAACTTTAAAAATCATGGCTTCATAACCAATACCAATGGTGTTCAACAGAAATTAGACACAAGCTGGTCATAATATTTTAGGTATGTGCGAAACGAGATGGACAAGAGCAGGCATGAAGATAGATGAAGATTTTAAGATTATTTATTCTGGAGGTGAAGATCGACAAAGGGGAGTGGCAATAATTTTGGACCGGAAAACATCAACATCTGTTCAAGGATATTGGGCCGTGTCGGACAGAGTTCTACTAGTTAAATTAAGTGGCAGACCTTTTAGCATAACTGTTATTCAAGTATATGCCCTAACAGGAGAGTCCAGTGAAGATAGTGTGGAGGACTTCTATAATGACATAGAGTCTGCCATAAAGAAATGAAAAAATTCAGAAATAAACATCATAATAGGAGACTTCAATGTAAAAGTAGGAAATCAAGGTGATAGATACACAGTAGGAAACTATGGGTTAGGAGAGAGAAATGAAAGAGGATACAGACTCGTAGAGTGGGCAAAAGAAAAGGAAATGATTGTAGGAAACACATGGTTTCAGCAACACCCTAGAAGATTATGGACATGGAGGAGTCCTGATAGCAGGATCACAAACCAGATTGACTACATTCTGATTAGCAGAAGATTTAGAAACGCACTAACAGTAGCAAAAATAGTTCCCAGTGCTGACTGTTATAGTGACCACAGACTACTTACAGGAACATTGAGGATAAAGCTGAAGAAAGTCAAGTATATAACAGGAAACACTAAATATGATTTGTGTACATTGAGTAATGCAAGGAAATAAAAAACAAATTCAACATAGAAGTACAAAACAGATTTGATATATTGTCTGATCTAGAGATATTATTCCAGGATGTGAATGATCAATGGGAAATGTTAAAGAATTCAATCAGTTTGGCTGCAGTAACAACTATTCCAAAATTAAAGAAGGTGGGTCGTAAGAAATGGATGACTGAATAAATTGTACACCTGATGGAAACAAAAGGACTCAACAAAATTAATCCTGCCAATATGAAGAAATTCACAGACAAGTCAGAATATTATGTAGGAAGGCAAAAGAATCATGGTTTGAGGAAAAGTGCTTAGAAATTTAAAAACAACACAACAGTCAAAATACCAAATTAGCGCACAAAAGAATTCAGGAACTTACTAATAAAAGAACAAGTACATCAACAGGGTGTCTAAAAACCTAAAGATGGCAAAATCATAATAGAAAAAGATCAGATTCTGCATGTATGTACAGTTTATGTGAAAAACCTGTATAATGATAACAGAGAGGAACAATATGATATTAGATTTAATAATGAAGGACCACCAATTTTAAAGATGGAGGTTCAAAATGTTCTTAAGCATATGAAAGCTGGCAAGGCCCCCGGTGCAGATAACATAACAACAGAAATGATTAAAGCTTTAGAAGAATTTGGATTAGAGCAAGTCACCAGACTGCTGAACACATTATATGATACTGGAGATATACCTTCTGAATTATGTAATTCTGTATTTATTGCAATCCCAAAGAAATCAGGAACCTTGGTATATGATCAACATAGAACAATTAGTATAATTAGTCACATCACAAAGATTTTGTTACGAATTATCATGCAAAGAGTGAGGAAGAAAATACAACCTGAAATGGGGAAAGAACAATGTGGGTTTGTAGAAGGAAAGGGTACAGTACATGCTGTGTATATGCTGCGAACAGTTATTGAACGTGCTATAGAAGTAAAAAAAGAATACACATCTTTGCATTATTGACTACACAAAGGCTTTTGATAGAGTTAGAGATCTCAACATGGTAGATATGCTTGCAGATCTACAAATTGATGGGAAAGACATTAGACTTATAAAAAACATATTTTGGAAACAACAAGCTGCCATAAGGATTGATAATGAAATGGGACAATATCAACATATTAACAGAGGTGTTAGGCAGGGATGTGTAATGTCTCTTGCGTGTAATTGGTGTGCCATGATGTAAAACCAGGAGTTTCTACTCAAGATCTTCGCGGGTGCTACGGAGTTCGTGCATCGAGCGAAGCCATCCTTGAGTGAATTTTCAGCAGCGTGTGTGGTTCTCAGCAGTCTGTGTTTACGTTTTTTCAACATGGCGGAACAACGTGTGTTCTCCGAGCGGTTAGCAGTCAACATAACGAAGCGGCGTGGTAGCCGCGCAGGGAGAAAGAAACAAGGTAAGCGCGGTGGTTTGAGACGTTTTAGACTCAAGTGTCACCGTCTAGGACTCAGGAACATCCGTATTCTATATTGGAACTGTGCCAGTGTAAAACAACGGGGCTCTATTTTAGAAACCCTAGTTTACAGGAACGACATTGTAGCACTCCAGGAGACGAGACTGGGCGATCAGCTACTCCGAATTGCCGGTTTCAAATGTTTCTACAACAGACGACATCTGGGAACGGCGATTCTCGTTCGCGACAGCATGGTGTCGTCAGAGCTAGACATGTCCAGTTGGGACAGTGACGATATACAAATACAGGCATTGAGAGTTCAATCCAGTATACAATTCGTGTTGGTTAATGTTTATGCCCGCAATGCGAGTGTGGACGCCCAGAAGTGGCAGTGCTTAAGTGGCATATTAGGCCACGAGAGAAACGTTATTTTCTGTGGTGACTTCAACGCTAAAGGCAGATCATGGGGAAACACTTCCTCCAATACACAAGGGGAGGAGCTCGAGACTGCACTGGAAACCATCGACCTGGTTTGTATCAACAGTGGCTGTGTCACCAGGACAGCAAGCCGTCCAGGCGATGAGGACAGTGCTATTGATCTGGCGCTAGTTTCACCTTCACTCTCTACAGTGTGTAGATGGGGTGTCCTCGGACACCATGGCAGCCACCACCACCCTTGCAGCATATTGGTGGAGAAAGGGAGAACCAGACAGCACAAGCTAAAGGTAAAGACGTTCCAGTATGACAATACAGGGCAAGATGTGGTGAGTAAAATAAGACGTGACAAGCGCAGAACGTTTCAGGGCAGGGAAAAAAGCTGGGAGCAGCCACATTGGTGGAGTTTCGAGGTGGAGAAGGCTTGGGTGGATAAGCGTAGTGCTGTAAGGAGATGGCAAAATGCCAAGAAGAACAGAGCTGGTCATCCTAGTCCCAGCTTGCACTTAGAAAGAGAGATGCACACAAAAGTAAGCTATTTCAAAAAACTGGTCAAGGTGGTTAAAAGCGAAAAATGGGCAGAGGTGTGTCAAAGAGTAAGCACAGACAAGTCACTGAAATTGTTCTGGCGACTACATAAAAGCATGAGTGGTGTAGTCAAGAATAAGAGCATTTATGACTTCCAAGGTGCTGACCTCATCTGGCAGAGGACTGACGAGGACAAGGGCAAAGCCCTCTTTGAACGCTACCTTGAGCAGAGCAACCAGACAGATATGGGAGGCCGAAATCTGGCCAAGGAGGTCACCTCAGACAGATGCAAGGCCCAGAACACTTCGGATGAAGACACAGTGACTGTGAAATAAATCAAGGCTGTGCTTCGATGATCAAAAAACAGTGCTCCAGGTCCTGATGGCATAAGATACGACGACATAAATAGGTGTACCGACAATGAGCTAGAGAAACTAGCAGACATGTACAACAACAGTATAGGGAGTGCTAGCATCAAGGAGGAATGGTTACACAGCTATCTGATACCCTTGCCGAAGCCTGACAAAGACCACAAAAAAATTCAGGGATATCGAATTATAACCATGCAGAATACAATAGGCAAGCTGCTGGAGAAGGTAATTGCCAGGAAAATATCAAGCCATCTAGAGAGGCAATGTGTTTTCCCACCTACCCTGGGTGGGTACCGTCCAAAACGAGAAACCTGGACCAATGCAGCAGTCTTTGCCCATGATGTCTATGAAGGTTTCCACTCAGGCACTGAAACCGTTGCTGCTGCAGCGATTGATCTTGAGGACGTATACAACAGAGTACCACTGGATTTTTTAATGTTTCAGCTTCTTGAACTAAACGTAAGTCCATTCCTCCTTAGTTGGATCGCTGCAGCCCTCTTCCAACGGAAAGTAGTTGTTAGATGTGGCAGTTGGACTTCGGAACCAACAACAATATATCCTGGCCTACCACAGGGATCACCATTATCTCCGGTACTGTTCAACGCCTACACAGTGAGAATCACCAGTGAGCAGATCACTGGACCTGGCAGGACATTGTCATATGCCGATGATGTTTTAGTGTATCGTCAGGGTAAGGATAGAGAGGAGGTTGCTGTGGAACTACAAACCGAACTCAATCGCATAAGTACTTGGTGTGATGAAGCTGGGGCAATGGTCAACCCAACAAAGGCAACAGTGACTTGGTTCTCGTTGAATAATCATATTGTCAACAATCCAACACCAACTGTAATGCTGTGTTCAGAGACGGTGGAAAGAACGCAGGCAATGAATTACCTGGGGATACGGTTTGATCGAAGCCTTGCTTATAATGTGCACATAGACCAGGTGATAACAAAGGCCAAGCGGGGTTTGGCAGCGATGCGGGTGATGGCGGCAGCAAACTGTGAGCAGCGCCATCTATGTCTTCTGTACGAGGGGCTGGTCATGTCTGTTTTGGAGTATGCAATGGCAATCCTGACTCTCAGCCATAAGCAGATAGAAAGGATGGAAAGAATACAGAATGAAGCTATGCGCATTATTCTTGGATGTACAAGAGATACAGCATGCAGGGCAATGCGCTACCTTCTTGATTTTCCAACCATTGAAGAGAGAATACAAGTTTGCAGGGCACGCGCCTACCTCAGAATTAACGCAAACACACAACATCCACTGCATAGTGAAATTAGGAAGGTGAAGGGCAGCAGGTTAAAAAGAGGACGGTCGTGGATGGGTCAAGCCGAAGACATTCTTCAACAGGTGTGTTCACTTGAGGACTTAGAACCTGGCGAGGAGTGGGTGCAAGTGCCAACAGACTTCTGCACATCCTTTTCAGTTTGCATCCAACTAGATAGGCAATGCAGACACGAAAATCCGGCTGCAGTTGAGGCTAAAGTACAAGCGTTGATTTTCGAGAATTCGCTAGACGGTGACGCGGTCATCTACACAGATGGGTCGGTCGTCCGACATGTGAGAAGCTCATGGGCCTTTACAGCTCGGGCCGGAGGGAGAATTGTGAAGGAGGACTCTGGTGCTTTCACTGAAACCACAAGTAGCCTGACCATGGAATTCATGGCAGTAAGTAAAGCAATAACATCGCTCGAGACACAGACATTCACTAGGGCTTGTTTCCTTAGCGACTCAATGAACATGATCAAGAGGATAGAGGAGGGGTCAATCCGAAGAGAATGGTTGCTGCCTCTAAACCGGTCTCGGCTGGCAAAGATTAGTTTCATCTTCGTGCCAGGGCATGCGGGAGTACAAGGAAATGAGCGGGCTGACAAGCTCGCAGGTGAGGCTACTGTGGAGGGCGGACGCGCCATGGACCAGGCTGACATTCTGAATGCTCTACGAGAAGTGAGACTTTTGCGAGAACCAAGTGACGACTGTGAATCTACAACAATGGCCAGACTGCGAGAGCAGCAAATTAAAAGAGGGGTGGCCAAACAAGAACACTACGCAGGAAGCCAAAGAAGATTGATAAACCAACACAGAACTGGCGTCGTTAGCCGCTACACGCTGCGGGATTTGCTGAGGAGGGGATCCGAGCACTTATGGACTGAATGGTTCGATGTGCAACGAGGATGATCTGTCGACTAACTAACTAACATATATGCAGATGATATAGTATTGATTGCAAACAATGCACAGGATCTGCAACAATTAGTAGACGAAATTGTTGTACACAGTGAGCATCTGGGGTTGGAATTAAATTGTAAGAAGACGCAGGTTATGGTCGCCACTAGGAAGAAAGAAATACCACAATGTGATATACGAGTAAATGGAAATATTCTTAAGCAAGTGAATCGATACAATTATCTCGGAACAGTCATAACATCTGATGGGAGATGCCTTGAAGAGATTAGAACAAGAATCACCATGGCGAAAGTAGCCCTTAGCAAACATTCTGACCAATACAAAGATGTAAATTGAAACGAGAAAAAGAGTGTTGAGGTGCTACATAGAACCTGTACTGTTATATGGATGTGAAGCTTGGACAATGAGCAGTCAAGCTGAAAAACATCTGATGGCTGTGGAAATGTGGTTTCTGAGGAAAATGCAAAGAATACCATGGACAGCCAGAATGACCAATGAACAAGTCCTTCAAGAAACAAATGAAGATCGTAAACTGATTAGAGAAATTAGACGAAGACAATCAAAATTTTTTGGGCATGTTATGAGAAGAAATAGATTGGAGAACATATTGACAACTGGCAAGATCGAAGGGAAGAGACCAAGGGGAAGACCTATAAGCAAATACCTGGATTTCTTGCCCACGTGGCATGGTCGATACAGAAACACAGAGCTGATCCACGACTCTGGTGATCGAGTGAGATGGCAGAACATGACAGGCCACGCTTACCGACATGGCACATGATGGATGGATGACTCGGAAGCTGAAACACTTGAGCATATAAAAAAAAAAATAATAATTGGACGGCAAAAAAGAGCAATCAGGAAATTTTAATAGAAGCTGAGTCGTAAAGACACCTTATCACAAACATCAGCAAGAGCCATTCGTCGTTTTTTACCCATGTTATGAGAAGACAAATACCGGAACATATTGTGACAACCGAAAAGATTTGCGGAAAAGAGAGATAGAGGAAGACAACGTCAGAAGATTCTTGACAGTTTTGTGTCATGGCATGGAAGGGAGTCAACACACGAATTGATCCAAGACGTCGGAGATAGTAATTTGTTGATAGGCGTGATCGCCAACGTCAGTCGGAAAAACCACTGGATGGATTAATTAAACACCACACTGTCTGAGAAAGAACAATGATAGAAAACATGGCTCATGGTAGAAGATGCGGGACGACCAGCATGGAGATGGACACAGGACCTTGTATATACCTTTGGCAAGAGAGTACACCGAGGGAAGAGAAATGGCCAGAGATCGAGAGGCTTGTCGACGGATGTGATTAGGGCGGCATTCTGTAAATCACCTGCTACATGATGATGAGGGGGACAGTTCTGGAGACACTACGTATGCATGTCGCACATCTCTCGTGATTGACAGATGTTGCTCCACTCCATTTTCAACTTATTAGGGCAGTGCGTTGTTTCCCCTCATTAAATTGCCATCACAGGTCGTGTTCCCGTGGTCTATACAAATATGGCGCCAGCACCATATGACCGACACCCATCTAGGCTCGTAAAACGGGTCCGTTACTTTATATTGATGTTGTTTACAATATACTTTCTTTACAAGTCTAGGTCTTTCCCGTCGAGAAGGAGATGTAAGAGCATCTATTCCACGTAAACGTGCCTTACTCTATCTAAAGCCGTTGTACAGTCAATGAAGCAAAGTTGTACGTCTTTGTTTATTTGTATTAATCGGCCTGTTAATGATGTCAATAAATACAGTTAGTTAGTTAGTTAGTCAGTTAGTCAGTTAGTTGTTCAGTCAGTCAGTCAGTCAGTTAGTTAGTTAGTTAGTTAGTTAATTAGATAGTTAGTTAGTTAGTTAGTTAGTCAGTAAGTCAGTTAGTCAGTCAGTCAGTCAGTCAGTCAGTCAGTCAGTTAGTTAGTTAGTTAGTTAGTTAGTTAGTTAGTTAGTTAGTTAGTTAATTAGTTAGTTAGTTAGTTAGTTAGTTAGTTAGTTAGTTAGTTAGTCTAGGTTCCAACTTCACGGCAACGGGTCGTCCCCATTATGGTCCATTCCCGTGCCAGCGAATATCACACAAAATGCTCCCCACTTTTCAATGTGAAAAGTGGAATAGACAGGAGTCTCGGCAATCCAACAGCTCGTATAGGTACCCTGTGCATAATACCGCCGTCAGAATGTCAACACAAAATTCATCCACGAATACCACAGTTCATCGTTGATGGACTCGGCAGTCACCAGAAAGACCTTACTGACCCGGGTTTTCCTACATGGCTTGGTCTCTTACCGCAGGGCGACCCATCGAAGGCGTCGCACAAAGCACGAACTCCGCAGCTTCAGCGCCGACTTCCTGGAGTCTCCCGAAAAATGCACCGATGAACCGAAAGGGCAAAACAGTCAATTCAGCAACCGCCAGCATCCATTGTTCCGAACATGCAGTTCACTGTACAGGACAGATGCAAAACATTCCACGCGAATTTCACAGCTCACGGTGTCGCCCACGCACTCACTCAGTAGCAGAGCGACGGAACCATGTACTACCAGTCCAACATGAGCAAAATGCGATTCCACACCGTAGCCACAAGCATAAACACGCCACAGGCCTTATCGACTCAACGCCTAACCGCCATGCTGGCGACCGGGAGTTCCCAATATTAACACTGCATTTCGTATACCTTTGCTTTCTATATATACACATTGTTCTTCTCCTATCTTTAGTTACATTTTCTAACTAACCCTTAATGATAATTGCTATCAAAATCTTTGAGATGTGACTCATTATGGCAATTGTTCGAAATTCGATCTTTTTAAATGTTATGTTAATCATTCGGAATAATTTCTATGTATCTTGTGTTCTGCATAAACTCTATTCTTGTCCCTTGTAGATGTAGGTCGAATATTTTGAGCTTCGGTACTTTGATCAATGAGATATTCAATCATTTTGTTCGATTTAAGTGAAATCCCCATTCTGTCATCCACTTTGACATTTCCGGTCATCCAGTTATTTATTCTTATTATAGTGCATTCCGGCCTCTGTGGCTAAGGGCTTGCGAACGCGGTTTGTGAGCCCGTATACCCGGGTTCGAAACACGGCGGTGCTGGTTTTTTTCGAAAAAGGTATTGGAGCCGGTCGTTCAGAAAGCAATGGCAAACTACTGAACGTAAAATTTACCCATGAATCACGAACAACGAAAATGCAGGGGTTGACTGCTACGTCCTGTGAAGGACATGGAACTTAATTTTTTTCTTTTATAGTGCATGCCTAGTGGTGTTGGTGATCATGTCTGTTAGCGACCTTCTGTCTTGTCTAAAGCCAATCATTTCTTATACAAATGTTATCTTATGCAGATATTCCTCAATTGCCTGATATCAAACTTTTCAGTACCTTCTCTCTTGGTCTCCCCATGCCTCTCCTCCCTTACAACTTTAACTTTCCTATTATTTCATTTGCCAGCAATTAAATTAATGCTATAAATTAATCGCATATCCACTCAGATGTGGCGTGTATTCTTGAATGATGCGTATCTCTGATTATAATTGTTAAGAGTTATTTCAAATACGCATGCCTTATACATTTTGTAAAAGTTTTGACATATAACTCAAACACATATTATGGATCTGTGGTGGCGTAATGGCTAGTATGTGCACATTCGACCAGGTACTCTTCGGGGATTTGTTTTTTTTTTAATTGTTCTGGGCTCTCAGGCCTATCCAGCCTAGACATGGTTCCAGAGAATGCTCTGGGAAGTAAATCTGGTCCAGGTGACCACATGGTTAATTTGATGCCGATTGATCTGTAAAAGAAAATTGTATGGAGCCAACAAAATTTCGCCAATACGCCGACAGGCGTGGATACGACTCTTTGACCTTGCTCTACTTTAACCACCCAATATGTACGTCTAGAGTTAGACATGTCAACATGGTGGATATGCTTGCAGATCTACAAATTGATGGGAAAGACATTAGACTTCTAAAAAACATATATTGGAAACAACAAGCTGCCATAAGGATTGATAATGAAGTGGGACAATATCAACCTATTAACAGAGGTGTTAGGCAGGGATGTGTAATGTCTCCAGATCTTATTTCCCTATACAGTGAAAATATTTTCAGAAATGTAGAAGATATAAATGGAATCAGCATTGGAGGAAGAAACATCAATAACATTAGATATGCAGATGATACAGTATTGATTGCAGACAAAGCACAGGATCTGCAACAATTAGTAGACGAAATTGTTGTACACAGTGAGCAACTGGGGTTGGAAATAAATTGCAAGAAGACAGGTTATGGTCGTCACTAGGAAGAAGGAAGTACCACAATGTAATATACAAGTAAATGGGAATATTCTTCAACAAGTGAATCGATACAATTATCTCGGAACAGTCATCACATCTGATGGGAGATGCCTTGAAGAGATTAGAACAAGAATCGCCATGGCGAAAGTAGCCTTTAGCAAGATGAAAAACATTCTGACCAATAAAAAGATGTCAATTGAAACGAGAAAAAGAGTGTTGAGGAGGTACATAGAGCCTGTTCTTTTGTATGGATGTGAAACTTGGACAATGTGCAGTCAAGCTGAAAAACATTTGATAGCTACAGAAATGTGATTTCTGAGGAAAATGCAAAGAGTACCATGGACAGATAGAAAACCAATGACCAAGTACTACAGGAGACAAATGAACATCGTAAACTCTTTAGAGAAATTAGACGAAGACAGTCAAAATTTTTTGGACACGTTATGAGAAGAAATTGATTGGAGAACTTAGTGACAACTGGCAAGATCGACGGGGAACAGACCAAGAGGAAGACCGAGAGGAAAATACCTGGATGGCTTGGCCACATGGCATGGACGAGACAGGAACACTGAGCTGATCCACGACTCTGGTGATTAAGTGAAATGGCGATTCATGACCGCTCACGCTTTCCGGCATGGCACATGATTGATTGATTGATGTACGTCTATATGCATATGTATATATGTTTGAAGATGTGAACATATTTGCCATGCATAGGCTCGGGATACTGGAGATTTACAATTGACTTGGCGTCTTTGTCATAGTTAGTTTATGTGATGACATATGAGAATGTTGAATAATTATGATGTCTCTGTGTGCCGTGACAGATGTTCTTAACATATACATATCACATTTAACATGCCATTTTATAATCAAGTGTATGTCGGCAGTCTTCGCCAATATAACGTTTATCATCACAATTATTCACCTAACTAAGTGAACTTCTACAGTTGTAAATGTGCCAGTGTTTTATTTATAGTGCTGAGAGAATTCCAGCAATCCGTCTGCTACAATGACTTTCCTGATGTTGGGCAATACAGGTCAATCTGCACCTCCGAAGACAGTGCAAATTCTTCTGAAATAAATAACGTAACGTAAGTCAGTCGTGTGGTCTATACATGATTGCTTCGATAAGAAATAAAGAGACGAATCGCAATAAAGAAAGTTACTCGCATGCAATCATATCCAAGCTGACGTCAATACGAATACCAAATGTTCTCTAGTATCTTAGTTTAGTTTAGTTAAGTCGACGGATCAACATCACGGCAAACGGGTGTAACCCATAAGTGCTCCATTCTTCTCCTAACTCAAACCTGAGTCCGGAGAATCTCAGCTCAGTGCACGAACTCCGTAGCACAGACAAGGATCCTGAAATACTTTGGATAGATTTTTAATACGAAATTATGCTCGGGCAGCGCCGTTAGCTTACTCTTTTTCGATTTCTAGCTGCCAATGGATTTTTTACCTGCGCAGCAATACACATGTTGGTCGGATCTAACTAAAAGTCCACGTGAATAAATCAGGGCCTCACCGGGGCTTGAATCCGGGACCTCCAGCACTCGAGGCAGACACCATACCTCGAGATCACTCAGCCCCCTTCTCTAGTCTATATCTATAAAACAGAGTGTATGTTTGTGGGTTTGTGTGTGGGGATTTTTGTATTGGATGCGTTCGATAACGGTACATCCGATTGAGATGAAATTTTCTACACGTCTTCCTTTCATTCATTTGCAACCGACTATAATAATTTCTTAATGTAAAATCTTCGACTTATTTAATAACATTTACTTTTCAATTTTCATTATATAATGTCTATATAGCAGGGGGACTTCACTCTAGAAAAGTTATTTCAAGGGGCATAACTTTTAATAACATTTCTATATACTTTATAGTCATATTGTTGGACTTACTTGCACTATTGTTAAACTCTTTGTCTATAGTTATTTTTAGGCATATGAGTTATAATAAATAATGATATAATCTTTAAGGCATTTTCAAAGCTTTCATAAAAATAATGCATAATGCATAACATTGTAACCCATCTTTTTCTACAGTTTTCATTGAATGGTGTGTGGAAGGACATTTTTTAAGTTACTGTGCGCCAGGAGCTGGGCGAAACCAAGCCGGGTCAGATAGATAGACAGATAGTCGGGAACGGAAGCTTATTTGACTACTTATATGAATTAGATGACATGCTCCCCACCAGGGACTGGGTGAAGCCGGGCCGGGTCAGACAGACAGATAGACAGACAGACAGTCGGGAACGGGAGAGCTTATATGACTACGTATATGAATTAAATTAGATGCTCCCCACCAGGGACTGGGTGAAGCCGGGCCGGGACAGATAGACAGACAAACAGATAGTCGGGAACGGGAGAGCTTATATGACTACGTATATTAATTAAATGAGATGCTCCCCACCAGGGACTGGGTGAAGCCGGGCCCGGTCAGACAGACAGACAGACAGACAGATAGACAGACAGACAGATAGTCGGGAACGGGAGAGCTTATATGACTACTTATATGAATTAAATGAGATGCTCCCCACCAGGGACTGAGTGAAGCCGGGCCGGGTCAGCCAGACAGACAGACAAACAAGCAGACAGACAGACTGATAGATAGATAGATCCCCTTCAGGGCCTGGGCGAAGCCGGGCCGGGTCAGCTAGTATCTTATATAGAAAAAATGTACTAGCTCACATGGGGGATCAAAGTTCGATCCTCCATCCTTGAATGAGTAGACCATTCATTTCTTATATTTATGGCTAAATATATATCGCCTGTCTGCACCTGTGACAAAAAGATAGAGAACCCTTTTCGTTTTTTTTTCATACAACGTTCGTCACCATGTGCAGGCGATTTGGAAGCAGATCGCCATGTGTTGATTTTAACAAAGGTATGAGCGTCTGTCGTTCAGGAAGCAATGACAAACAAATGATAGTAAATTTGTCTAGTAACTCACAGTCAAAAATAGTGGTGTTGATGGCGACGTTCTGTAAGGACATGCAACTAACTAACTATAGCATCTACATGTTAATATCATATTACCACTTTCAACCTTTACAATGGTTATAACTGGGGTGGTTAGTCAGCTGCTGCTTTCTTCTATAATTTTTGCACTGGTAAAAGTTGCGCTGAGCATGTGGTGATGTTCACAAAATTTTTTTTGTCTATTTCCAGTTGCAAAATAATAATAATAATAATAATAATAATAATAATAATAATAATAATAATAAACAAAATAAAGAAATGAAAGTTAGCTTGCCTATTTGTAATGCGCTTAGTGGATCAACGTGTGCATGCATGTTCATTAAGTCGTTGAGTATGCATGCCTGTGAATATTTTTGTGTGTTGAGTCCATTCTGATCATTCGTGACAGCTGTTGCTTCCATCGTAAGACTTCTTGTTGTCACGGCAAAAGCATCACCTGCTTCCTCGACAGCTGTAAAACTTGAGTATGTTGAGGATGTCCATAACCTTCTCTTGACCCTGACCACAGAGCCATCCATAAACACAAATGCATCGCCCTCTTCAGTGTTTAGGGTAATAGCGATTTGGCCGCTGTATCTACTGCGACAGGATCTTGCTACCTCTTGATTTTAAGAGTGATATGGACAGAGTTTGTAGCACGGGATACTGCTGGCATTGGTAACCATTTAAATCCTAGTCTGTGGGTCTGCATACTTGGTGGATAGCTTCCTCAGCACGTCCCATTCGTTATTGTCCACTATTCAGACGATTGCCTTTAGGTATTGACAGGGCGGCGTGCTGTGGGTATAGTGTATGGACCTTTACTTTATGGTTAATGATTGCCCTGAACAATATTATTCTGCTGTCCATAGACGGAAAGTCCAGAAGATATCTCATGGCTAGACAAGACTGTCTCTGGGGCATCCGAGGTTAATCCGCTTGGTTTCATTATCTGTGTGTGTGTGTGTGTGTGTTTCCAAGTCTTTTTATTTGTGTGGTGCTTATTGTTAGAATAAATAGAGCGTATTGAATGGTAGAGAGTATCATCTCAGGTACAACGATACAAGTAGCTATAGTTCGAGAGTCGTCGCAGCCATTATTTATAATGCTGATAAACATTGTCTGGCCTTGGTTATGATAAGGTCCATATGATCGTTGAATGTCAGCTTTAAATGTCCGAACTTCACACCCAAATGTTTCACAGAACTAGTAATTTCAATTCCCCTTTCTGATAGTTTCACCGTTATCATGGGAGTGTTGACAAGACAAGTGTTCTACGAGAACCTTGTTTTGGTCGCTTTGATGGGTTCACAGCTTCACCTGAGTTGTTTGCATTATGATGATATTCGATCTACGTCTTGTAACGCTTGAGCGACACTAACGCGGTCTTCACTCTGAAAGTCTCTGAAACTCCTTCTCCTGGGCGCATCGTTCGTGGATTTCTGTAGTGACAAGAACTACTTCGTGGAGTTTTCTTTGCCTGCTTCTTGGCAAATTGTTTTCCGTTTGATAAATTTCGCTTGTTGAGAGGCATCCTTAAAGGTTTTGTCACAACGCCTTGTTTAAGCCCATTAAAAGAGTTTAGAGTTTCTGGCATGTCTTTGCACTTTTCCAGGACTGTATTTCTGCTTTCCTTGCCTTTTCTACAGTTTTAACACCAGCATCGGAGCGTTTCTTCTTTGACTTGACGTGTCATGTGTGCTCTGTGTAACCCTATCTATGTCTTTTTTGTTTACGTTCAGTTCCTAATTATTCTGTGTTTCGTCCATGCTATTGTTGCATTGCATCATTATGTTTTCACAATTGTGTGATTAAGTTCACTTTTTCTTCCTTGTCTGGTCTGCTACAGTTTAAAAATGTCTCAAGTGACTATAACGCAGGCAGTTATTTTTATAATATGGTATTGGCACCTTGTCGTCTTGACAGACGATAGTTTGTTACATTGTGCTTCAAACAGGCATAATAACTACAACCTATGGTGGTGGCGAATGTGACTGATAAGGCCAATTCGCGCTGTAAATGTTCGTCCACATTGGATGCATGTGAACACACTGTCATTTCCACAATCATGCACCATCTTACGTCCCACACTCTCCGTGTGTGCCTTATATGCAATCATTTTCTCCTTTGTCATTATTCCATTTCTGATATTTGCCCTCCATGCAACACGTTCAGCGGCGAATTGCTCCCAATGTTCATTATCAATGCCTGTATCAATCATGCCCTGATTAAATACATCTTTGTATCGTAGTAGAGGCCGACACTGGGATCTCTTACCTATTTTTAATTCACCGAAAAAGATGTCCTTTGGTATTCTAACCTCATCCATCCTCCTAAGATGCCCTATCCATCTACGAAGACTGAGCATTGAATATACCGTCACACAACCTGGTCTTTCCAATACTTCAGTATTTGCGATTTCGTCTTGCCACCAAATATTCTTCGCAGACACCGCATATGAAAGCTGTTTAAACGTTTCTCTTGATGTGAGTAAGTTGTCCAGGTTTAACTGCCATAAAGAAGAGTACTAAGGACTCAGGCTTGATAGACAAGGAGTTTTGTTTTGGCAGTAACCTTCCTGTTCTCCCAGACTCTTTTTCTTAACCTGTTCATTGTTGTTACTGTCTTATCAATCCTGATGTTAATTTCCTAATCTAGGGATAATGTGCTATTTACCTCTAATCCTAGATATGTAAAATGGAATACTATCTCTAGTTCAGCTTCGCCAATAAAGATTGATAGTACCCCATGTGCACCCTGTGACATAATCTTTGTCTTCTTGTTGCTGTTTGTTAAACCAAATTCTGAACACGCATAAGAAATAGGAGACTGTAGATAGTAGAGGCTGTAATTCTTCCTCAGCGTGGGTCATAATTGCAGCATCATCTACAAAAATGAATTCTCTGATCAGTACCCTCCTAATTTTGGTCTTGGTCTTCAATCTCTGAGCATTGTAGAGGCCGCCATCTGAGCGTGAGTGAATGTATATACCACCATCCTGATCACCAGGGGCATATTTCAGTAGAAGTGAAAAGTATATCCCAAAGAGGGTGGGAGCTAGTACATAGCCTTGCTTAACTCCACTCTTGATTTCAAACTCTTCTGAAGTTGCACCATCAAACTTGATTATACCCTTCATGCCTGTGTGGAACGATTCCACAATGGACAGAAGAGTGGGTAGGCAGCCAATCTTCTTTAGTATCTTGAACAGACCCTCACGACTGATCAAACCAAAAACCTTTGTGAGGTCGATGACGGCAATAAACAGTGGTTGATTCTGACGGTATTTTTCTTGCATTAGTCGCAACGAGAATATCATATCAACGGTAGACCGGTTCTGTCGGAAGCCATACTGTGATTCGGGGTAAATTTGATCTCCTAGGACTTGAAGTTTGTGCAGAACAATTCTGGCAAATACTTTCCCAACAATACACAGAAGTGAGATACCCGTATAGTTGTTACAGTCGCTCCGATCGCCCTAGTTCGTGTACAGTGTTATGATGCTTGAACCTTTGAAATCCTGTGGGAATTGTCCTTTTCTCCTGCATAGCTCTATTTGCTGGTAGATATGTAGAGTGAGTTTATCTTTCCCACTCCTGATAACCTCTATTGGAGTTCCATCCTTACCAGATTCCATCCTTGCCAGATGCAAGTTCATTGTGTTTCAAAAAGGCATAATAATTACAACCTATGACGGTGGCGAATGTGTCTGATAAGGCCAATTCGCGCTGTAAATATTCATCCACAGTGGATGCATGTAAACCCATGGTCATTTCCACCAGCATGCACCATCTTTAACTTCTGATATGATGGGAAGTGTATCCAAGTGGTCAAGAGGTGATAGGGCCTCTATGGCGTTGACGGCATCATCCGCTGGTTTGGTCTCACTTGAGTAAAGCTCCAGATAGCTTGAGGTTTCTAATTTTTTTGTCTTGTTAGTAATACCTGGTGTATCGGATTTTAAAGCCTGCGATTAAGATTTTGTCCTAGCCCCAAGCACCAATTGAAGCAGGTAGGCTGTGGCGGATCAGCACCCAATTGGCAGGGGACTGCCCAGCTTGAGGCGGGTGGTAGCTGATCAGTGACACCTGGAGGTGTCTCCCACCGTCAGAGGCAACCCGTGGCACCCCATGTTTACGCCAATTTACCAGAACTTATAACCCGTAACTGCTACCTCTCGCTTTGATTCCGCGACCGGTTAAGACCAGGGGTGGAGTTATACTTCTCCATAGCACAAAGCCTGGGCTAAAATATAGAGACCGTGTGTTTCTGTCTTGACACATTCTATGGTATTTCAATGTCAACAGCTCGTATTCAAAGTACAAACGAATTAAACCAAGCTCACCTTGAGAAAACGGGTGCAATTCAGAGATTTGAATCTTTATTCGACTTTATCCCTTTACAGAAGAATACGAAACATGATCATTAAACGTAACCAGCCCCTGATACGGGGACGGGAAGTTACAGGTTAATAACGACCCAGTTTCTATCTCCTGTGATTGCTTGATCTTCCAAGGACTTTCGTAAGCTAGCGTAAATTGTTGTCTAGAGAGAGACTCCTGTCCCGGTATGCATGTAAGACAACAGCTGAACTCCTCGCACCACTAATAAGATTGCGCCTACCAGATCATATCCATGCAACACGAGCGCCAAGAAAACCCTCTGACCTCTTGTCCTTTTTCCTTGAAGCCTCCTTGTTGCTATCTCTCCATGTCCACGTCAGTCTTGGTTACTCATGGTCAATTCATTCTATTCCGAGTCTGGGAATATCCAAACTTATGTTTGGCGGTGTGCGTGACTGTTATGTGGCAGTTTCCCATGCACCATTATTCCTCTCTCGGCCTGTCCAGTTCACCCCAGCTATAATATGGACACCGTGATATATATATATATATATATCACCTCAGAAGGAGACAGTCCACATTCTGTGGATACGTTATGCGAAGGGCAACAGCTCTATAAAGCTGTGACGACGATAAGATTTCAATCGGAATAAATGTGACATCATGGCATGGGTGATCGTAGTCATCAGGAATGGAATGCAATGCATGATACAGAAAGCTACGGACAGACATAATTTGAAAAAGAAAAAAAAAAAATAAGAGGAAACACATTTACACACACTCTGTCAGACAACAACATCTTTTCTTTAACTAGTTACCAACTAATTAAATTTTCCAAAAAGTTTGAACAGCATATTAACATTGCCATGTGGTTCTTATATTTCAGAGACTTTGACAGGTATAGACAGTGCCTTATTAGTCGTTTTACAACGGATTGTGGCGATGTAGGCGGGCAGATTGTTTCAGCTATTTTAAATCTATAGCTCCAGGACAACGCTGGCAACGGTTTGTAATTTAAAAAAGAATACAATGAATGAATATGCATCATGTAATGAATACCCCCATGTTCATAGTGTCCCTTAAACTTGTGGATGAAACATTGCCATCATAGGCCTATTATAAGCCAGTTTGTATGTGCTGTTATGAATCTTGACCTGGTGACACCGGAATGACTTTCCGCAGATTTGAAATGTTAATACGAGTCGTGCACACCCTACATGTTTCTAAGCTTGGTGAACAAAGAGAGATAAATACAATACAGCTCCCAGTGGAGATGTTATTGTGGTGCCGTGTCGGGAGACAAGTATTTACATCAGCCTCACTCTGATATATGAATGTTCTTGTCGGTGTCCAGACAAAGTGAACACTTCTCTATCGAAATTACAATTAATGTATTAAAGCAGCGCAATGAAACCTTTCAAATGCAATGCGCAACATTACTGTCATATATTTCACTGTCATAAAAGAAACAAGCATACATGGGGTCCTTTTTTGTTACCATAATTGCGGTTTACATGAGGGTACAATAGAGGTTTCTTCATATGTCAGTAACTTTTGGTTGTCGTAGTCATAGTAGTTCATTCATAATTAAACACACGAAAGTATTGTTTGGCATCCAGTGAAGAAAAATAATTTAAAAAAATAAGTAGACACTAGATAACCCTTTTCTATCTCTGTTGTGGGGGAGGCGTGAAGTAACGTTTCCAGGACCGACTCAAATCAGTACAGGTAGCTAAATGTAGGTAGCCAAATATACTATTCCGTATTTTAAATTTTGAGACACTAAACCATACCAATACCACCTGATCGGTAAATGAAAATGTACCTCGTAACACCAAATCTAGTTGCATGTATAAATTTCATTGCATATGTCAGTCAATTTAGATAGGCAGAACGGAACGACAGTTAGACATAGGATAGCCGAACATATCCTTGGATGAATAACTAAAGCAGCGGAAAATACTGGCGACCCGACTAACTGTACCAAGGGGAGCGAACTGACCTCTTTCATTGCAAAAGCATGTCCCAAAGCAGTAACCTGGCTTGAGTCTGTGATGTGATAGGTCTATAACTTTTTGTAGACCAGAGTGCACGGAGGAGTATTTTACCTCACTTAGCTGGCGTCGAACCCTCGTCCGACAGCGCTCGTGACATTTCAGTGGAGATCCCTTTCAACTTTGCTTAGGCGTCTGCGATTTCTTCCATTACAAGGTATTATTCTGTTTTTTATTTATTTCATTTTAATATTGGGATGTGGTAGACGAAGAGGCTTTCAGAGTGTTGTTCACTACATATAACACAAATTTACTCAGTTATGGCCGGTCTCCGTGGATAGGATCTTGCGGAAGCAATTCGTTAGCCCGCTTACCCGCGTTCGAAACACAGCGGTGACCGATTTGGCAGCAACACGTGTTGCGCTGAATTTTAACGTGTTGGTATGTTAGCCGGTTATTCAGAAGTAATGGCCAACTACTGAACGTAAACTTGCCAAGTTATCAACAACAGCAGTAAAATGTCCTGTAAATAGGATATGGAAAAAATCCCTCAGCTATGAAAAGGCGACAGCAATACACTTGAGTAAAACGCAGCTTATTAAACAAAATTACATGTCAATGTTTGTAAATATACCGTAGAGACAGTGTAACATTTGACGGTGTGTTTTTTCCGTATTTTAATTGAAATAATTCATATTATTTTGCTTTAATACATGATGAACTGTTTATGTAATATGCACCTGACGAGATACAACGAAATATGTCAGTCTATAAGTTATGTAGTATAGTGTTTATGTCTTTTTTCACAAAGTAGAAACGTTATTTTGAAGTTAAAACGCAGTCTTACAGAGGATTCACCAACCAGCCAATCAGATAAACATAGTGCGAGGGGGTTTCGAATGAAAGCGGTTATAAGTGTGATAGACATTACAATGATCACGCCAGTGTCTTGTAATCTGTTATTATTGTTGTCAAGGATGTCAAGAGTGTTAAGCAGTGGCATCACGGTACAGACGAACACGGTGACGTCATAAGGACAGTTTAAAGATGGCCACCACAAATTTGAGGAGCAGCTTTCTTTTATCCATTTTTTTTTAAATCAGTGAAGGGTTGAAACGTATAGAAATTTATCGACGAATGAAGGTCCAGTGTGGTGATGCATGCCTGTTAGTCTAGTAAGTATGTGAGTGGAGTATGAAGTTTCAAAACGGCAGCTGCAGTTAATCTATCAGATTATACAGGGACTTGCACACCTACACGTACAGAGCAGAAAATATGGGACGTGTCGAGCTATGACAGCCACTATAACTGGCATAATCCAGCTCCTACTTTCGGAAGCATTCTATGTGAGTCCGTTACGAACAAGATATATCCGACTGTACTTTCCTAAAACCATTACATGAAAACTCAGATTTCAT
Organism: Cepaea hortensis; assembly: GCA_963921405.1. NCBI lineage: Eukaryota > Metazoa > Mollusca > Gastropoda > Stylommatophora > Helicidae > Cepaea > Cepaea hortensis. Next base: position 65,124,758 of record OY992884.1, read on the forward strand.
TTTCATACTAGATATCGCAGTAGAATATGTCAAATTCACTTACTGTAAAGTGTCTATTTGTCTTTACAATAAAACCCCACTCACTCGTTTTACTTCTTACCAGAGCCACAATCAATACATACAATTACATTGCCAGGGTTTATTTGTCTTAAATGGGCTGTTGCACGAACACTTATCTAATACTCACTGGCATTCTCTTTATCCTCGACACAATGTAACTATAACTCAACGCAATGCTTCATTATTAAGGGGCATCATGACTCATTCTTCTCCATGCGCCATTCTGCCAATTCCATACACCTGACTGTTTGTGTTTTTAGCTTGTACAATCCATGACCTGCCTTTCTTCAACCTATTTCCCTTGGTATCACCTAAAGCTTCTTACAGCAGATACTCCGTTCCCCTGCGATCCTCAGGTAAATATTGGTCTGGAACACGTTATACCTGTCATATATTGACGAAATAACCAGTATATGTCGCATACATAAAATAGTTGTGTCCCTCGTATAACCCAGAATGACTCGCTTGGTCTTATATTGCATGCGATCCAACTTCACCAGCTGGCAATGAGATATTGTGACAAGTCTCAGACAATACTCAATCACCTAAAAGTTATACATATCCATAACACAAAGCCTGGGCTGAATTTAGAGACCACGTGTTGCCCATACAGCATGATCACTCTTTCGGCCTACCTAGTTTACTCTATAGAAAAGGTAACACCAATACGTCTGCAACAATGCAAGCTGCAGAAGCTGCCACATCAGCAAAGCAATACTCTAACTGTCCGCCTGTCAGAGTTTCCATCCTGTACCTATTGCCGACCTCGGCTTAGCGCTTGGTCTGCCTGCAATAACATTTAGTCGTTAGGTTGCATTTCCTCGCACTAGGGTAAGGCTTATTCGCTCCCAGTTGCACTCCTCCGCCCGACGCCGTTGGCACAATGTGGGGTATCGGGTTTAGTTAGTACCGCCCAACATCTGAGCTAACAGAAAGCAGGTAGTACCGTCTATTGTCATACAGTAGCTCAGTCTAATCTGACTAAGACCTGACACCTAGTAGACTTACACTATATGGTACATAGAAATAAGGATGTCATCAGCAATGGTTCAGATTATTCTTCTAATTTCTTATGCCCATATAGCCGCTATCTTAATTGTGTAGACGTAGACACTGCAGATTCCCATTAAAGCCGCGATATTAAGTGGCATCACAGCCGCTTATTACAGTTTAAGTTTGAAGTTCCATTCTCTATGACATACCTCGCTGGTGCTTGGTTATCCACATTTATAGTTATCAGTTATCAGATATCAGTTGGGGTATCTTCGTTGCACTCAGGGCAGGTCCATATGTGCTCAGACCCCCCCCCCCCCCAGTATATGCATCAGCATCAGGTGGATAATAGTGCCAGTTCTGTTTTGGTTGACGAAGCACCTCGTTTTCCCGATGTACCCCTCGCGTCTGGCCGTGCCAATTCTTACTCCCAAGTCTTTCATCCTGGACACCGATGTGGATTCACTGACGTCAAAGTCCTGTGTTCTCGACATATCTTTAAGGAAGTTAATAACATCGGCACGGTCCATGGGCTGGCTATCTATAGGGGGTGCAGAGCCAGTCAGTTTATCAGCTCGTTCTTTTCCCTCGACTCCCGCATGTCCCGGGACGAAGATGAAGGTGACTTTACGGACAACAGACTTCCGCAGCGACTCAGTCCACTGTCTACGTACAGATTCAGCTTCTACCTTCCGAATCATACTCATGTGTCTATGTATGCTGACTTCATTAAATTGAGTGTGTCTCTGTGTGCGACTCTATTTGTCTTTGCATATTTGACTTTACGTGTGACTGTGTGTGTGTGTGTCTGACTGTATGTGTCTATTTATGTGTGGCAATGTTTCTTAGCTATGTGTCTGACTCTATGTGTCTTTGTTCGTATGACTCTTTAGGTTACTGCGTGGGTTTTTTTATGTGTAAATGTGTATGTCATTCTGTAAGTAACGTTGTGCGTTTCTGTCTGTTTATGTAGAATGACTGTGTGCCTTGCAGTACGTCTCTGTGTGACAGTGTTTAGATGTTTGTGAGATTCAATGTGTTTTTGTTTATAGGATTGTATATATGATTTTGTACGTGATTATTGAAATGTCTTTGTGTCTCTATGTCGCTTATATGTGACTGTGTATGTCTGTGTGTGACTTATGTGTGACTGTGTGTCTATGCGTGACTGCATGTCACACTGCATTATGTAAATGTGGGATTTTGTGTCGTATGACTATGTGTGACTGGGTGTGTGTAACTACGCGTGTCTTTATATATATTTTTATAATATATTTTATATTATTATATTATATTATATATATTGGCACCTTTCCGTCTTGACAGACGATAGTTTGTGCTTTAAAAAGGCATAATAACTTTTACGTATGGCGGTAGCGAATGTGACTGATAAGGCCAATTTGCGCTGTAAATGTCCGTTCACAGTGGGTGCATGTGAACACGTGGCTATTTCCACCATCATGCACCATCTTACGTCTTAAACGCTCGGTGTGTGCCTTATCTGCAATAATTTTCTCCTTTGTCTTTATTCCATTTCTGATGTTTGCCCTCCATGCAACACGTTCAGCGGCGACTTGCTCCCAATGTGCATTATCAATGCCTGTATCAATAATGTCCCGCTTACACACATCTTTGTATCGTAGTAGAGGCCGACCCTGAGATCTCTTACCCATCTGTAATTCACCAAAAAAGATATCCTTTGGTATTCTACCATCATCCATCCTCCTAAGATGTCCTATCCATCTAAGTCTACGAAGACTGAGCATGGAATAAACTGTCACACAACCTGATCTTTCCAATACTTCAGTATTTGTGAATTTGTCTTGCCACTTAATACTAAGAATTCTTCGCAGACACCGCATATGAAAGCTGTTTAACTTTTTCTCTTGGTGTGAGTAAGTTGTCCAGGTTTCACTGACACAAAGAAGAGTACAAAGGACACAGGCTTGATAGACAAGGACTTTTGTTTTGGCAGTAAGCTTCGTGTTCCCCCAGACTCTTTTTCTTAACCTGTTTATTGTTGTTGCTGCCTTACCAATCCGGGTGTTGATTTCCTGATCTATGGATAATTTGCTATTTACCACTGATCCTAGATATGTAAAATGATCTACCACCTCTAGTTCGGCGTCGTCAATAAAGATTGATGGTACCCCATGTGCATCTTGTGACATAATCTGTGTCTTCTTGTTGCTAATTGTTAAACCAAATTCAGAACAAGCATTGGAGAATGCAGATAGTAGACATTGCAATTCTTCCTCAGAGTGGGTCGTAACTGAAGCATCATCTGCAAAAAGCAACTCTCTGATCAGTACCCTCCTAATTTTGGTCTTGGCCTTCAATCTCTGAGCATTGTAAATGCCGCCATCTGAGCGTGAGTGAATGTATATACCACCATCCTGATCACGAAAGGCATATTTCAATAGAAGTGAAAAGTATATTCCAAAGAGGGTGGGAGCTAGTACACAACCTTGCTTAACTCCACTCTTGATTTCAAATTCTTCAGAAGTTGCACCATCAAACTTGATTATACCCTTCATGCCTGTGTGGAACGATTCTACAATGGACAGTATATATATATATATATATATATATATATATATATATATATATATATATATATGTATATATATATATATATATATATATATATGTAAGTATATATGTGTGTGTGTGTGTGTGTGTGTGTATGTATGTGTAACTGTATTTGTGTGTGGGTGTTTGTGTGTGTGTGCGATTGTATGTGTGTCTATGTGAGTCTTCGTGTGCGTGTATGGGATTGTGTCTCTGTTTATATGAGTGTGTGGCAATGTATGTCTTCGTTGATGTGCCAGTGTATGACTAATTTGTGTTATTGTGTGGGCGACTGTGTTTAACTGTATGCTCTTTGAGTATTTGATTGCACATGCGATATAGTGTGTTGTTGTTTGTATGCTTGTGTATATGTTTGGATGTATATGTGTGCGTATGTGTGCCCTTGTGTGTGTATGTTACTACGAGCGTGTCTTACTAAGCGAGTGTATGTATGATTGTTAATCTAAACGCAATTAATTTAGGTAGCTATTCACGTACACGGAAATGGCAAACATAATAACAATAACTAATTGTCTCTGAACAACTATTTTCTCAGTCATGTTTCTTTATCTTTATTTTCTTGAAGGGAGATATTCACAATTGCATTATATACAGAGGGAGTGGTAAATATTATATATTTTGTATTTGTAGATAATATATATCTTAATTTATATATTTTTTTTTCAGACATGTAAACTCAACTTGACCTTGTCCACAGAAAACCATGCATGACCTTGATCGGAGCTGCCTGGAGAGAAGTGTGTAACCAGACATCTGTGTTAAGCTATACCGCAGTTGACCATTGGCTAATACTACATAAAGAAACGCTACTGAGAATATAAGAAGTTCCTGTTTTCCAAAACATATTATATTGAATTTAGTGTCTATTCAAGGGATGACTCAAATGTATACTTTTAAATTATAATGTTGGTAAAGTTTGTTACAGAAATCTCATCTCATCTCATCTCATCTCATCATGTTCTTCTTGTACCTTGCGGTGTAGAGGTGAAGTATAAATATCATGAGAGTGCCCGATTATGGGCTTCATGCTTGCTTGCTTGTGTTCGCTGGCTGTGAACTCCAGCGTGAAGTACTGTATGTCGGATGAATACATCCTGTTGTCCAACATCAATGTGATGTCATACAGGACCTGAGTTTGCGTGAGTATCCGTTGTCCCATGTCTGGCTTATTTATGTGCAGACTGGTGGTTTCTCGCCATGCAGGCAGATACTCTCCGGCTTCGGAGGATGAGCTTCATGTATCGATATTCCCATGGACTCTGCTATTCCCTCCGTCCAACGTTTACGTGGTCGGCCTCTTCCTCTATTTCCATCTGGTCTATACATCATTGCTTTATGTGGTATGCAGTTGAATGGTAACCAACTTGCATGGCCAAACCATTTGACTTTGCTGCCTTCTAATAAAATCTAGTGCTGCTATAACCCCCACTTTAGACCTGATTTCTTCATTTCTGATCCTATCTCTTCTTGATATGTTGAGTATTCTTCTCTGCAATCTCATTTCTGTTGTGATTTTTCTTTTCTCTTTTTCTGTCATTGTCCAGGTTTGGCATTGCTAGCATAGAGTTGGTAGGAAGATTGTGTTGCAAAGTGCTTTCTTAGTAGTTATTGATATATGTTTGTTCTTTAGTATTGGTGCCATTTGTCCAATGTCCATGAATATATTACTATAACAAACAAATCAGTACATTGAACTAACCAATCTGTGTTATCATCTGCCCACCCCATCCCCTTTACTCTAACAAACCCAGTAGTACCGACAGTCTTGTAGTATGCACTTCATCTGGTCTTTTACTCTCCGACTAGGAAAGATCTGTCTAAAAACTAATATTTCATGTTTGTATCTGCTTACGTACTTTTATTTTACATGATATGACATTTTCCTGCCTCAGTGTAGTTTACTTTAGTGCCATTTCCGTCTTTGTGTTTATGCTTTTGTTTTTTCTTATTGCTATTTAGTGATGAAGCCATTTAGTCGCAATATCTTCTGTTTATTTATTCCCCCCCCCCCCCACCTTCTCCACCATATTTTTGCAATCGTAATTTTAAATTTTGAAAGGCTGATCTGCATTTCGTGCTATCCAATTTTCACAGCTCTAACTTAAAAACAGATTTCATTTACTGAAAATAAATTATGATGTTCCTGGCTGTTTTCGTTGCCCACTGTTTCAACATGTAGTTAATAAAAACCGATAAAGCAAGCAAATATATGTAGTTTGTCTGTGGTTTTGTGTTTTCTAGCGTGGTTTCCCTTCTGATGACAATGGCAGGTTCGTGACAAAAATCAAATGCCCACAAAAAACAGCAACAGCGAATCATTATGTGCTGCCGAAGAAAAGAATATGACAACGATTAATATCCATGCAACCTTGAGCAAACTGCAAATACATCAAGTCAGACACTATTAAGCTGCAGATTCCATCAGAAATGAACTGGGTATTTTGTGGGGGACTATTGTGTTGACATTCTGGCGGCGGCATTATGCACAGTGTATCTGTGCGGGCTGTTGTTTGTCGAGACTCCTGTCTTTTCCACTTTTCACATTGGGCAGTGGGGAGCGTTTTGTGTGATATTCACTGGCACAGGAACGGAGCATAATGGGGACGACCCGTTGCTGTGAAGTTGGAACTGCGACTAACTAACTAACTAACTAACTAACTAACTATTAAGCTAACTAGAGCACCATATGGGAAAACCCATACATATCGTTAACAAACATAGAACTGTATTGTCAGTGGCTATACGCTGACCTCTTATAAACTAATTGTTCGATGTGCATCGATAAGTACACATATGTAAGGGTAATCATAACATTAGATGAAAAATAACTCACAGAGAATAAGGGCAGTATGGACAAAGTGAAAGCTGCATTTCAGATTCATTGTATCTCGTGTAATCAGACGCTTCACGTGGGTGTCAGAAAGATAATAGTTCAGCCACCATCTGCTCAGATAATGAGGGGAAAAAAAAAAGGGGGGGGGGCCTCTGAAAAACATCGGTGACTGGAAACATCAGAAGTAACAGAACGAACGAACGAACGAACGAACGAACGAACGAACGGACGAACGAAGGAAAATCTTTATTTTCAAAGGGTTTAGAATTGGGCATATGCAGTCCCGTCTGAAATTCTGCCCTTCTTTTCTATTTCCTCTCATGCATTCTTTCATTCAACATGTCTTATGGAGCAAATCTTTGACAACAAAAGAACAATAAGCATTAAAACGCATGAAAATAATCAATAATACATGACTCACTGAGGCAATGTTTAACTTGGGCATTATAAATACCCAAGGAAGGCGTAACGTGCCATACATATGGGAATGTTTTTTGGTTAGTTGTCGTTGAAGATAATTTATCATTACTATTGTCTTTGTTGTTGTTGTTGTTTTTTATGGGGGAATTCAGTCTGTCCTGAGGTAGTGTTTAAACAGGTTGCGACTGTATGTATAATGATTGGTGGTCTCTTTGATTTCTTGTGGAAGATTGTTCCACAACTGAGTGGCAGAGTATGCTAAGCTTGTTTTATATAAGTTTATCTTAGGTTTATTGGCATGAAGTATATTTAGTCGTTCGCTATGTCTTGCGTTATATTTAAACAATGGCCTTAGGTAGCATGGAGCATTTTGAAATAGGATTTTGTGAATTAGTTTAGTCTTAATTAAAAGTTGGCGTTTCTGGAGAGGCAGTAACTGAAGACGTTCACGTAGGTTAGAATTGTCTGTAAGCTTATCACCATTGATTAAACGCATTGCCCTTTTCTGGAGAGAGACAGAGGTAGACTCACATAAATGATGTTTGATAGCATAACAGCTGCTCGTAGAAAACCTAAGAAGTCAACACGCTGTGGGAAATTCTTGAACAATATGGAGTGAGTACACATCTAACAAACCTATGTGGAAGCTTATACAACAACAGTGAATGCATAGTGAGATCAACTGGAGAATACTCAGAACCCTTCACTATAAGATCCGGAGTACGACAAGGTTTTGTCCTGTCCCCTCTCTTGTTTATAACACATATAGACAACATATGAAAAGAAACCAGCCAAACAGAGACCGCAAGAACACCGCATGACGAGAACATAGATGAAGAACCATCTGCAAATCTAATCATTAGAGAACGCCTGTTTGCGGACGACCAAGCACTAAAAGCAAAATCAGAAGCTGAATTACAAGAACACATGAATAGTCTAAACGAAATGTGTAGGGAACATGACATGAACATTAGCACACGTAAAACAGAGGTATTGACTATAACTAAAGAAGAAAAAGCAACAATGATTCACCTAAATGAACATTTCTTGAAACAAGTAAAGAGTTTCAAGTACCTAGGAAGTACTAGCAAATGAGAATGAATGAATGGCAAATCAGAAGACGAGATCGAAAATAGATGCAATAAGACAAATCAACTCATTGGACAAATGGCACCAATACTAAAGAACAAACTTGTATCAATAACTACTAAGAAAGCACTTTATAATACATTCTTCCTACTAACTCTATGTTACCAATGCGAAACCTGGACAATGACAGCAAAAGCGAAAAGAAAAATCACAACAACAGAAATGAGATTCTTGAGAAGAGTACTCAATGTATCAAGAAAAGATAAGATCGGAAATGAAGAAATCAGAACTAAAATGGGGGTTATAGCTGCACTAGATCTTATTAGAAGTCAGCAAGTCAAATGGTTTGACCATGCACATAGGTTACCAACTAACAGTATACCATAACAAGCAATGATGTACAGACCAGAGGGAAACAGAGGAAGAGGCCGACCACGTAAACGATGGATGCAGGGAATAACAGAGTCCATGAGAATATCGATACACGAAGCCCTTAAGCGGGTACTCTCCCGCTGTTTCTACTTCACCTCGACACCGCAAGGTACAAGAGGAACATGATGAGATGAGATGAGATAGTATAAGAAGATGCCATGGAGAAATGTAATATAGTGAATGGATTTAGAATACAAGCAAACGATATCTGTTGAGTGATATGAAGGCCTACACTACTTTGCAAGACACATGATGATGATGAACGTCTTCAAGCGTCTAGATTATAACTGAGATAAATGGTGTCCAATGTTATACCAGATAATTGATGAAACAATTATTAATGTTTGTACGGTATTTTTTGTTTTTGTATTTTGTTTACAGATATGGTCAATAACACACCGCGCTGTTATTTCACAAGAAATTTCCTAGCACCCAATTCAGGCTGTAATAATTCATAAGATCGACATCAACATGCGAATAGACATAATTCGCCACTGCCTGAGAACATATAAAAGCACATATATTGAGAAATTCATGATCATTAGTAACAAACGAACTGCTGTTTCTTATTGTACATCAAGACTTGCAATGGTGTTGTTGTAAAATAAGTGCTTCAAAGCAAGAAACGGCAATAGCTTCATATTGTTTTAATTATTATCGTGGAGCTCATGGTCGCAATGTGGTTTGGGAAGATAATCATATCTCAGAAATAGGGGAATGTGAATACAGTCAACACTCCCCCGATGTGTCTCCACCTTGCCGTGGTGGGGGAGCTTGCGTGTCCCATCGACCCCATGTGCTTGCCGATGGATAAAAAACTACATATCGGACAGCATATGGGATAGGGACCAGACTAAGAGAGACACAACCTGCTGCTCTGCAGGTAGGCTGAGGATAGCAGTCAAAATTTAAGCTCCGGCGCACGAAGCACAAATCGTTGTCCAGATACCTACACAAACGCCTCCGCCGATAAATGGAGGTGAGATACTGGGCACGCTACATGCTCAGTTCAGATACTTGCCCGAAGGCTCTCAGCTGGGGGATATGAGGGATCCCCGGATGAGAGGGCCTGGCCGTTTCTCGCTCACTGCTGTACGGAGGTAAGGTGCTGAGCCGGCAGCACATGTAGCCTACCTCGTGAGCGAGTACTAAAAGGTGGAAAAACACCTCGGTCGCAAGTTCCGATGAAAGTGTTTAACCGTACTCATGGAGTGAGTGTAGTCAAAGATGGAAAATTGTCTCGATGACACGAAATGGAACGCCTGGCTTGCGAATCCATTACGTGGCAGACCAAAGGAAAAGCTTGCTGTTTGGAAGTCGAAATAAGAGTCTAACTTGTCTCGAACCAGAGGAAGGGTAACCTCATTAAAAAATGCCCGCCGGAAGTTTCGTCCTACGGGTGGCAAACTAAAAATTGACACTACGCAATTACGTCCGAGTGAAATGTCTCGTCCGAATGTCTCTCGTGCTAGGAACAGCTCTGACTACCTAGTTTCCGAATGCCGCTCTTGATCGGAACAGCTCTGACTAGGTAGTTTTCCGAATGTCTGTCGTGCCTGGAACAGCTCTGACGGGCGCAACGACAAGCACATGTCCGAAAACTCGCTTAGTGGATGCCGTCTGCAAACCTGTCTGGTTTGTGCGGGAATGGCCCGGGGCAAACGAAATGACCAATATATTGAAGTGAGGAGTTAAAGCAGCCATGAGCAGGACGTGACGATTTCCCTCGGTGAGCCCAGAATCAAGGCGCTATGTGTCGGCCCTGCAACAAAGGAAGCAACCTTGGATGGCGGAAAATGCTATGAACTGTCCCTGCCTTCCTTTGAGGGATGACCGTTGCCTTCGACCGTTCCAACTTGGCCAGCTGGGTTGTAGATAGCACCATAAAAGTGAGTCTCCCAGGAATGCTACCTCGTCAAAAAAGCACGCTATAGTCGGATGTGTTGGCCTACGGGTTTCGGCCCAAGGGCGCATAACAGACACACCTCAATCACATCTGAAAAAAACACTCCGGATGAACGAAAAGAAGAAGAATACAGTCAACATAATTTTTTTTTTTTTAATTTAGGGGGGAAGATAGAGGAGTCACAAATGTGGTAGATACATCAAGAAGACACAACAGAGACGTTGAAATATATAGTATTGAATTGAATGAAGGCGAGAAAACGGGACAGAAAGAGAGTAATCGTATGAGGAGTTCATAGTGAATGTATCTACAATGTTAATAATTCACAATGAAATCGAGATTGTGGTGACGTCGGTCATGGGCATGGGGGAAACTTCAGGCCGCTGTATTGCGTATACAGGAAACTCTTGCAAAACTTCTGCCATACATCCACGTCGTACCCAAGCAATATATTTTTGCGCTGTATGTGTGTCCATTTCTCCTCATAACATGTCCAAACATATTTACTGTCCACGTCTAATTTCTCCAATCAACCTCAATATTTAATTTTTCTCTCGAAGGATTGTCTCATTTGGATTTCTGTCCGTCGACGCTATTCTTTGCATTTCCCTCAGAAATCACATTTCCGCCACCATCAGATGTTAGGACTTTTCCGAGATAGTTATATTCACCTGTTTAAGAATATTTCCATTCACTTGGATGTTACAATGTGGTATTTCTTCCTTCTTGGAGACGACCATGATCTCTGTTGTTGTTTTTTTAATAATTCAAATCCAAACCTAGTTTCTCACTGTGTATAATAACCTCATGCACAAAATGTTGTAGATCCTGCTCGTTGTCAGCAATCAATGATGTATCGTCCGCAAATCTTATTTTATTGATGTTTTGTCCTCCGAATGCAACACTTTTCACATCCTCTAAATGTCTCATAATATTTTCACTATAAAGAGATAACAGATCTGGAAACATTGCACATCCCAATCGCACACTTCTCCTGACAATTGACCCACTTTATTATCGATTTTTATGGCAATGAATGAATCAATAAATAGCGAAAAGTCGATCGTAAGCTTTACTAGAACACGATTACAAGTAACAGAATGGACGTTGCGGCTAAAGCCTTCGTCAACACAGAAAAGACTAACACAAACCGATACACAACTACATTTTATGTTTATGTTATGTTATGTTGTTTGTCCATCAAGAATGATGATGACCATTCATTTCATCCAGTGGGGTTGAAGGTATGGAGCCGTGGGTTCTAAGATGGCTGACGTTGGACGAAGAATGACTTGCGCGATGACTTGGATTAAAGTGAGGAAGAGTTGCGTAATTCGTCGACCTCACTCTCTCGCCTGAGTTCATCTGAGTCCAGTGGCAAGACAAGTCGAGACGACTGGAGACGAATACAGGTGCAGTGGATGACCAGGGCGCTCTACGTGCCTTGCCGTGCTCATTACGTTCCACAACGCTTTGCAGGTACACGCCGTCTTGCCCGTTGAATCAGGAATGATTTCTTCCGCGCAGTCTGCCGAATCCTGTCTTCACATGCTGGGTAGGCATACCCTAGTTTACCGCTTGGTTTGACACCAAATCGGCTACCCATGCCTGGTTTAGCCAGCCTCTCACAGCTGTTGCCCGGGGGGGGGGGTGGCCGCTGTCGCATGCTGACAGCTACTAGGAGCCACAGGCACGAGCTGGGTGTCAGACTTGGACCAGTGGGGGATGGGTCCTGGAAAGGACATACAACTACATTAATACCACTACGTGCACATATTACGGTTACTTATCTGTTACTTATCTGTATTCTTGTATTTAAGGCAGCTGTTCGTTTCCAGTAGATGTTCTGTATACCTCTAAGATCCTTTACATCCAATTGGAGATCTGCTAGCATTTTCATCATGTCAATTTGTCTTACTATATCGAAAGCTTTGAAGTAAACAATGTAACAAAGATGCAAAATAAGGACATGCGAGTCATTTGGGTTTGCACAAGAAATACATTTTTATACGTATGCAGCATATACTTGTTAAGCCATCCATATTAGACGTACAACGCGCTCTATACCAAGATGTACTTTAGCAACCAGAAAAATACGGAACATCCGCTAAACGAAGCTAAAGCTTGACACCATGGACATAGGTCGAAAAATGACAGGTCTTGGATGGCACAAGCTGAAGATTCAATCAGTCAGTTGTATGGAGTGGACAGGGTGGCTCGTGGAGAAGAATGAATCATGGGTCCCGTGCTCGACAAATTTGTATTCTGTCCCATATGGTTGGACAAAATTAAGAAGGGAGGGCATCGCCCTGCATGCTCGTGTACATTCATGTATCGTGCTGCTCACAGTTTGCTGTCGCCATGACCCGCATTGCAACCGCAACCAAATCCCGCATGGCCTTTATTATCACCTGGTCAATGTGCTCAGTATAAGTAAGGTTTCTATCAAAACGTATCCTCAAGTATTGCACCGCCTGCATTCTTTCCACAGTTTCTGAGCATACATGTACAGTTAGTTGGTGTGGAAATGTTGACAATATGGTTGTTAAAAGAGAAACATGTCACTGCTTTTTTCGTTGGGTTGACCATTGCACCATCTTCAACACACGAGGCGCCAATGTGATAGCGTTATATTTGTAGTTCCACAGCAACCTGATCTCTATTGATACCTGGTGATACACTAAGACAACATCTGTAAACGGCAATGTCCTGCCCGGTCCTGTGATCTGTTCACCAATGATTCTCACAGTGTAGGTGTTGAACAGCACCGGAGATAATGGTGATTTCTGCAGCAAGCCAGGATATATTGTTGTTCGTTAAGAAGTCTAACCGGCACATCTAAAAACTTCTTTCGGAAGAGCGCTGCGGCGATACAATTTAGGAAGAATAGGCTTATCTGAATTCAAGATGCTGAAACATTAAGAAATACAACGGTACTCTGTTGTACGAATCCTCACGACCAATTGTTGCTGCATATGCTTCAGTGCCTGAGTGGAAACTTTCACACACATCATAGGCAAAAACTGTTGCGTTGGTCCAGGTTTCTCAGTTTGGACGATTCCCTTCAAGGGTAGGTGGCAAAGACAATGCCTGTCTAGCTGGCTTGCTATTTTTCTGACAATTAACTTCTCCAACAGCTTGCCTATTGCATTTTGCATGGTGAACGCAGAATTTAGTATTCCCTTCGTATACATATATAGAAGCACCGCAATCGGGTTTTATTATTGTTACAATCATACTTTGCTATTTGCCATTCGCCTACTATGGCCAACCAATTACCGGCATACTCTCACGCATCGTATGGAGATCCACCAGTGTACTGCTTCGTAGTTTTCAATATCTTCATTCTAGAGTACTTCCATATTGTTCCACCTTACCTTGCTCTCCGTCTTCATGTACCACTCCCAGGCATCTATCTTGATTCTTCACTGGAATGTTCACATCTCCTACCTCCTTCGGAGCTACCAAACATTCTGTGATGCAACTCTAGTTATTGGGTAAAGAATTGCACCTATTTCCACCCCAGCAGTAAACGAATATGTCCCCCTGAAAACCAAATCCATCTGCATTTATCAATTCACATACAGGTACAATTCTACCTACATCGGCAGAACAAAGCAGCAGTTAAACAGCATGGTCGTGTTCATCGTGTCCTTATTTTGCATCTTTGTTACATTGTTTATGTTAAACACATACTTAATTGAATTGACAAGATATTACACACGGGCGATGTGAGCCTAGATAGGCCGAGACAGCATAAAGTTCCTGCATTGTCAATTGCACGACATGTTTTGGAAACCGGCATGTGATTTGTAGAGACAGTGCGTTTTGCGTATTGTTTAATATGCATTATAGTCGCATGTTAAAATCTGCATAAGCCATAATGATTAATCTAATATAGGCATCTTTTGTGCAAACAGAAAGACGCGATAGTCAGTCTAAAATTACCGTTGCAGACAATTAACATTATTGTGCGAACATGTCTATATTTCAGCTTGAAGGAATTATCTAGTTATTTTAATTTATGTTGTGTGAATTCTGCAAGATGAGATTAAACATTATAATTGTAAAGAATACCCCAAAAAATATCAAATTATATCTAGCATGAATACAATTAGTGTAACTGCAGTAATACTGTGGAAGTATACACAATATAAAACAGTACGAAATAATACACCTTCATAGGACACAAGTACCAAGACATACGGCTTTGCGGCTACAACATATAAACACGGGGAAGACACTACAGTGACTACATAAAACGCATAATAACTGAGTGAGAAGAATGGAGAGATAAGTAAGTAAGTAAGTAAGTAAGTAAGTAAATCTTTATTTTCAAAGGGTTAAGAATTGGCACGCAGGCCCGTCTGACATTCTGCCCTTCTTCTCTATTTCCTCTCATACATTCTTTCATTCAACATCTCTTATGAAGCAATTCTTTGACAACAAAAGAACAATAAGCATTAAAACGCATGCAAAATAATCAATAATACATGACTCGTTGAGGCAATGTTTAACATGGGCATTATGAATACCCAAGGTGGGTGTAACGTGTCATACATATGGGAATATCTTTTTTTTTCCTGACTAGTTGCCGTTTGAGATAATTTACCATTATTATTGTCTTTGTTGCCGTTTTTGTTTTTTTGTTTAACGGGGCATATAGTATGTGTATATAGGGAAACAAAACTCGCTTACACTCAGGAACCGTAGACCCCGAGGTAGACCAAGAAGACGGTGGAGAGATAATACATATACAGACCTACAAGCACTTGGAATCAACGACTGGCAAGAGAATGTCCACCAGAGAGACAAATGGAGACGGATTGTATCTGCAGCAAAGAACCTCAATAGCTCGGAACGCTGAAGAAGAAGAAGAAGAAGAAGAAGAAGAAGAAGAAGAAGAAGAAGAAGAAGAAGAAGAAGAAGAAGAAGAAGAAGAAGAAGAAGAAGAAGAATATATAGTCTGTCCTGAGGTAGTGTTCAAACAGGTTGCGACTGTATGTATAATGAAAAATCATCAAAATATGCTGTTTATCTCAGAATCCCAGGCTATGAAATTAACATGAATCTAAACGTTGATACTCGTATATAGAGTCGTGTGAGTCTGTGGTGTAATTGTAAAGGGGGTAGCGGGTGGCACCACTTCAGTCAAGAATCCAGATACATGTCTCCAAGTGTTATATAAGGACGGGGAGGAAAGTAAGGTACAAAAATGTGGAAGTACTGGCGATTGAAGATATTGAAAACTACGAAGGAGTGTACCGGTGGATCTCCATACGATGCATGAGAATGTGGCGGTAATGGGATGGTCATAGTAAGTTCAAAAAGCAAAATATGATAATAATAATAATAACAAAACGCATTCTCGGTGCTCCTATATGTGTGTACAAGGGAATACTAAAGTCTGAGTAGTCTGATGTGTGTTAGCGTATATACTCGTATGTACACACACTCACCAACAAACACCTACATATATATATATACACACACACACACACACACACATATATATATATATATATATATATATATATATATATATATATATATATATATATATATCATCAACATCATCATTGGCACCTTACCTTCTTGACAGACGATAGTGTGTGGTTCAAAAAGGCATAATAACTATTTCCCAATTCTCGCTGTAAATGTTCGTCCACAGTGGATGCATGTGAACATGTGGTAATTTCCACCATTATGCACCATCTTATGTTTCACACGCTCCGTGCGTGACTTATCTGCAATAATTTTCTCCTTTGTCTTTATTCCATTTCTGATGTTTGCCCTCCATGCAGCACGTTCAGTGGCGACTTGCTGCCAATGTGCATTATCAATGCCTGTATCAATCATGTCCCGCTTACAAACATCTTTGTATCGTAGTAGAGGCCGACCCCGAGTTTTCTTACCCATGTGTAAATCACCAAAAAAGATGTCCTTTGGTATTTTACCATCATCCATCCTCTTAAGATTTCCTATCCATCTAAGTCTACGAAGACTGAGCATGGAATAAACCGTCACACAATCTGATCTTTCCAATACTTCAGTATTTGTAATTTTGTCTTGCCACTTAATACCAAGAATTCTTCGCAGACACGACATTTGAAAGTTGTTTAAACGTTTCTCTTGGTGTGAGTAAGTTGTCCAGGCTTCACTGCCATTAAGAAGAGTACTAAGGACACAGGCTTCATAGACAAGGACTTTTGTTTTAGCAGTAAGCTTCCTGTTCTCTGAGATTCTTTTTCTTAACCTGTTCATTGTTGTTGCTGTCTTACCAATCCGGATGTTGATTTCCTGATCTAGGGATAATTTGCTATTTAAAACTGATCCTAGATATGTAAAATGGTCTACTATCTCTAGTTCGGCGTCGTCAATAAAGTTTGATGGTATCCCATGTGTACATTGTGACACAATCTGTGTCTTATTGTTGCTAATTTTTAAACCAAATTCAGAACAAGCATTGGAGAATGTAAATAGTGGACATTGTAATTCTTCCTTAGAGTGGGTCGTAACTGCTGCATCATCTGCAAAAAGCAACTCTCTGATCAGTACCCTCATAATTTTGGTCTTGAACTTCAATCTCTGAGCATTGTAGAGGCCGCCATCTGAGCGTGAGTGAATGTATCTACGACCATCCTGATCACGAAAGGCATATTTCAGTAGAAGTGAAAAGTATATTCCTAAGAGGGTGGAAGTAGTACACAACCTTGCTTAACTCCACTCTTGATTTCAAATTCTTCTGAAGTTGCACCATCAAACTTGATTGTACCCTTCATGCCTGTGTGGAACGATTCCACAATGGACAGAAAAGTGTGTGGGCAGCCAATCTTCTTTAGTGCCTTAAACAGACCCTCACGACTGACCACATCAAATGCCTTTGTGAGGTCGATGAAGGCAATAAACAGTGATTGATTCTGTTCACGGCATTTTTCTTGCATTTGTCGCAATGAGAATATCATATCAATGGTAGACTGGTTCTGTCGAAAGCCACACTATGATTCGGGGTAGACTTGATTTCCTAGGACTTGAAGTCTGCTCAGAACAATTCTGGCAAATACTTTTCCAACAATACACAGAAGTGAGATACCCCTATAGTTGTTGCAGTCGCTCCGATCGCCCTTGTTCTTGTACAGTGTTATGATGCTTGAATCTTTGAAATCCTGTGGGACTTCCCGCCAGCATAGCTCTATTAGCTGGTGGATCTGTAGAGTGAATGTGTATTGCTCATACCTGATAACCTCCATTGGAATCCCATCCTTACCTGGAGCCTTGCCAGATGCAAGTTCATTTATAGCACACTTACCTTCTGTTATGGTGGGAAGTGTGTCCAGGTGGTAAAGAGTTGATAGGGCCTCAATGGCGTTGAGGGCATCATCCGCTAGTTTGGTCTCACTTGAGTAAAGCTCCAAATAGTGCTCTACCCATCTATCCATCTGCCTTTTCTTATCAGTGATGATTTCTCCAGTCAAGTTTTTCAATGGTGCTCTTCTTTTGATCATTGGACCACAGGCTTTCTTTATCCCTTCATAAATGCATCTGGTGTTTCCCTTATCACTTGCATTTTGAATGGACTCACATAATTTGATCCAGTAGTCAATTGCACACTGCCTGGCAGCCTTTTGCACATCCTTCTTAGCTTGCTTCAGCTCACTGAGAGTGTAAAGCGTTGTTCTTTCCTTGTTTCTTAAGAGAGCTATCTTCTTCTTATCAATCATGGACTACAGTGTCTGGCTGTTTGCTGCAGGCCAGTCCTGCCTCTTATGAACCACAGTGCCGTAAACCCATAGGGCCGTTTTATAAAGCGTTTCCTTAAATTTACCCTACTTTTCACTTACTGTACAATTTCCTGATGTATCAATGAAAGCGTCTTCAAGTTGCTGTTGAAACTCAAAGCACTTTTTCAGGATCGTGAGTGTTAATAATATTAATTATGGGGCTAGATTTATGTTTTGCTGTGTAGATTCTCTTTGGTCTCAGTCTAACCCTTGCAACAACCAAAGAAGGATCCGTATGACAGTCAGCACTGTGGTAACTTCGAGTCAATGATGTATAATTAGGATGTTGTCTTTGTGTGTTGATGAAGTCCAGCTGATGCCTATGGTCGGATCTCGGGTGTTTCCATGTGACCTTATGCAGCTCTTTTGTTTTAAAAAAGGAGTTTGTAATACATAGGTCATTTCAGATGCAATGCTCCAGCAGCCTTTGCCCATTTTCATTCATGTGACCGATGTTGTATTTTCCAACGCACACTGGCCATGAACACGAGTCCTTGCCCACACGTGCATTGAAATCACCGAACATATAAATGTAGTCGGAATTTGGAACTGCCTTGATCACAGTCTAACTCCTCATAGAACGAATCCTTCACATCATTAGAGAAATCGAGTGTCGGTGCATATGCAGTAATAATGGTGGCAAAACCACAAGAGGTTGTCATGAGCAGGGATAATAGTCTTTCCATACCTCCAGCTGGAATTTCAATCATTACTAGTAGCGAATTCTTTACTGTAAAGCCCACGCCATGTTGCCTTTTTTCTGCCTGCCCTCTACCCTTCCAAAAAAGGTGTAATTGTTTTCTCCTTCCTCAGCGAGGCGAGTCTCCTGCAAGCCAGCAGTATCAACGAAAAGGCGATTGAGTTCGGCATCAATCACAGCCGTTTTTCTCACATCGCCAATATTGGTCAAGTCAGTGGAAAATCCTGGACACATGGTTCTTACGTTCCAGGTTGCAAGGGGTAGCTTGGGGTTTCTTTTTTTTTTTTAAATTATTGCCTGGTGAATTGGTTTTACAGCCTGCGAACCAGATTGCTCTTTTGAATAAGGTTGCTTTTTATACCATGTATTGCAGCATCAAATAGCGCAGTGCTTTGTGTTATGGGGCAGTATATAATCAGACTACGCATAATGACCGTGATATGATTTGGCACAGCGAAGTATGATTGTTATATCGTGTAGCAATGATGCGTAACATACAGGCTATCTCTTACTGTGTTTGAGTGCATATTTCATAGTTAGAATCATGGACAAGTGTGTACAAGGGCCAGCACTGGTGAAGCATATACTGCGGGAGTTTCAACCAAAGATTCTCTAGTAGCTGTTCAGCTATCACTCACAATATGATCACTGCCTCACCGTCTCTATCACTGTCTCACACAGTGTTATGTTAAGTTTATAAAATGCCTAATGTGGTAGGGTAATGTGGAGTATGTCTTCAGCCATGTTGCAGCCTTTGAAGATACTATCATAAGTGAGTATAGCCTCCTATGTTGATCTATCTCTAAATGCAAAGAACACTTTAGGGGTGTCCATTTTTCCCTATGAATACTCAGACCCCAGAACTGTGTTTGCCATACACGTCATCAATTTCCCAATCCCCTAGGGTGGTCAGTTGAACTTATATGCTGACATCTTGTTCAGAACGCAATATCAAACTTAAATTAAATTGTGTACATGCCCTTTGCAGTACATTGTTATCAAGCCCAGCTTGACCTTATTGACAATTTTACGTTCAGTAAATTGCCATTGAATACTTACTCCTCCATCTGCGTACCAGAAGTTTAAGTGCAAGCTGATCATAAAATTGCGTTAAACAATCAACTGGAGGTTGAAAACAGCGTCTTGCAAATGGCATGTACCATTTTAAATATTTACCACGCGGAGGTGCAATCAGGATTATCTGTTCGACAGGTGACGAGATCATGGTGACATTTCTCAAATTCTCCGGTATTATTAGAGGCATATATCTACGAATCATGCATGTTAAACTGTGTCATTGACATTCGCACAACATGCGGTCACATTGTATTTACAAATAAAACAATTTTCTACAACCAACGCACTACAGCCAATGCAGTTGTGACAAGAAAGTAACAACTTTGACATTAATTCACATGCAGGTCACAGTGACTAGACTCCTAGCATAATGGGGTAACGTCTTTACGTGAAGCATGTGTTGTAAACAACATAACTACCGCAGCCAAACATTGACATTAAACTGACATTTAACATCTCCCAATGTCACGTTTAGGCGGATTTGTAACACTAATCCAGGTCAAACCAGCCTAACATGGGTACTACTAAATATCTTGGGAGGTAAAGGCGCCCGCAGCATACTGACATCATCACTCACAGGGTTCCGATTGGTCTACAAATATGAGCATAACACTGTATGGTCAATGTACCTAAAGACGTGTAAATGGGATATGAATTAATAAATAACATGCTTAAAGGGGGTTTTAAAGGTGAGAGAGCCGACTTCACTGCATCGGGGTTATCCCACATGGTTCGGTGTCTTTATGTAGGGCTCTTAATATTTCAGATGACATGGTAGAGGGGGGGGGGGGGGGGGATTGATCCCTGAGATCGGTTGGTTGGACTTAAACGTCGACTAGTTCTGGCAGCAATTGCAAACTGAAGAACATAACATTGAATTGAAAATTAACTCGGGATTGAAATCAACGCCCTGCAGAGAACATTATATATATATATATATATATATATATATATATATATATATGAATGCGTGTGTGTATGTGTGTGTGTGTGCGTGTGTGTGCGTGTGTGTGTGCGCGCGCGTGCTTAAACGATTGTGTTATGCTTTTAGTTTCACAGCAACCAGATCTCTATCCTTACCCTGATCATACACAAACACATCGTCGTCCCCTCGGTCATGTGATCTGCTCACCAATGATTCTCACAGTTTAGGCATTGAACAGCACCGGAGATAATGGCAGGTCAGGATATATTGTTGTTGGGTCAGTAGTTGAACTTAGTTAGTTAGTCTTTCCTCTTGAGCCTAACTCGGCGCATAGGGCAGAAGTCATGGTTCTCTATGTCTGGTGGTTCGCTGCTACCTGTTGTAGATCTTGGTTGTTCGTTTGGCCGGTGAATGAGCCTTCTCTGATGATGGTTCTACGCAGGGTCTCTCTCTTGGTAGGGAAGTCTTGTCTTGTCCATTCTGAGTACTTATATAGTTCCAACGGCGTTTTCTTATAAAATTGGATACAATATCTTGTTGTCTTATTTGCGCATTGGTTTTGAAATCTGTCCACTGGATGTTTAGAATTCTTCTAAGACATTGTTCTCAAAATTGTCTAATTCTTTTTTCTAAAGCTACCGTTGATTTCCAGCTCTCACATCTATACGTTGGCACTGGAATCACACAAGAATTGAAGATTTTAAGTTTCGTATGTTGGCTGAGTGCCTTTGTAGAGTAGTTGAACTTCCACATTTAAAAATTACTTACCGTAGGAAGAGCTCTGCAGCGATCCAGTTAAGGTGGAATTGATTTATCTAGACTTCAAAAAGTTGATACATTAAGAAGTTCAATGGTACTCTGTTGTAGGCATCCTCAATATGAATTGTTGCAACACATACTTCAATCCCTGATTGAAAACCTTCATACAACCGTTGGTGTTAATTTGAAATAAGCGTTCGTTAATTTGTTGTACAAGTCTCGTTGTTTAAAACAAAAATATATACATTGTATAAATATAAGTGACATATAAATGGTATGTAAATGCAATTGGTTATTTTTATTAATTTCAGTGGAAAGCCGGTAACAGTATGAAGGTACAAATATACCAGTGTATTAATTGTGAACGATAATATGCTTTGTGATAGCAAAGATCTGTGTGGAGTAAGGAAGGGGTGCAACAATGAGCGATGCTCAACAAGGCCGTAGAAAGAGTTATGAGTAAATGTCAGAGTAGAAACTTACGAGTTATGAACCATGGCAAATTATATACCAGTAGTAAACATTATTGGAAGTGAGTTTGAACAATAATACTATCACAACGATATTAGGGTGCTCGAGAAGGTGGTGTGTAACAGAAGGGGTGTGAATACTACAGACGTTATCTGGCTTCTGTAAGAGGCATGGATAACATTATTGGAAGTGAGTTTGAACAATAATACTATCACAACGATATTAGGGTGTTCGAGAAGGTGGTGTGTAACAGCAGGGGTGTGAGTACTACAGACGTTATCTGGCCTCTGTAAGAACGTAAGGCAGCGAAAGAAGACACGATTCCCATCAGATCTGATTGAATTCAAGTGTGTTAACAGAAGATGGCACTAAGTTGTCGTCCATAGTCTGAGGGCAGTACCCGAAAATTAAGAACATTGCCGACAGGGAAAATAAATATTAATGGTGAAAGTGAACAGTTTCAACAACAAAAAGGAGTGTAACAAGACAATAGGAAAAGCACATTAATTACAAACAACAGAATCTACTGTGCTACCTAATTGTATTTGTAATTAACGACATAAGGTGTATAAGTGACAACACCACAAGATCAAGATATTAAAAAAGGACAGGAAAATTAGGTATCCTACATCAAGAATAACAACATAAGGTGATCTATAGTGCCTTCATAGACTAATCATGTCAAAACTAGTATTTTTTTCCAGAAATGTGTTCCAGGACCGTATGTAGTACCCTATGAGATATCTACACCGCATGTGAGGAGCGGCACTTGACGTCCAAGTTTATCCATGTCAACTTGTGAGCGAAACGGGGACGGCCACACTGATTGATATCAAGTCCGGAAGCAAGCGGAATTTGAGCCGAGCATCGGGACAAGCCACTTGAAACATCATCGCTGGATATATACAGGGCAAGTTAATTCTAACTAATGTTGTATGTGTAATGCTCGATTACAGAGATCTATCAGACATCTTTGTATGATATTGTTCAATCAGCCTGATGAATTAGATTGTTCTTCCACGGGGATGATTCTAGTTAGTTAATCTTTGATAGTTACAGTCGATTGTTGAATAGGTTACAGGTTACCAAAACAAGATCAGCAGTAACACCGACTGCGTTGACATATAGGTTATAGGTTACAGGTTACCAAAACAAGATCAGCAGTAACACCGACTGCGTGGACATATAGTGATATATATTCCAGCTAATAGACACAACAGATTACCATGTCTACATTGGCAGACTTCATAGCTCTTGGCGAGAAGTGTGGTATCACAGGGAAAGAGTTTATAACATGGGCTAAACAAGAGTTGAGTGAACATCAGAAGCAAGAACGATAAGATAAAGCAGCAGCTAGAGAATTTGAGAGGCAGAAATTAGCAGCACAAGCAGAGCTCGAAGAAAAGAAATTAGCGGCACAAGAAGCAGCAGCCAAAGAACATTTCAGTTTAGATGAGACGGGTCTTAGAACCGCATATAGAGTGCTGACTCCGAAGTCGAATCAAACCTTCATTGATTTCGTTGCCGAAACCCAATCTCTGTATGACAAATGGCTGAAGGCGGCTAGGGTAGGCAACGACTTCGAAAAGCTCAGAGACCTGATGCTGAGAGATAACATTATGTAAGCTATGCTAGACTCCATGGCAACGTTCCAGCTTAAAAATAAATGCGCCACAAAATCTGAAATGGAGACCAAGGGCGAGGCGTACTATAATGCCCACAGGGAGATGTTAGCAGAGGAGGCCCAGCCAGAACTTATGGTAGGAGCAGCTGCCAGGTTCTCTGATCGAAGGCAGTCACACGGACCCAAGAATAAATATCAACCAACGACTAGATATAGACAAGTTCCACTGAGACAAGTGGACGTAGTTCGAACTGGGCCAGTAAGGGAATGTAAATATTGTGGTCGCCAACACGGATCGTTGGAAATGTGCGACCGAAATCCCGAGTACAAGTCATACCTCAAGAACATGTCGGTCAGAAGAAACAATAGGTACGCAGACTATAGAGACAGTCTAAAATGCTGGTTGTGCAGAAGCTATGGCAACTTGGCAAGGGCATGTAGTCTGAGAAAACTGAATGAAGACACCAACATAGCATACGCCATGTCCAGCAGCGACGAGGACGAACAACAAGACACGAATGCAACACACATATATGACAGTCAAGGCGACAGGACTGACAATAAAGTGTATATACAAGAAGCCAACTATGCATACATAACAAACGGAAATTTGGACGTTCGACGAGCCTTAGTTAATGGTTTTGTAGTGAACATGGTGAGAGACACAGGGACTTCAATTGTGGGGGTAGACAGTAGGATTGTAAGAGACGAAGACTGTACAGACGACCGAGTGATTTGCAGAACATTTAGCGGTGCATTACAGCAGTACAGAGTAGCTTGGACAGATATCAACTGCCCTTACTACAAAGGGCGGGTAACAGCGGCAGTGTTACCACATCCCACAACAGAACTAATCTTCGGCAACATGCCAGAAGTCAAAGAGTGCACACCCCAGGACACCTGTGACGAAACGCCTACAGATCGGCAGATCTCTGCATAATATCCCTTTGAAGGGAGTGCGATGCGTTGGTCTCCCTTGAAATTAATATCAATTAATAGGGGATTTCCCTAGAAAAGTAGTGCGGGGCGCGCTATTCTAGTTAATTATAGAAAAATCTAGAATGTTCCCCCAAGTGCGTACGTGGTCTAGATCTCTAAGTTCACGAGTGCTTCATGCAGCACGGGTTGGTGGAACTCATCGTGACTCTGGTTTTCTTCATGAATCATGAAAGTCACGCGGCCCGTCTAGGCGAGTTGAAGGCGCACTGACTTAGTCGTGGTCAGTCGCCAACCAGACCTCAGCGTAGACAGATCACAGCCAACAGGCTGATGTAATTTTGATGTCAATATTCGCGGCCAGAGCGGACATCTGCAGTCAAATTTTTGTGATTGTTCAATCACAGGTTAGTTGAATACTTATTCTATTATTTAACTGTTGTCTTGATGCCGTGCCGACCTCCTCGAACGAATTAATTGCCGTCGAAAATGAGTCGTCGCGTAGCGTTACAAGTTACAGCTGGCTGTCTGCATATTTAAGTAGGCTTTATCGATCAGCGATGTAATGTGTTACCTGACGGAACAAGCCGTATTCCACAGCGAGTGGTGTGTAAATAAAATAGGCCGAACGATGTGCTTTACAGTGTGTAGCAGTTACTGGTTTGGTTTATTAATTACGCAGGCAAGGCGACAGTTTGTCAGTCATTACATCAACATGCTAGACGCTGTAAATAATGATAAGGTAGAGCTTATTATTAGAGATGTGTAATGTGCTTCGTGACATTAGAATTGGAACTGAATTGTTCTAACAGTGGTGGTGATTTTTCGGGGAATCAAGATGAGAGCGGCCGTTGTGTATTTGCTGTGTGAAGATAGCAGTGTTATTCCGCGTAAGCAGAATGGTGTTACATCGGTAGGATAACAGTGATAGGAAGTATTTATAATACTATTGTTACTGCTTGTGTGAATGTCCGTCCACTAGAATGACCGTGCATGTTCCATCGTACGTTTGTCTAGGCAGCCGACTGGGAGGTAGGCCGGTACACCCAACCTGTTAGGTTACAGGTCCGACCCAAAGCGATCGAGCATATCCGATGGTTGAACATACCCGATCGAGGGTGATGCGGCACTCCGTAATTCGAGGCCGTTAGGTCTAGATAGATCGAGGAGTTGAACCTAACCTTTTCTGTCTCTAATATTCTACTCTTCTGGAACCTTGATTCAGTTCATGGAGTATTGGGAATACTGCCGTGAAGTAGTAGTATATGAGGGGGAACCCCCCCCCCCCCCAAAAAAAAAAGGTGGAGCCAGAGTGTGGTGGTGGTGAGTCTGGAGGCTTGCTACATTGGATGACGTGACTTAATTCGTCACGGGACAAGGTACACGGGACCCACAGTAGCTGTGGGAAAGTGTACTGGTGGATGGCCACCAAAGCTGGGCTCGACCGGCACAGGTATAACTGACCTGGAAGATAGTCAGTGAATAAAAGGGCAACTCAAGATCTGGGACATAGATCCCAGAACTGACACTATGGCTGTGATATGAGTTTGTTATTTAAGTGTAACAATTCATGAGTTCTCCTTGGTTAATACTATAGTAATGAATTATCAGGAGTATAATTTATTATGGTCATATAGTTATTAATGTGTGTAATTGATCAGTCCATGGGTTAAGGGATTGGTGAATTGATGAGTCTGTCAGGAAGGAGATGTCCGGCTGGGCACCTTCTCGATAAAGTAATCACTACACTGAAAGGGAAGTAGGTGTATATGTTGATTGATGATGGAAGGGGAAACAGGATTGGACTGGCACCAGGCGAAAGATGCTTTGACAGAGTCATACAGTCGACTCTGGTGCTAGGGGTTATTTGTAGCCCAGAAATGTTACTTGACTGAACAGGTGTGCTATTGCTTTTTCTACCATCATTATGCCTATATATTATAGTGACTAAGTAGATCTATGATGTGATGATTTCATACTCATGTTGGTAGACATGAGGAATGTCTGAGAGGCAGGTGACATGGTGGAGATGCTGGTAGTCTTTGTTGTAGTTGAGTACTCACACCAACCTCTCCGTGTTTCAGGATCTGTTATTGCTATACTGAAGAAGATTCGAGAGCTTCACCATGAGCTCTATGGGCCCACTCATTCCAGTGCCTATCATGAAGTTGATTGAGGCCATACTGGGAGTGGTCTTCTGATTCTGCGAGATCAATGTTGAAAGGAGCTGAGTGCTGAATACGTCGGTAGGTCTAGGTTAGGACCTCCGCCAAGAGTCCGACGAGTGTCATACGATCCCGAGGGGATCCAACACTGAAACGTCTGGTGATTCTAGCCAGTGAAGCACTGGTGACATTCAAACTCAGTTTAAACCTTGGTGATTACAAGGTCGGGAACTTTCAAGTTGAGTAAAGTAATCATGGTTACCGGTCACCATGGCCTGTGTTATATGCTTCTGGCCCGGCTGGGTTGTTATGGGACACCATGTATAATTTGATGCTTAAATAGTGTTTTTACATTGGTTACCTTTATGAAGCCAACATGTGGTCCAGTGACCTAAGACATTGATTACAACATTGGTGGGAACACCAGAGGGACATGTGTGTTAAGGTAGTGAGCTACCTCATTCCAACGTGGTGAACTGTTGACATGTTTGTGAAGGTAGGGAGCTACCTCATGCCAACGTGGTGAACTGTTGACAGTGTATGCTAGGTTGTGATTGATACCCTTCGATCAGGGTAGTGATAAGATACTGTGTGAAGATCTATTGATCCAAGGACATGGAAATAAGGTGAAGTGTTTAGTCACCGGATAGACTTTGCCAGTGACATTTTGTGTTCATGTGGAGCAACCGCTCATTCTGTACTTGACATATCAGTATGTGGGTCACTTATGAGATAGAAGAGTGACCAGGTTCTTGTGTATTTTGATACGGTGCTACATGTACTTTTTCTGCAAGTGGGAGACCGTTAATGTTCTAGGGTCGGCCCAGACTTCATCAGGAGTGTGACGAGTGAAATAGTACGACAGGAAGGAAGGATCCTTGTTCATCGATGCAGTGTCAGTCAGGCAGTGGTACTGCGCTTGATTAGCCCGTGATTGGTTCTCTGTGTGAAGAGGGAACTTTAGAGAGGCAGCAGACCTTGGAGTTCCGGTCCACTGGAGGAGCCTGGGTGAGTCGCTACCACGACTGGACAACCGCACGAGCTATCGTCCGTCTCCATGATGAAGAATCCTCATCTGCATATGTGCTCTTGTACATAGTACCTTCTAGTCTGGCTTTCAGCCATCCTTCTCTGGGTTGTGGGTGACTTAGATCAGAATTAAATTTTTGTTCTCTTAGCTATGACTTTGTGCAGTGATATGACTGATGTCTTGTCCGAGCCCCCTTGGGGTAGGGAACCCTAGGTGAGGGAGGGGAGGTCCAGCTGTCCCGGCTTGTGTGGGGCCTGGTAGATGTAGAGTGCTATTGAGGTGGTTGGAGCAATGGCTGGGGATAATTATCTATCGTGGCAAACCAGACCAAGCCCCGGCGGTCTTGTCACAAGATAGACAGACATGCGATAAAGAAAACGTACTGATATAAGAATGTAACTATGCAGCTTGGACTGTCCCAACAGAAGACGAGTAAAGTATAAGACGATGCATCAGACATAGGGACTGACATTTACCAGACATGCGACGAATACGGAAGAAACCAAGGGCAAACTAGTGACCCTAGTACAGGGACTGAATATGGAACATCTTTCGATGATAAGAACACAGTCATGGATGACAAGCAGGAACCAATTGATAATTCTGAATAACTAAGACAGTTGACACAGCAAGAACTGACATGGGATACATTACCGTTTAGACCAGACATAACCGAGGACGAAAAGGAGAATGTAGTCTTTGGGGTTGAAAACTTTAAAGTGGGTTGCCCACAATTCAACGACAGCACAGCAACGGTGAATCAATTTTTTATGCCATTCTTGACTCGCACAGGTGCTAACAGGTTAGAAAAACATATGGTACAACAAGCATGTTCAGCACAAGAAAGTGGGTCAGTATCTGGTTATACGTTCCAGGACGAAGATGTCGTACACAAAAATGAAAACAAGCACGAACAAATATCAAATACTAAGGTTAATATAAAGCAAACAGATGTTGCAGATTACACAAAATCTGGTTGGGAGAATGAAATTCCCCCAAATAGACCACAGATACAGTACACTGACACAGACGCTCTGTTAGCAAAATGGCAACTAGAGGAAATTCCAAAAGATCAAATTAATAGACGAACACGAGACATCAAAATAAGGAACTGGAATAGGTATTGGAAAAGTGTAGGTTTAACAGATGAGGTAAGGAAAGAGAAGGCAAAAGAACTGGCTTATGGTCAGCGTCGCACAACTGCATTGTTGGCCAGAGTCAACACTCATCTTCATTACACACATGGAAGCTGTATCGAACCAAAGCCTAAATGTCAATAAGACCTGCTTTTCATAATGTCGATTGACTGACATCCCGAACAATTTGTCCCTGTAACGGGTACAAAACATGAATAAAATTCATGGCTTCCGTGTAATGTTTCTTTAACTCTATTACATGTTGTGTATTCGCTAATGTTCACCTCTCTAACTTCCGTTTGTGGGTAAATCTTTCACTGTGTTCTCAAAGTTTCCTAAGTCTGTTATGTCCCCTGTTCATGAGTTGCACCCCTTCCTTTATACTGCTGTCTGTATTTTTATCTGTAAATATATCTGGTTGTTTGCGTGTTTATTTAACTCTTAGTGTATGCTTAAATCACAAACATAGATGTATGTCTATAATTTACTGAATGACGTTTCCAAGCATCGCAGATTGGTTTACGCAGTCACGAATGAATGCGTTTGCTTAATTTGTGACTGATCTGCCGAGCTGAGATGCTGGAAAATATTCCTATACATGTAATGTAATTATGGCAACAAGACACATAAAACTACACAAACACATGTGTCACATATAAGACGAAGACAAATCATAAAAACTCTTGGGTGCGGCAAAAAGATGCAACATTGTTCACTCATTCATTATTTAATACATTTACTCTATCCTTGCTCTCGTCTTTCTCTCTATAGATTCACACATCACAGGTTTAGAAAAAATTTATGTCATTAAAATAACATCATGAAATAAAATGGAGAAAAACCCAAAAATTAAAAACTAGTTTTGCCTCACTCTAAACATTTGTAGAGCCGAATAATAGTGCTGTCTACTAGCACTATCTATCTTATTTATAGTATTTACAAGTTGACTGGATTGACTAGGCTAATCCTTAGTATACTAACTATTCTAATTATATGCTATACTCTACTTTGGTGTGCTGGGATTTATTAACTAATGGAAGATAATCTAAGTAACTAAATGAAATAAAGTGAAATGTGTTGGTTCCCTTAATCTACTATTGTTCACTAATTCTAATAACGTTATACTTTTAAACTAATCTGTCTTAACTAAACTAACATGTCCTAACTATTATATAATTTAAATATTGAGCACAACCCACTACTGGCAACGCCGATCGCATTCTGGTATGAACCTAAGGCCTATCCACATCAATATGGAAGCACTATACTCGAGTTTCGCCCTCATTTGAGCTCGTCAGTAGTGCATATCCCTGACCGGATCCGGAAACAGTCCCGGATCACGCATGTGAAGCGGGTGTGTAACCACGCGGCACACACTGGACACACCAAATTATCACAACAGAATATCACAACGCTACCCATCGTATGCTATGCTCAAGATTATAATTATATAATTTTTTTTAATTTTAAAAATTGAAAACTGATAACAAAATTGTGACCAAAATTTTGAACCTTACAATGGCAACCAGCGAAAAGCATGGGAAAAGTTTACTTGGCTTGGTGAACTATTACACCAAGTTCATTCCCAATGTGGCAGAAATTACCAGTGTTTTTTCTAATTTATTAAAGTCGAATGTCAAAATTGATGTACAAGATGCTCTCCGGATTGTAACATTCCTTCATTCTCACTTTCACTCTCAGATTATGTATCGACAAGCACAGCATTAGTGGCTCTTAAAATTTAAATATAATTATTATATAATTAGTGATGGAATCATAGTCTATTAAGCGACTTATAAGATGTAATTAAGTAATGTACTTATGTTACGCCTAATTAACCCTACATTTGCTTGGGGGTCGGAAAATTGGTGTTACTAATTTACTGACAAGAAAAGTTGTTATGTAATTCTAAACTAAACTAAACATAAACTACATTATGATGTGAAACTTTAATAAAAATATTATCATATATATTACAAATACACTAGTATATTAGTTAAACTAAGTTGCTCCATGCAAGGTGACGATGTCGCGTCCATTCCCATAGAATATCTTCATTATACACACAATTTCTAGTTACACTGTTCGATATTCGACGCGATGTTCCTGAAGTGTCTATTTCCAATGTTCTATTCATCTGTGTCGACTATATGTAATGGTATCGACATTGCTCGTCGTTCATATATGTACAAAGTCTGATTCATAGTAATCACTATGTTTGAGAACAATCTGCTGCTGGTGTTAATGAGGATGATGGTGTTGTGTCGTCTTTCTGCTGCACTTCAGATATTTTAAAGTTCGAAGGTCTAGAAAGCATTCGGCCAGTATGTTACTTCTACCTTTAATATGCCTGACCGAAAATGAATAATTCTGGAGTATCAGGGACCATCTGTAGATCGTGTTGTTCTTATGGACTCCTGTCTCCATGACTGTGAGCGGGGAGTTGTCAGTTTCGATGACAAAGTGTGTCCCTGCTAAAAATCGATGTAGTTTATGGACACAGTACACAATAGCTAAAGCCTTCAATTGAGAGATATCATCCTTAGCCACAGTTGGGGTAATATTGCGACTTACATACATTACTAGGTGGAGAATGTCGTCATACTTCTGACATAATACGCCTGCGATGGATACTGCACTGGCGTCTGCCTAAGAACAAATTGTAAATGTGGGATAGTTAACCGAAGGATTGGGACATTGCTAAAAAGATGCTTAAGTTTTGACATTGCATTCAATAAAATAGCATCTTGTACATCAATTTTGACATTCGACTTTAATAAATTAGAAAAAACACTGGTAATTTCTGCCAAATTGGGAATGAACTTGTTGTAATAGTTCCCCAAGCCAAGTAAACTTTTCCCTTGCTTTTAGCTGGTTGCCATTGTGAGGTTCAAAATTTTGGTCACAATTTTGTTATCAGTTTTCAATTGGCCTTTAGATATTGTATGGCCTAGGAATTTTGTTTTACCTGTATAGCTTATCACATTATACATAATACACAAGGATGTTATTGTGCTGTAAGATGACATCACAATTGTACACATTTGCAAAAATGGTGTAAAAATATGTCCTATTCCAATATATGCAAGTAATATCAATATCACATCCCATGGGCATTTGTTTGCTGTATGGTGTAGTGTGTACATATAGCATATTTTCCATATGACTTTCCACAAGATCAGTAATCTCATCGTGCTGGAGCCATTTTTGTAGCGTGTGTTTGAGTTTCTGTAGTTTCCTCTGCCATTTTGATTGTGTCCCTTAAGACTACTGTCAGTGTGTTCTGTGTTAATCATAATGTGTTGTGCGTCATGTTGCCTAACAGTGTCTATTTGATGGAAATATGAATTTTGTTCTGTGTTTAATGTATGTGTTGTCTGTTGTGTGTTCTGTTTGTACATGTTACTGTTGTCAAGTAATGCTATTCTATTGGTGATGATCCTTTCTGCTGGTTTAAATTTTAGGTGTTTATCACTTTTATACACAACAGTGCAACAATTTGCATGAGCAACAAATGGATTATGCTCCCTTTTTGGTGTTTTGTTTTCTTATCCCTGGTTGTGTCCTTTACTTTAGTAATTTCTGGTAGATGTTCTTGTTTGTATTCTATCTGAATCCTTGGTGTGACTGCATTGTGTTCGTCTTTTGTCGCCTGTTCTTGTCTTGAGTAATATGGTTTGAGTAAGTTGATATGGAATATCTTGAGTTTGTGGTTCAGTGATATTTCATACTCAACGTCGGATACTTTCCTAATTATTTTGAATGACCCTTGCCATGTCATTGCTAATACATCCCTCTTATCGGGTAATAAAGCTATAACCTCTTGTTCAGGTTGAAGTTCCACGGCGTTCGCCACTTTGTGGGCATGGACTTCTTTCCATGCTTTTATGTCATTCATGGAACATTACTTTACCTGAGGCAGGCACCCGACTATAAGATCAGTACATGGGTCATCTAAGATCGCACATGTAAATGTGCCAGATAAGAAAGGGGTATTTGCCGTTGCTAACGGGTACTTCTCTATGTTCCCCGAAAAAGTTCGGCAACTTACAAACTGGCCTGTATAGTCTTCTGGATTGGCCAGTTCCATCCTTAGACCGATCATGGTACTGCCGCTATCGATTAAGAATTGGCAAGGTTTATCATTTACCATTCCATCGTAAAGTTCTAATTTACCTATTGAGGCAACTGCTGTATTTGCGTTCTCAGTTGAACACGGTACTGAATGAACGCATTCTAGCATTCCGTCTTGATGGAATTTTTGACATATATCACATCTTTCAAAATTAGTGCGTCACTTGAAGCTACCACATTCTCTCCGGATTGTAACATTCCTTCATTCTCACTTTCACTCTCAGATGATGTATCGACAAGCACAGCATTAGTGGCTCTTAATCTCTGACGTCCAAAACACCTAGAACTATAATGACCAAACGACCGGCAAAGAAGCATTTAACTGCACGTCCCTACGTGTTTCTTTTGTCCCCTTGTTTCTTTATCATCATCTCCAAGTGAGATGGATTGCCCGGGTTTTTGTTACACATCCATCCATCCATCATGTGCCATGCCGGTAAGCGTGGGCGGTCATGTTCTGCCATCTCACTCGATCACCAGAGTCATGGATCAGCTCCGTGTTTCTGTCTCGACCATGCCACAAGGCCAAGCCATCCAGGTACTTGCTTCTAGGTCTTCCCCTTGGTCTGTTCCCCTCGATCTTACCAGTTGTCACCAAATTCTCCAATCCATTTCTTCTCATAACATGCCCAAAAAATTTTGACTGTCTACGTCTAATTTCTCTAATCAATTTACGATCTTCATTTGTTTCTTGAAGGACTTGTTCATTGGTCTTTCTGGCTGTCCATGGTATTCTTTGCATTTTCCTCAGAAACCACATCTCTACAGCCATCAGATGTTTTTCAGCCTGACTGCTCATTGTCCACGCTTCACATCCATATAAAAGTACAGGTTCTATGTAGCATCTCAACACTCTCTTTCTCGTTTCAATTGACATCTTTTTATTGGTCAATATGTTTTTCATCTTGCTAAAAGCTACTTTTGCGAAGGCGAATCTTGTTCTAATCTCCTCAAGGCATCTCCCATCAGATGTTATTACTGTTCCGAGATAATTGTACCTACTCACTTGTTGAAGAATATTCCCATCTACTTGTATATTACATTGTGGTATTACGTCCTTCCTAGTGACGACCATAAACTGTGTCTTTTTACAATTTAATTCTAACCCTAGTTGTTCACTGTGTGTAACAATCGCATCTACTAAATTTTGCAGGTCCTGTTCATTGTCTGCAATCAAGACTGTATCATCTGCATATCTAATGTTATTGATGCATCGTCCCCCAATGTTGATTCCTTCCATATCTTCAATATTTCTGAAAATACTTTCACTGTACAGGGAAAACTGATCTGGAGACAATACACATCCCTGTCTCACACCCCTTTTAATAGGCTGATATTGGCTTACTTCATTATCAACTCTTATGGCAGCTTGTTGTTTCCAATATATGTTGTTTACAAGTCTAAGATCTTTGCCATCAATTTGTAGATCTTCAGGTTGTATTTTCCTCCTAACTCTTTGCATGATAATTCTTAGCAAAATCTTTGTGATGTGACTCATTATACTTTTTGTTCGATGTTGATCACATTCCAAGGCTCCCGATTTCTTTGGGATTGCAATAATACAGAATTACATAACTCCTGAGGTATATTTCCAGTATCATATATTGTATTAAGCAGACTGGTAACTTTATCTATTCCATAATCTTCTAAAGCATTAATCATTTCTCTTGTGACGCTGTCTGAACCGGGGATCTTGCCAGATGTCATGTGGTTAAGAGCATTCTGAACCTCCATCTTCAAAATTGCTGGTCCTTCATTATTATTTTGAACATTATACTGTTCGTCTCTGTAATCGTCATAAAGGTTTTTCACGTAATCTGACCATTCATGTAAGATCTGATCTTTTTCTATTATGACTCTTCCATCTTTTGTCGTTAGGCAGCCTGCTGATGTACGTGTTCTTTAATTAGTAAGCTCCTGAATTCTTTTGTGCATTAGTTTCGCATTGTTACTGTTGTGTTGTTTTTCAATTTCTCTGCAATTTTTCTCAAGCCATGTTTCTTTTGCCTCCTTACATAAGGTTCTGACTTTTCTGTGAATTTCTTCATATTTGGCAGAATTATTGTTGTTCTGTCTTCTTGTTTCCATTAGTTGTAAAATTTCTTCAGTCATCCATGTCTTACGGCCCACTTTCTTTACTTTTGGAATAGTTTTTTCTGCTGCACAACTGATTGAATTCTTCATAATTTC
The DNA here is from genome assembly GCA_963921405.1 of Cepaea hortensis. Taxonomy (NCBI): domain Eukaryota; kingdom Metazoa; phylum Mollusca; class Gastropoda; order Stylommatophora; family Helicidae; genus Cepaea; species Cepaea hortensis. Next base: position 65,160,011 of record OY992884.1, read on the forward strand.
CCATTGATAATCTACATCTTGAAATAGGATCTCTAGATCAGACAATATATCAAATTTGTTCTTTACTTCTATGTTAAAATTATCTTGTATTTCTTTGTCAGTTTTCAATTTGCGCAAGTCATATTTATTGTTTCCTGCTGTATACTTGACTTTCTTTAACTTTACCCTCAATGTGCCTGTAATTAATCTGTGATCACTGTAACAGTCTGCATTTTTAACTGTTTTTACGACTGTTAACGCATTTCGAAACCTTTTGCTAATCAGGATGTAACCTATCTGGTTTTTAATAATGCTGTCTGGACTCCACCATGTCCATAATCTTCTAGGGTGTTGTTTAAACCAGGTGTTTCCTACAACCATTTCTTGTTCTTTTGCCCATTCTACAAGTCTGTATCCTCTTTCATTTCTCTCTCCCAAACCATGGTTGCCTACACTGCATTAATCGCCTTGCTGTCCTATTTGTGCGTTGAAATCACCCATTATGATATTTATTTCTGATTTTTTGCGGTTTTTCAAAGCAGACTCCATTTCATTATAAAATTCATCTATGCTTTCTTCACTGCATTCACTTGTTGGGGCATATACTTGAATGACATTTATTTTAAAAGGTCTTCAATTTAATTTTACTAATAGGACTCTGTCTGACACAGCCTGATATCCTTTGACAGAATTTGATGTTTGCTTATCTAATATAATGGCTACACCTCTTTGCTGTTCTTCTCCCCCAGAGTAAATAATCTTACAATCCTCTCCTGTCCTTATCCCTGCTCCTTTCCATCTCGTTTCCGATATTCCTAATATGTCAATCTTCTCTCTCTTCATTTCTTTTTTGATGTTTTCTAACTTTCCATCTGCATTCATTGTTCTAACGTTCCAAGTTCCTACTTTCAATGATATTAATCTGTTGCACCTAGTAGCCTGTTGACGGTCTGGAGTCACCTGGTGCGCATGACTATCCCTACCGGGCGAGGTTGCTCCTATGGAGCACCCATTTACGCCGTTTCTCTGATTATCGATGATTTCACACAACATGATTTTCTTGGCATGTGTAAAGAAGGTAGTTCGCCATTGCTTTCTTTCCTAGCAGTGACCATACTGGTCAGTGACCGTAGCCATTGTCTCCTCAAAAAAGAGTCCTCTGCCTACCGTAGTGAAGGTGGAGACCATAACCTACAACTATCTGTTGGCTGCTCTCCATCTTCATCCACCACCTGCACCCATGGCACACATAGCAAACTGATTATGAAAAAGATCGCAATAAGGACATTGAGGTGGCTTTGTCTTTGGTTTCTCTCTCATTTTAAATGGTTTTTCTCTTATTTGGAATGTTTTTTGAGGTTTACTTTTTGCAAAAGCCACTATCTCAGTTTCTTCTATGGTTGATTTAAATATGTCCCTATTTGAAGAATAATATGCTGACCCCCGTTTCTCTAGCTGTTCTAACGACTCTACATCAGCTTGCTGTAGAAATTTAGCAACGGGAGTTGGGACCGTTGAGATAATTTTGTCCATTATCATCAGGTCTTAGAGCTTTTCAAAGCTTTTATTTACCTTTGCAGCATTCAGCCACTTACTGTATAAACTCTGTACATTAGATACATAATCAATGAATGTTTCGTTAGGTTTTGGATTTAATTTTTAAAACTGAATTTGGTAACCTGAGGCGTCTAACAAAAAATGTTGCATAATGCGTTGATGGATGTAATCATAATAATTTCTCATCTCTTGGGGAATGGATTCTATTACTTTTAAGGGCTCCCCAGAGAGATTTTTCATGTAAATCAACGCCCAGTGTTCTCGTGGAACTTACTGAAATTTTAGCTGGAATTCCACATTCTCTGCCCAGGCAGAAATTGAGTCTCCTTGGGAGAAGGGTTTGACATATCCCTTTATACTTGTTAAACTTATTCTTTTCTTCTTTACCCTTCAGTTTAGTTGTTGCTATGTGTACGTGAGATTCGATTTCCAGCTTTTTCATCTTCAACTGGGTTTGTGACTCAATCTCCAGTTGTTTTTCTTTTAATTTTGTTTCTTCTGCTCTATGAGCTACTTCTAATTCTTTTATAGCTAGCTCTTTTAATTTAGTGTCTTCAGCCAGTTCTAGCTCTTTTGATTTAGTGGCTTTAGCCAGTTCTAGCTCTTTTAATTTAGTGGCTTCAGCCAGTTCTAGCTCTTTAAATTTAGTGGCTTCAGCCAGTTCTGTTTTAATTTAGTGACTTCAGACATGTCTGCTAGGTCTTTTTGATGCTGTCGTTCCTAAGCTCGTTCCTCTCTATCGCCTGCCGCCTTCTTATCTGTATATTCTCTGTACTCATTCTTGGCCCATTGTTCTAATTTATCATCACTAAATCCTAGGTCTTCACCCGCTTCTATGCATTCTTTTAATGTCGACATTTTTGTTAGTTAGTTTATACACACATTCAAAAATGAGAAATACTTTTCTATAATATTTCTAATTATTTACAGATTTCAAAAATATAAGATGCTATTCTATGATGCACTAATCAAAACTATCTATGTACTTATCTGACAACTTTCAGTTTTTACGGGCCTAATGGGGAGTTGTTGTCTTCTCTCAGTTGTCTTCTCTTCTGCTCTGCATTCTGTTACATAGAGCAGCAGCAATTACTATTCAGAAAACACACACATGCAAAGTTGATATATTAATTAACAATATTTGTGTCGTCGTTCTCTCCGACGGGATGCTGAAATGCGAAATTAGTGTATTAAATTTTGTCTGTACCTTGTCTCGACTTTGTCATGTAGTCTTCATTGGCGTGAGGCATCAGCTGAAACATCTCTGTGAAACAAGTTACTTTTCATTATATCTTTTATAATTGTTCACAATCTTTCACAATTTTCCACACGTAATCTTTCTTTGTCACTCTTTCGTAAGAGCTCTTACACTTTCAATCTTTCGATTGTACACAGTGAATTAATTCGTAGCTTTTATCACTGCTTTTACATTACTCTTGGTTTTAACTAGGCAATGAGTTCTTTCAAACGTTATGTTACTATCACGCTGTAATCATCTTCTTGCTGTTATTAAATAAATCATACTTCATTTAACTTTCTAATTTCACTCTTGGTGTTCTCTTGATGACAAACAATCACTCGTGTACACCCAGTAGGTCATAGGTTCATTACGAACTTCTGACACCACTCTTAGCGGCCTGTCAAGAACCTGAATTCATACAGGCATGCTGGCCACTTCATTCATCCCTCACGATCACAAACACGATGGTATGAATGGTATATAATAAATCAATATTTATTCTACACAATTACTATCAGGCGCTCTTGCCACACAGATATATACAGCTCGCTTCTCGAGCATACATTAATCGCATAACACATTATTCAATTCACACTCGCTACGTCTAATTGCGTCATGTCTAACTACACAGTGGCTAGAGTAACAGCACACAGGTCTTGTTGCTCTAACTGTCAAGTCCGGTCTGCCTGAGTTTACAGGTCTCGTTCAGTTACTGGTCCGTATTCCTCGTGCGGTCAGCAGCGCTGCGTGCTGCGTCACTTGTCACGTAGTTCAGTGGTCCAGTACTCGTTACCCTACAGCTGTACTACCGTTCAGTCTGTTTACGGGTAGTTCCCCGTGGCCAATGTCCACTGTCCTGTCTTGGGAGTTGATCCCCGTCATGTCCTAGTTATGACACGTGCGTGTCCTATCCATGTCCTGTCCTAGACTGTTTGGAGTTCTATCTCCTTATACTGTCTCTCTCTATCTATTCTCTTGTAACGGTCCTTATCTATGTCTTGTCTCTGTCCTTTCCTTACTTCTCTCTTTGTCCTACTTCTATCTATATATCCAGCTCTTTGACAACAGGAAAAGAAGACGTTATTGGTGGAGAAAATATACCGGGGACACAGACGCAGACAGGTAATACGATAGAGAATAGTACTCAAACTCAAGTAGATACCATAGAAAGGAAAACCCAAGTACATCCAACAAAGAAAATAGCAAAAGGAAGTCAAACCAAGATAGTAGAAATTATAGAACCACCTCTGGTGTAATTAGAAAAGGTCGAGGCAGTTAAAATTAAGAAGACAATCCATGCGGAGAATAGACAGGTATAGGCGAGAGACACCGGAAAGAAAATTAGAAAAAGTGCAAAAGCTAGGTCCGAAGCAAGTTTACTGATAAATGTAGATACGGCGGATGTATCAGACTTCTCAGATTGGGACATTGAATATATCCCTGACCGGAGCATGAAAGGTAATGGTATAAATAAGAAAAATGTCAGGTGTGCTTGTTCCGACTATAGAGATGGTGCTTCCTCGTTTGCAGTAATACACAGTGAACAGGCTGGCGGAACTGTAGTAAGTGAATCTTCGGAGAACGAAATAGGGAGATATAGTGAATATAGTGAACAGACTGACGCGATAAAGGCACAAACAGCAAATAGAAGTAAAAGAAAGAAAACAGTTGAGAAGAAAAGTTTAGGGAAATAGCGGGAATAGAAATTAACCCGATTTGTACAGAAGATGACGCGAGGAAGACCAAAGAATATATGATGTTAAGGCCTGAATACTTTACTGATAGTTACATATATTAAAAGGAGGTAGAGTAAGAGAGACACTATTTTTAGGAGATAAATTGCAAAGAATAGAGCATAAAAGATGAATGAAAATGAGCTGTTTAATGATAGAACGTGTCGAGAAATTCTAAGACAAACGGCGGTCGTGTGGGTAGGAGAAGTGAGCGTAGCGAGTGTATATATAAAATGCGTGCCAAAATAGTATAACGAGATAGGCTAATTATTTCGTATGTGTATTGCGGTTTGGGTGTGGTGTCACCTTGGAGTGAAAGAATCTGACACTCAGATCTTTCGTATTTAGAATTGGTTGGCTTAGATTTACCATTCTTGATGATGTTCCAGAATTATACATGTTTAGTTGGTGTGAATTCTGAGTGTCAAATTTGTATAATTGACAATTGAGGATTGATGAGGATGGTGCACGGTTAGAAAGAGTTGTAAGGAAGAGTTTTATGAGAAATTGCAAGAGTAGGGGTATACCTGAGGATTGGAGTATATGGTGTTGAATTGAGGTTGGAGTAATTCGAGGTGTGATGTGAGTTATTGTATAAAATAGACAAACAGAGATCATTTATGGTATCATAGTAAGTGGTATATGGTACAGAGGGCTATTATAGCTCAATTGGTGTGTTTAGTGCGGAGATGATTAAAGAATCACAGCAGGTGATGTGTAATGTTGGGAAAGCTAATATAGTGCCGTTTTGTGTTGTATAATTTGTCTTTGAATATAGAAAATTGAGCGAGTATACGCGAATAAGTCATGGAAATATGATAGATTGGGTAGTGCGGCTGATATATCCCGAGAATAGTGTGAGAAAAGAGACAAGATGGAAGATGTAGAAAGAATTTTCAATTGTCATTCCGAGTGATCTGCGTGGTTATGCTATAGAGAATTATAAGTGCAGAGAGTGTCCTTGCATGCATAGTGTGCATAATGCAGACAATCTGGTGTTGGGTTGTGGTGATTGGAGAGTGGATGATTTGAAATTTGAGATGTCTTCTGTCTAGAATTACTGAATGGAGTGGGGTGGTGCTCACAGTAAGTGATGTATGGTGGAGTGGCTGACATAGTGTAGTATTATGAATGTTGTTACTATAGCTAATGCGTTGTCGGAGCTACTCTGCTACAAAGGATGAAGGGAGAGGATGAAAGAGATAGAGAACATAGCACAAGTGAAGATGAAATAAAGAAAGGAGAATGAAATGTACTAATGAGAATGTGTGTGTGTGTGTGTGTGTGTGTGAGAGAGAGAGAGAGAGAGAGAGAGAGAGAGAGAGAGAGAGAGAGAGATATCAGAGTACAAGTGAAGGTGAAAGAAAGAATACAAGGGTAGTGGAGTAGGATTCTTAGTAGTACCATTAATAGTAATACTAGGTGGTAGTACTTTGTACATATAATATTTTATCATGAAGTATCTTGGCATGGGAGTAGATGTACATAAGGGACATGGTATTGGGAACACTACAAGGAAAGTTAGTAGGAAGAATACCCTGGACAAATAGAGAAGGCAAATGTAGGGAATACCCAGCCATATGGCACACACTTTGAGAAGACAAATTCAGAAGTCATGTGTACTCGCACCAAAGAGATCCACAGTCGTAGCATAGGGTACTCAGGGGCAAGATAAGAGCTTAAACAAAATAGGTGTGGAATTGATATGTCTGCAATACACACGTCCTCCACCTAGGGCTTAAGGTCTGGAGAAGGGTGTCAGTTGCTTATATCGAGGTATAAATGAGGAACCATATGGTAATGTCCGAGGTGGGGCATTGGGACTCATATTAGGTTGGCCCTCAAACTGCCGAATACAAAGGGGGTCGAGGCCACACGAGGCTTATTTAGGAATAGACGAATATTCGTGTCCGACATTATAATTTGTGTGAAGGTATAGCAGAATATCAACGCAACACAGAGGGAAGTTAAAGGGAACTGAGAAGCAAGCTCTAAGGCATGAGGCAGTAGACAGATATGTGCGACCAGAGGACAGGCATGTGCGACTAAGCTGACTCATGTTAAGTGTAGAGAGAAGGAAGAACCCAAAAATGTTAGAACATTTTTAAAAATGCGGGGGGCATATGCCATGAGTCTAGTATGAGGACAACAACTCAGCTAACAGTTGTTAGTTGTAACAACTGGTTACTACAAGGATCGTTGAGAGGAAGACGATAAAGATTGAAAGGGCCAATAGAATCGAGAGCTGGGGGCCACGTGATGTGTTAAGGGATCGATCAGCGATGAGTGGATAATTCAGTCGGCCAGGAAAGACAGTGAAATACACATCGCAGGGAAACGACAGGTCAACAGTCTAAGATGAAAATGTGGACAGTGATTCAACTGTAAACATGGAAACCTACGATTCGAACTGCAAGGGATGGAGTTGAAGAGTTGCGGAGTCCGGTTGTGTAACAAAAGAGATGCCCAGTACACATCAGGCTGGTAAACACACGACAGTACAGAAAACTAGGTGAGCCGTGTCGCTCGCTGGATTGAGGGCCCGGTAATGACGCATTACGAACTGTAAGTTGGTGAATTGTTCTAGTGGGTAATTATATAATGGTGCTATGAAGAAAGTCATTTATTCGTTCGGTCGGCTTTTGGAACTGCTATTCATTGTGCTATTGGACGTGTTCATGCTTAAGTTGTCAGTGTGCCTACAACATAACCCCTACAAGCACATTGGCAATAACATTGTCTTTTATATGGCCGACGCTGCATCTGTTACATTGCCAACCCAGCAACAATGTTCTGTTAGAAGATCTCATAATGTTTGTTGTTGCTCCCGGAACTGAGCAAGTAACGTGTAGCCCCGCCATTTGACATGCTCGATGATACGATAGTTAGATTGTTTGGAGTCGTCATTAAAATAGGAGTCCAAATTTCTCGCATTCAACAAATGCCCAAGTTTCTCGGAGCGCTGATAGGTTGCATCGTTTGAAAATCAGAGCAAAGGGTTTGAGTCGTCGCAATACAGAAACAATAAAACCGAAGATTGTTTTCTTCTGTGTGTTGTTTGATTTCTTCAGAATGTTCCGGGTTTCCACAGTGTTTTCTTTTTTCTTTGTGAGATACCCTGAGATTCGCTTGAAACTTTAGCAGTTAAATAGTTCGGACTAGCTGGCAATGGCTGGCTTAGAGCTGTCGAAAGTGTCTTCAAAGTAACTGAAAGTCAATGTTTCATACAGCAGAATGTTGCATGTTGATGAATGAACGCCGTTTCCACTGGATGTGTATTAGTCCAAAATAGTGATGTCACCGCAAATTCTCAAAAGTCTTGGTTACTTGGTTAGAGATTATTCCACAATGAAGTAATTTGTACGTAATGACGTATTTACAAGAATCTGCACGCGACCTTCGCCTTCACTTGTATTCAGCTCGAGCTATTGAATGGTAAATCGTTTACAACTACAGCATAAGTCAATAATACAATCACGGGTTCGTAATTACCACTGCGATTCCCCCATATAATGCCATGGTGCAGATGGGTAGAGTTCGAATATCTGATGTGGATGAATTGAAGTCGCTGCTGATGACTGAAGGACACACACGAACTTTGGAAGTAACAACAGGACGACGGTTGTTTCAGGAAATGACGTTTCTCTTCTTACGATTCACATTGCTGCACATGGTCATACAAACATTCTATCATTAAACTAATTCACATTAATCCCACAACTAACATATCAGCGGCAATATATAGTTTGCCATTGCCGAACTCATAATTCAGAGCCATGCGTCTGGTACCACGGTCTCCGCTCGAGTGACGTCATTTGTAACCGTTCTTTTACTGCTCTGTTCATTTAGAGTGCGCACTTTTTTGTGTCAATTCATTATTCATTATTCCCCGTGACAATTATTCAGTATGTTTTGTCTGAACTCGTATGTTTCTCTTATCACCATCGTCTCCCTTCAATAGATCTTATCATAGCTGACATGGCACTGCTATCTTTATGCACAGTATTATAGTCATCACATTTGTTAAGACCTACATACACGGAGAAATAGGTGTAAAGTTTTTCCCTCCTGTGGTAAACAATGAGAGCTGCCAACCACGCGCATATCATTGTCAGCGTATTGTCCTAAACTTTGCGTCAACGCGCCCACACGAAAGACTGTTAAGTGTACAACGTTCTGCAGAAGACAATTCACTGGCTGATGATGACGATGATGAAGATTAGCAAACCACACAGGCGTCCAGCTAAATTTATTTAAATGTCGATTACAAATTGATACCAGTTACAGTTATTTACTGCACCATTTTCATGCAAATAGAGAAACAGCTTGTGGGCACTCTAAATCTGAACACACAGATAATGCTTGCTGCCCACTGAGATAAATCGTTGTAATTTACATCTACTTGTTGCATCAGTGATTCAAGACTATAAATGGACATCAGCTCGCCTGTAGTCACCTCACACTGAAACCGTACTTCCAGAGGTTCTAGTACAGCTTGTTATTGTTGTTGAATGCTATTTTTGTGTGTATATTGTGTTAGCTATAGTTGTGTGTTTACGTGTTGGTGTTTGCGCTCGTGTGTGTGTGTGTGTGTGTGTGTGTGTGTGTGTGTGTGTGTGTGTAATGCGGTATTCAGTGTAGTGGCTGACGTTTCACAAAATAGTGTTAATTACTTTTATAACACAGTTCTTATATTTAAAATGTGCTTTGTTAGGAAAATAATCCCGACAGTTTCCTGTTATGAGACTGTAACGTGACAGCCGCAACGCAATTTATGGGCCTGAAAGCGCGGATGAATAGATGGTCAATCTTTCCCTCACTGTCGCAGGTAATGAACCCCGACGTGGAACCAGGGTCTGACCATTCTCATGACATTATCAGCGCAGTTTGCTATCAACTTCGCTAACTCGCCGACTTTGTTTACAAAATCTAGTTATTAAAAATAATAAAATACACATGCATTATTTTATTTTACTGATCTCTGCATTTACATTACACAGACTGACTCATCAGAAAGAATGGTCCAAGTAAACATGAAAGCAGCTGCAAGAATTCTCCTGATTTTCACGGCCATGTTTATAAATACAGGTATACAAAGTTTAGTTACCTAACAACCAATTATTTTTATCGCTATGGTTAAATCACATAACTTGCGTCCATGTCCTTACTTCGTCCGTGTATTCCATGATTTCTTGACGTCAGATCCAATACCCCAGGGAATTGAAATGTAAACATTCCTTACGTTCTTTATTGTAATAGTTAGTTTAGTTTTAGTTTAGTCGACGGATCAACATCACGGCACACGGGTTTAACCCATAAGTGCTCCGTTCTACTCCGAACTCAAGCCTGAATCCAGAGAAACTCAGCCCAGCTACTCCGTAGCACCGGCGAGGATCCTGAAAATACTTGGGTAGATTTTTAACTCGAAATTTTGTCCGGACGCCATTATGATACTATTTTTTCTATTTCCAACTGCCAAGAGATTTTTTTTTACGTGCGCAACAATACAAACGAGCGTCTGATCTTGCTACCCAGAGACCAGGGGACATTTTATTACTAGAAGTCCACGTGAAAAAGTCCCGGTCCTCACCGGGGCTTGAACCCGGGACTCGAGGTGGACACCATACCTCGAGACCACTCAGCCCCCCCCCCCCCTCCCCCTCTCTTTATTGCATTATCTTTATTGTAAAGAAATCCACAACAGTGATTGCGGCGCCGCTGTAGCCCAGTGGTCATTTGCACGAATCTCCTTCGAGTCAGGGTTTCCCCCCCCCCCCCCCCCCCCCACCATTGGCCAGGCCTAAAATAGGAATCTGAGATGTGCCGTAGAAGTAAAAGTGGCCGGTGTGATATTGACCAATTACCCATCGAGTACGAGCTGGTCTGAAAATAAGGAGCTATCTTTGGATGAAGAAAGCTTCTATACTTGAATGAACACAACGTGTGATTAGATCATGGCTGTCTGGAGCCAGAGTGGAATGACGTAACACTATGCCACTTCATACCCAACAGGTGTCTTTGTCTCATGCTTTGTGTTGAGTACTTTGTTTATGATTGTCAGATTGTCTTTTATTTACTTATTTGTATCCATGGATATGCTGGTCTCCCTGGCATAGGGTTTAACGTCTTTCTCCGTAACCCCGTATATTGTCGTGAGTAACGTAACCTGCGCGAGAATCGGTAACGGTTCTCGCTGCATTAGTAACTTACGGGGTACGTGAGCCGGCCGCTCAGAAAGCAATGGCAAACTACTGAGCGTGATCTGCCTTGTACATCAACAGCAGCTTAAAATGCTGTAAGGGATATGCAACTGAAACCTCCCCCCCCCCCCAAAAAAAAAAAAAAAAAAAACAAACAAACAAACAAACAAACATTCATGGATATTCACAGAATTACATGTTTATAACAGAATATGTGTTTAGAATGTTTCAGGACAGTTGAAAAGCTACACCGTAGAGATTTCTTAGATGACATATCAAACTGCATAAAGAACATTTCTAACTGCGCACCTACTCTCAATAATCAGCCGTATTTCAATCGTACTGACAATAACTTTGGCACTCTAGCACCTAACATTGACCAGAAGTGCTCGTAAGTTAAATGTCAAACATTCATGTCGTAGTCATAATATTACATGTTAAGATTTATTGTCATCCTTATATCCAGGGTATCATGCGTTGAGAGGGTAATATGTTCAAATGAAAAGGTCTGGTGAGACTAATGTTTTCGTAATACTCCAGGTTCTTTAATACCGAATCAAAACATCAGTGGAAAGTGACGCCTAGTTATTTTGACATATGGTCGTATCGAGTGCCTCGTGCTCTGAATACTTTCTATTTCGGAGTCGCATTCGCTTTTCAAATATGAAGAATATCGTATGCAATAAGTCGCTATCATTGAATGTAAGAAAGTGAGCGTTGAAGAGCTATATAGAACAAGTTTTGCTGTATGGCTGTGAATCTTGGAATATAAATGAACAAATTAGGAAGAGATTGGAAGCAACAGAGATGTGGTTCCTTAGACGAATGTTGCGAATTCCTTGGACTGCCAAAGTAACTAACGAAGAATGCATTAAAGAGGCTGGCAAAAATAGACCATTATATACAACAATAAGAAAGAGACAAAGAGCTTTTTTGGTCATTTGATGAGAAGAGAGGTGCTGGAGAACATCGTGACAACTGGAAAGAACGAGGGGAAGAGAGGCAGAGGCAGACCACGAGAAATGATGCTGGATGGATTGCGACGGTGGCATGGAGGAATATCGTCAGCAGAGTTGATCCAGAAAACCAAAGACAGATATCTGTGGAGAGTCATGAACGCCTACGCCAATCGGCACGGCACTTGATGATGATGATGATTCGCTTCTCCAGTACATTATGTTTTAGGAGCCACTGAGTTCGTGCACTGTTGAAAGCTTACCTCAAAGCGGTTAGCCGCTCTGCGAAGAGATACCGAAACTAGATGGTTTAAATGTGGTCGTTTTTTTTCCTTTTAACTTCTTAACCGGGATATGGAGAAAAAAAAGACAGCAGTAAGTATGAACGTCAGATATTTATCAGACGAACCGATTAATTACAAAATAATAAAAGTTATGTAAAAGGAACTTGCTGGGTATGTGAAGCACCATCACATTTTGAAGGACTGAGTGCACGGAGATATAGCAAACCAATCTTTCCCTCCCGTAGCCAAAAAACGTGATCTGACATCGTGCCCATGTCCTACATTAGGGCTACCAAAACCGATTAGTCTTAAAGGAACCGAACTACTACATTTGAAATAGGCTGCAGATACTCAAAGCCAGGGCTGTCTGGTCTGTTTTATATATAATATGTTCTTGTAGGAAAAGTCATAACAACTAATGGAAGTTGTATTGTAGAGAGAACAAGAATCTCCGAGGCAACAGTGGGCATTTGCAAGACTGAAAACATACCAAGAAAAGGCTGTCAACTTCAGCGAGAAAATATAGTGTAAGTTATTGTCAGTGCACTGGAAAAATATTAAGCAGGGTCATTCTAATGATGCCATTCACAAACAACTAATGGGTGCACAGGCAAAATTTAGATTAAATAGATCCTACACTGAGCAGATAGTAATATTGCGCATAATAATAGAGCAAAGCATAGAAATGAACTCACTACTTTGTCTTGGATATGTGGACTGTGAAATGTGTTTGATAGCAATGACAGGGAATCTCTTTGGAAATTGATGCGGCTTTATGGAATCATGCAAAGATCGTAAACTTAATAAATGCAATATATAGAGGCACATAGTGCAGGGACCTCCGTGAGGCAGAACTAACAAAGACATTCGACATAAGAACAGGAATTAGACAAGGGCGCCTTATGTCACATCCACTATTTTTATTGACTATAAATTGGAAATATGTTCACTGTATAGGGAAAAAAGATCTGGAGACATTACACATCCCTGCCTCACACCTCTCTTAATAGGCTGATGTTGTCCCACTTCATTATCAATCTTTATGACAGTTTTTTGTTTCCAATATATGCTTTTTATAAGTCTAATGTCGTTCCCATCAATTTGTAGATCTGCAAGCATCTCTAACATGTTGACATGTCTTACTCTATCGAAAGCCTTAGATAGTTAGTTAGTTAGTTAGTTAGTCGTGGTTCCAACTTCACGGCAACGGGTCGCCCCATATTGCTCCGTTCCTGTGCCAGCGAATATCACAAAATGCTCCTCACTGCCCCATGTGAACAATGGAATAGACAGGAGTGTCGGCAAGCCAACATCCCTCACAGGTACACTGTTCATAATGCCGCCACCAGAATGCCAACACAAAAGTCCTCCACGAAAAATACAGTTCATAGTCGATGAAAACGGCAGTCACCAGAATGACTTCATTGACCGGGGTTTTATCCCATATGGCACGGTCTCTTTCTGCAGGGCGACCCACCGAAAGCGCCTCACAAAGCACGAACTCTGTAGCTACAGCGACGACTCCCAGGAGTCTCCTGAAAAATGCACTCGTGAACCGAAGAGGCAAACCAGTCAATACAGCAACAGCCGGCCGTCATCGTTCCAAACATGCAGTTTACGCGAAAAACAACCGCGGACAGATGCAAAAGCATTCCACGCGAAATTCGCAGTGTCGCGCCACGCACTCACTCAGTAGCAGGGCGACGGAACCATAGCCTCCTTCGTCGTCTCTTACGACGTGCATGGTAGGGAACAGTGTTACTATTCTTTGCTCCCCCGTATGGGGGAAAGCCTTTGTGTAGTCATTAAAGCAAAGATGTATATCTTTATTTACTGCTATAGAAAGTTCGGTGACTGTTCTCAGCATTTACACATCATTTACTGTACCCTTGCCTTCTACAAACCCACATTCTTCTTCTCCTATTTCGTGTTGTATTTTCTTTCTAACTCTTTGCATGATAATTTTCAGCAAAATCTTTGTGACGCGGCTCATTATACTAATTGTTGTAACTGATAATCAGATTCCAAGGCTCTTGATGTCTTTGGGATTGCAATAAATACAGAATTACATACTTCACAGGGTGTATCTCCACTATCATATATTGTATTCTGGTCTGGTGACTTGATCTATTCCATATTCTTCTAGAGCATTTATCATGTCTGTTGTCAGGTTGTCTAAACCCAGAGTCTTGCTAGTTTTCATATGGTTAAGAACATTCCGAACATTCATTTTCAAAATTAATGGTTCTTCCTTATTATTTCTAATATGATACTGTTCTTCTCTGTTATCATCACTAAGGTTTTTCACATAATCTGACCATACATGTTCAATTTGATCTTTTTCTATAATGAGTTTTTCATCTTTTGTTTTGAGGCAGCCCGCTGATGTACGTGTTCTTTTATTAGTAAGCTCCTGAATTCGTTTGTGCATTAATTGCGTACATTTACTGCTGTGTTGTTTTTTTTTCAAATTAGAATGCAATTTTCATCAAGCTATGCTTCTTTTGCCTCCTTACATGATGTTCTGACGTTTCTGTGAATTTCTTCATATTTGGTATGCTTGTTGTGTGTGTTTGTGTGTGTGTGTGTGTGTGTGTGTGTGTGTGTGTGTGTGTGTGTGCGTGCGTACGTACGTACGTGCGTGCGTGCGTGTGTGTGTGTTTTTTGTTTTTGTTTCCATTAGTTGTAAAACTTTTTCAGGTATCCATATTCTTCCGACCCACTTTCTTTAAGTTTCTAATAGTTGTTTCCGCAGCCAAACTGATTGAATTTTTCAAGATTTTCCATTGATCATCCACATCTTGAAATATGATCTCTAGATCACACAGTATATCAAATCTGTTCCTTACTTCTATGTTAACATTGTCTTGTATTACCTTGCCAGTTGTCAATGCACACATATCATATTTAGTGTTTCCTGGTGAATACATGACTTTCTTTAACTTTACCTTCAATGTTCCTGTATCAATCTGTGATCACTGTAACTGTCAGCATGGGAACTGGTTTTGCTATTGTTAACACATTTGTAAACCTTGTGCTAATCAGGATGTAATCAATTAAGTTTCTAATTCTGCTATCAGGATTCCTCCATGTTCATAATCTTCTATAATGTTGTTTAAACCAGGTGTTTTCTTCAATCATTTCCTGCTCTTTTGCCCAATCCACAAGTCTGTATCCTCTTTCGTTTCGCTCTCCGAAACCACGGTTGCCTACTGTGCATCCATCGCCTTGATTTCCCACTTTGGCATTGAAGTCACCAATTATGATATTTATTTCTGAATTGTTTGCATTTCTTCAAAGCAGACTTCGTGTCATTAGGACATTCCATTATACTATCTTCACTGCATTCTCCTGTTGGGACATGCATGTGAATGATTTTTATGTTAAAACGTCTGCCGATTAATTTTACCAATAGAACCCTGTCTGACACAGCCAAATATCCTTGAACAGATTTTGATGTTTCCCGATCCAAGATAATTGCTACACCTCTTTGTCGTTCTCTCCCCACCCCCCCCCCCCCGCGCCCCCCCCCCCCAGATAAATAATCCTACAATCTTGCCCTGTCATTTCCATCTCGTCTAGCACATTCCTAATATACTAACCTTCTCTCTTTCTATGTCTTGTTTAATACTATTTAATTTTCTGTCGTCGCTTAACGGAATTCCATGTTGCTAATTTTAGCGTCCCTGTCCTTTCCTTCTGATGATATGTAATTAGGCGAATCATGATTAACTAGGCAACTTTAAAGAAGGTATGTTTCCTTTGCGTTCCTTCTTGGTAGTGACAATACTGGCCAGGTGATCGTAGCCATTGTCTCGTTAAAGAGAAACGCGAAACGTGAGACTATAACTAAGAACTATTTGTCGGCTGCCCTCAAAATTGCATCCACCACCTGTCTTCCGTGGTTTCTTGGGAACAACTTCCGAAAACGAATACGAAATAACAACACCGTGCCCCTGAAGAAAGTATTATTAAGTCGTCGCCATTTTACCGGTACTGGAATGGCAGAATCAATCTGTTAGGAGCTTATGGAGAGAACTAGAAAAATACCAGTGAACCAAGCTAAAACGAAATTACGTTTGCTCTGGATAGGACATACATCGAGAAAGCATGCGAATGGTATAAGTAGAAAAGGCCTTTGACTGGAATCCACAGCGAAAAAGAAATAGACAATAGACATAAGACCCACGGAGAAGATGTGTAGAAACATAATTTAATTATATATGAAGGACATGGACTGTGGTTCATTGAACAATAAGAATAGCATGGCATGTAGTTTGTTGGTTAGGGCTATGCCCCAATTGGAGGTAAAGAGAAAAAAAAAAAAAGAAGAGGAAGACGAATCGGCAATGGGTGTTGTAAATATAACAAAAGCACAAGTAATAATGGGACACTTTTACGGGCCTTGAGAAGTATGTGGATTATGGTGCTAGCCCATGTGTATACAGAACAATCGACACTCCAGAGGTCTTGTAGTGTAATGTCACACCGATCGCCTTTAGTTCCCAATACATGTCCTGGTGTCATCTCAATGGTTAGATACGAATTATGCTCATATTCAATAGTTGTGTGCACAGGTGGAAGATAAGACTTTGCTAATGAATACACCCTGATTAGGGGTGTCTTATTGGTCATGCGTCGAAGTACACTTTTCCTAGAGTGAGGTGGCGCTGTCGTCATATGGAGGTGACAGTTCGAATCCCTGTGAAGTTACCATAGCTAAGAAAAAATTTTTTATATTGTCAAGTATATCCCGGGTTGCGGGGTAGGGGTATCCCCTATCAAAGGAGAAGTAAGGCGCCTCCTTCCCTCCGCTAGCCTACGGGACACCCTTGGGCAAGGTGGAGTACCCGTTTAGCCCCCCCGATCAGGGTTACGTGAAGCCATGGGTGCAGGTGGTGGATGAAGATGGAGAGCAGCCGACAGATAGTTGTGGGTTATGGTCTCCACCTTCACGACGGTAGGCAGAGGATCTCCTTTTTTGAGGAGACAATGGCTACGGTCACTGACCAGTATGGTCACTGCTGGGAAGGAAAGCAATGGCAAACTACCTTCTTTACACATGCCAAGAAAATCATGTTGTGTTCACTTATCGATAATCAGAGAAACGGCGTAAATGGGTGCTCCATAGGAGCAGCCTCGCCCGGTAGGGATAGTCATGCGCACCAGGTGACTCCAGACCGTCAACAGGCTACTAGGTGCAAAAGATTAATATCATTGAAAGTAGGAACTTGGAATGTTAGAAAAATGAATGCAGATGGAAAGTTGGAGGACATCAAAAAAGAAATGGAGAGAGAGAAGATTAACATATTAGGAATATCGGAAACGAGATGGAGAGGAGCAGGGATAAGGACAGGAGAGGATTGTAAGATTATTTACTCGGGGGGAGAAGAACAGCAAAGAGGTGTAGCCATTATATTAGATAAGCAAACATCAAATTCTGTCAAAGGATATTGGGCTGTGTCAGACAGAGTTCTATTAGTAAAATTAAACGGAAGACCTTTTAAAATAAATGTAATTCAAGTATATGCCCCAACAAGTGAAAGCAGTGAAGAAAGTATAGAGGAATTTTATAATGATATGGAGTCTGCTTTGAAGAACAGTAAAAAATCAGAAATAAATATCATAATGGGTGATTTCAACGCAAAAATAGGAAAGCAAAGCGATGGATGCAGTGTAGGCAACCATGGTTTGGGAGAGAGAAATGAAAGAGGTTACAGACTTGTAGAATGGGCAAAAGAACAAGAAATGGTTGTAGGAAACACCTGGTTTAAACAACATCCTAGAAGATTATGGACATGGAGGAGTCCAGACAGCAGGATTAAAAACCAGATAGATTACATCCTGATAAGCAAAAGGTTTCGAAATGCATTAACAGTTGTAAAAACAGTTCCAAATGCAGACTGTTACAGTGATCACAGATTAATTACTGGCACATTGAGGGTAAAGTTAAAGAAAGTCAAGTATACAGCAGGAAATCCTAAATATGACTTGTGCAAATTGAAAACTGACAAAGAAATACAAGATAATTTTAACATAGAAGTAAAGAACAAATTCGATTTATTGTCTGATCTAGAGATCCTATTTCAAGATGTAGATGATCAATGGGAAATGCTGAAGAATTCAATCAGTTGTGCAGCAGAAAAAACTATTCCAAAAGTAAAGAAAGTGGGCCGTAAGACATGGATGACTGAAGAAATTTTACAACTAATGGAAACAAGAAGACAGAACAAAAATAATCCTGCCAAATATGAAGAAATTCACAGAAAAGTCAGAACCTTATGTAAGGAGGCTAAAGAAACATGGCTTGAGAAAAATTGCAGAGAAATTGAAAAACAACACAACAGTAAAAATGCGAAACTAATGCACAAAAGAATTCAGGAGATTACTAATCATAGAGCACGCACATCAGCAGGCTGCCTAAAGACAAAAGATGGAAGAGTCATAATAGAAAAAGATCAGATTTTACATGTATGGTCAGATTACGTGAAAAACCTTTATGACGATAACAGAGACGAACAATATATTGTTCAAAATAACAATGAAGGGCCAGCAATTTTGAAGATGGAGGTTCAGAATGCTCTTAATCATATGAAATCTGGCAAGACCCCCGGTCCAGACAGCGTCACAACAGAAATGATTAATGCTTTAGAAGATTATGGAATAGATAAAGTTACCAGTCTGCTTAATACAATATATGATACTGGAAATATACCTCATGAGTTATGTAATTCTGTATTTATTGCAATCCCAAAGAAATCAGGAGCCTTGGAATGTGATCAACATCGAACAATTAGTATAATGAGTCACGTCACGAAGATTTTGCTAAGAATTATCATGCAAAGAGTTAGGAGGAAAATACAACCTGAAATAGAAGAAGAACAATGTGGGTTTGTAGTAGGCAAGGGTACAGTAAATGCTGTGTATATACTGAGAACCGTAATCGAACGTTCTATAGAAGTAAACAAAGATCTACACCTTTGCTTTATTGACTACACAAAGGCTTTTGATAAAGTGAGACATGTCAACATGATAAGGATGCTTGAAAATCTACAAATTGATGGGAAAGACCTTAGACTTGTAAAAAACATATATTGGAAACAACAAGCTGCCATAAGAGTTGATAATGAAGTAAGCCAATATCAGCCTATTAAGAGAGGTGTGAGACAGGGATGTGTAATGTCTCCAGATCTGTTTTCCCTGTACAGTGAAAATATTTTCAGAAATATTGAAAATATGGAAGGAATCAACATTGGGGGACGATGCATCAATAACATTAGATATGCAGATGATACAGTCTTGATTGCAGACAATGAACAGGACCTGCAAAATTTAGTAGATGCGGTTGTTACACACAGTGAACAACAAGGGTTAGAATTAAATTGTAAAAAGACACAGATTATGGTCGTCACTAGGAAGAACGAAATACCACAGTGTAATATACAAGTAAATGGGAATATTCTTCAACAAGTGAATAGGTACAATTATCTCGGAACAGTAATAACATCTTATGGGAGATGCCTTGAAGAGATTAGAACAAGAATCGATGTGGCAAAAGTAGCGTTTAGCAAGATGAAAAACATACTGACCAATAAAAAGATGTCAATTGAAACGAGAAAAAGAGTGTTGAGATGCTACATAGAACCTGTACTTTTATATGGATGTGAAGCTTGGACAATGAGCAGCCAGGCTGAAAAACATCTGATGGCTGTAGAGATGTGGTTTCTGAGGAAAATGTAAAGAATACCATGGACAGCCAGAAAGACCAATGAACAAGTCCTTCAAGAAACAAATGAAGATCGTAAACTGATCAGAGACATTAGACGTAGACAGTCACAATTTTTTGGGCATGTTATGAGAAGAAATGATTTGGAGAACTTGGTTACAACTGTAAGATCGAGGGGAACAGACCAAGGGGAAGACCTAGAAACAAGTATCTGGATGGCTTGGCCTTGTGGCATGGTCGAGACAGAAACACGGAACTGATCCACGACTCTGTTGATCGAGTGAGATGGCAGAACATGACCGCCCACGCTTACCGGCATGGCACATGATGGATGGATGGATATCCTCTAATCTCTATACATTTCATCTATTTTTATCAATGCCAAAGAATTCATGCGAGTTTATTTGCAAGAGGTCTTGGTGGCCTAAAAGGTTATCCCATGTGATATTTCTGAGTATTATATTTCATTCCCAATCGTCATGAACCATTACAAATTTCTTCCTGTACATCAACAGTGAATTCGAAACTAATAAACCATGTCTGGAACGGGTCTTTCAATCTTGCGGAGGTTTGCTATACTCGTTCGCACTCATTGAACGTCTAATGGACTTCTTTTGCAGTGATCGAGGAAAATCATGTAAGTCAAATATCAAACATTGTAATATAAACATGACATATAACTGCAATCTAGTCACTTCGCACTATATAATGTAATGATACCCGTTTAAAATTATTGTCACACACTTTCATATAACATTTACCTCTCTCTATCTCCCTTCCTCTTTCTCTCACTACATATAATCATAATCATCATATGCCATGCCATGTGCCGTGCCAAATGGCATAGGCGTTCATGTCTCTGCACCGATTTCGGTCCCTGATATTCTGAATCAGTTATATAGATGATATTCCTCCACGCCATCTTATTAGAGCATACTGCATAAGTTTTCTTCTACCTCTGATCTCGGTGTTCTTTGATGTTTCTTTTCTCATTGTATCCACAAAGAACACTGTCTCGTTCGTATAGTTGCATATATTATACTATTGTCATTAGCCTCTTCCTGGAAATCGTTGTTAGTTAACCAGTCTCTGAGGATCGGAACCCTCCTGTCATGCTTGTTCCACTTTGGAGTTCATATCACTCTGACAATCTCAACATTCGTCACATAAATCAAAATTCCACTGTCTACAAATTCTTATTAATTTATATTTATTTCTCAACAAGTCCAGTTGTCTCATTGGTGTGTATGGAAAGTTTGTTGCAACTCACCAATTACATCACTGCACTCATTTTATATGAACCTTGTCCGGAGTGAGCAGCTGGCACATTATTTTAATGCTATTATTTGAATAGGAGGTTCTTCTTACCATTGATAGGGCACTGGAAGTTAGCTTCCTCTAAACCAGTGGTTCTCAACAATTTTTTTTTACGTACAAAATTTAATATTACATACTAGAACAAGTCTAGACGTCTGCATAAAACGTGATTTGTAGGTCTACTTATG
The DNA here is from genome assembly GCA_963921405.1 of Cepaea hortensis. Classification (NCBI taxonomy): domain Eukaryota; kingdom Metazoa; phylum Mollusca; class Gastropoda; order Stylommatophora; family Helicidae; genus Cepaea; species Cepaea hortensis. The sequence goes on from OY992884.1 coordinate 65,181,191, forward strand.
TTATAAAATGAATTTCAGAAGAGCAAGAACTACAGAATGGTAAAGTATGGAAGGAAAAACAATATCAAGTAATCGGTTCTTGTATTAACGCGATCTTGAAATAATCTTAATCCCCCCCCCCCCCCCGGAAACCCTAAAATTCCCCCCTGAGAGGGGGAAATTCCCCACCGGTTGAGAAACACTGCTTTAAACAATTGGCTTTCATTTTAGTGCCAGTGCTAAAAATAACCCGGCTACCACTTCGTTATATAGAATACTAGCTGACCCGGCCCGGCTTCGCCCATACCCTGGTGGGGAGCATCTCATTTAATTCATATAAGTAGTCATATAAGTTCCAGTTCCGACTATCTATCTGTCTGTCTGTCTGACCCGGCCCGGCATCGCCCAACTCCTGGTGGGGAGCATCTCATTTAATTCATATAAGTAGTCATATAAGTTCCCGTTCCCGACTGTCTGTCTATCTGTCTGTCTGTCTGTCTGTCTGTCTGTCTGTCTATCTATCTATCTATCTATCTGTCTGTCTGTCTGACCCGGCCCAGCCCATGGTGGAGAGCATCTCATTTAAATTATATAAGTAATCATATAAGATCCCATTCCCGACTATCTGTCTGACTGTCTGTCTGTCTTGGGTAAATGGAGGAGGGAGGAGGAAGAGGGAGGTGGAGGAGGAAAGAGGAGGGAGGAGGAGGGAGGAGACAGGAGGAGTAGGGAGGAATAGGAGGGAGGAGGAGGGATTAGGAGGAGGAGGGAGGAGTAGGGTGGAGGAGGAGGCGAGGAGGAGGGAGGAGGAAGAGGGAGAAGGAGGAGGGAGAAGGAGGAGGGAGAAGGAGGAGAAGGAGGGGGAGAAGGAGGAGGGAGGAGGAGGAGGGAGGAGGAGGAGGGAGGAGGAGGAATGTGAAGGGAGGAGGAGGGAGGAGGGAGGTGGTAGAGGGAGGAGGAGGAGGGAGGCGGAGAGAGGAGGAGGAGGGAGGAGGAGGAAGAGGGAGGAGGAGGAATGTGAAGGGAGGAGGAGGGAGGAGGTAGAGGGAGGAGGAGGAGGTAGAGGGAGGAGGAGGGAGGAGGCGGAGAGGGATGAGGAGGAAGGAGGAGGGGGAGGATGGAGGAGGAGGAGGGAGGAAGAAGGAGGAGGAGGGGGGAGGAGTGATGAGGAGGAGGGAGGAGGAGGAGGTAGAGGGAGGAGGAGGAGGTAGAGGGAGCAGGAGGGAGGAGGCGGAGAGGGAGGAGGAGGAAGGAGGAGGGGGAGGAGGGAGGGGGAGGAGGGAGGAAGAAGGAGGAGGAGGGAGGAGGAGTGATGAGGAGGAGGGAGGAGGAGGAGGGAGGAGGAGGAGGGAGGAGGAGGAGGGAGGAGGAGGGATGAGGAGGAGGGAGGAGGAGGAAGAGGGAGGAGGAGGAATGTGAAGGGAGGAGGAGGGAGGAGGAGGAGGGAGGAGGAGGAGGAGGAGGGAGGAAGAAGAAGGAGGAGGGAGAAGGAGGGATGAGGAGGAGGAGGGAGCAGGAGGAAGAGGGAGGAGGAGGAATGTGAAGGGAGGAGGAGGAGGGAGGAGGAGAAGGCAGGAGGAGGGATGAGGAGGAGGGAGGAGGGGGAAGAGGGAGGAGGAGGAATGTGAAGGGAGGATGAGGGAGGAGGTAGAGGGAGGAAGAGGAGGGAGGAGGAGGAGAGGGAGGAGGAGGAAGGAGGAGGGGGAGGAGGAAGGAGTAGGAGGGAGGAAGAAGGAGGAGGAGATAGAAGGAGGGATGAGGAGGAGGAGGGAGGAGGAGGAAGAGGGAGGAGGAGGAATGTGAAGGGAGGAGGAGGGATAGGGAAGAGGGGGAGGGGAAGAGGAAGAGGGTAGCTTGCTTGCTTGCTTGCTTGCTTGTGTTCGTTGGCTTGAGCTCCAACGCGAAGTCCTGTATGTCGGATGAAGACATCCTGTTGTCCAAAATCAGTGTGATGTCATACAGGACCTGAGTTTTGCGTGAGTATCCGTTGTCCCATGTCTGGCTTATTGGTGTGCAGACTGGTGGTTCCTCGCCGTACAGGCAGACACTCTCCGACTTCGGAGGAGAAGAGGGTAGGAGGAAGAGTGGAGAGGAGGAGGGAGGAGCTAGAGGGAGGAGGAGGAGGGAGGAAAAGGGAGGAGGGAGGAGGAGGGAGGAGGTAGGATGAGGAGGAAGAGGGAGGAGGAAGGAGAAGGAAGGAGGAGGAAGAAGGAGGATGAAGAGGGAGGAGGAGGATGGAGGAGGGAGAGGGAGGAAGAGGGAGGAGGAGGAAGAGGGAGGAGGAGGAAGAGGGAGGAGGAGGATGGAGGAGGGAGAGGGAGGAGGGGAAGAGGAAGAGGGTAGGAGGAGGGGAGAGGAGGAGGAGAAGGAGGGAGGAGGAGAAGGAGGAGGAGGGAGGAGGAGGGGAGAGAAAGAGGGAGGAGGCAGAGGGAGAAGAAGGAAGGAGGAGGAGGAAGGAGGGAGAGGAAGGAGGGAGAATGAGGAGGGGAGGAAGGAAAGGGAGGTGGAAGAGGAGGAGGAGGGAGGAGGAAAGAGGTAGGGGGAGGAGGAGGTAGAGGGAGGAGGAGGAGGAAGGAAAGGGAGGAGGAAGAGGAGGAGAAGGGAGGAGGAGGGTGGAGGGAGGAGGAGGAGGTAGAGGGAGGAGGAGGGAGGAGGTAGGAGGAGTAGGAGGGATGAGGAGGGAGAGGGAGAAGGAGGGAAGATGAGGAGGAGGCGGAGGGAGTAGGAGGGAGTAGGAGGGAGTAGGATGGAGGAGGTGGGGAGAGGAAGAGGGAGAAGGAAGAGGGAGAAGGAGGAGGGAGGAGGGAGAGGGATGAGAGGGAGGAGGAAGAGGAGGAGGGTGGAGGGAGGAGGTAGAGGGAGGAGGAGGGAGGAGAAGAGAGGAGGAGAGAGTTCGCCATTCCGAATTCATACTCGTCTAGTTCTTCCCTTCTACACGACTGTAGATAACTTCCTTACACATAAAAAGATGAATTGTTATTGATATTGCCGTGGCATGGAGGAATATCAGCAGCAGAGTTGATCCAAAAAACCAAAGACTGAGATCTACGGAGAGCCATGAACGCCTACGCCAGCCGGCACGGCACTTGATGATGATGATTGCCGTGTGACGATTCTGTCATTTTCTTCCCTTTCCCTAGCGTTTTGGTTCGGGGATTCTTTCATCATCATCATCATATATTTACGTACGTATTTTGGGAGGGGGAGGAGGGAGGAGGAGGAAGAAGAAAAAAAAACTATGACAGTTGACAGCTCTGGAATGAAAGGAAGGCGTGTAGAAAATTTCATCTCAATCGGATGGGCCGTTCGCGAACAAATAAAGGACATACATATTTACATACATATATACATACACTTTGTTTTATAGATATAGATTTTCTAAACATTGTTTATAACGAAACTGCTATTCGCCGTGTGGCGTTGGTGGGTAATCAGTTTATCTATAGCTTTCTATCTCGTGTACAACCAATCATTTCTGATATCGATGTTCCTCCACGCCATGTTTCCAAATAGACCGGCATCTATTCCCTTGGTCTTCTCCTGCTTCTCTTCCTCTCCCACTTTCCTATTGTCACGACGTACTCCAGCTTTCCCCTTCTCATGTGTTCAAGAAATGCCGACCGTGTTTTTCTGATGCTAATAATCAGTTGTCTTTATGAGGAAACTTCATCCAAGATATATTCATTTCGAGTTTTATATGTCGATTGTGTTCGATCAACACGTCAATAAAACCACATTTATGCAGCTTTGGCAATGGTAACCATGCCTCTCTCCAACACTCTATCTTATGTTCTGCCAGTTATTTATGGTAGTGATGTTCCTCCATGCCAAATCGTCAGACTGCGTAGCATCTTCCCTCTTTGTCTTCCCCTGCCTCTCTTCCCCTTCAGTTTTCTCGTGGTGATGACGTACATCCATCCCTCCCCTTCTCATAACATACCCAAAGAATGTGAACTAACTTCATCTGAAAGGAGTAATCAGTGCTTTTTGTGAGTTAACTTCTTTCAAGATATCTGCATTGCTTTTTCTATCCGTACACGGCGTTATCATAACTCTTCCGTAATTCCAGATCTCTGCAGCCTCCACATAATTTCTCAATTGTCTGCCAATTGTCCACTATTCGCTACAGTACGTCAGCATTCACTTAACACACCACTTAAGACGTCCTTTTCTTACTTCAATGCATATAAGTAAATTACTGTGAACATACTTCATGTTGTGAAATGTGGCTTTGCTTTAAGTATTTTATATGTAAGTTACTTAATAAATCTTCCATTCACTGTTATTTAAGCAACCAATACTTAAATAATTGACGTGTTTCATGATGTTTCCTTTCACTATGATGTTGCATTTGGTCATTACATGTTTCTGTGTAATAGCCATAATTTCAGTTTATCCGCTATTTAGACTGAGCGATTTGTTTTGACGTTTTGTTGCAATAATATATATATATATATATATATATATATATATATATATATATATATATATATATATATATATATATATATATATATATATATAAACACACATATACATATATATATATAGATAATTTCTTGTAACTGCATTTCATTGTCAGCGACCACAGCCATGTCATCAGCATAACCTACTTTGTTTACATTATGCGCACCAACTGATATTCCTTATATATAATGTATAGATCTTACTGTTATTTTTCTGCACAAATTTAACAAAATGCCTGGCAAGGCAACAATATACAAGAGTGACCAAACTAGCTAAGGAAATATCATGAAAAGTAAACGGATAAAATCTCAGTAAACTCCAGCAGACATTTTTAAACATATAGCAAAACTGAGGATGAGAGAGGAACACATTCAACCCACTGATTATGTTAATTCTGACAGGGCAAAGCCAGATATGAAGAAGAAAGGATTAAAGATAGATGGGAAGAGCATTTTAACGCTCTTCTATACACACCACACATTGGTAGGACAAAACCATTCACACCGAGATTTTGAAACGAGGATAAGCCAGAAATTACTGAACAAGAAGTAAGGGAAGTCATAAAGAACAGTCCGAAGAATAAAGCAGTAGGAATCGATGGAATAACAACGGAGGCAATAATTACATGCGGAGAAATATGAATAACATGGTTACTCCATAATTTAAAAAAAAAGGTATGGGAAGAAAGAACTGTCCCAGCGGACTGGCAGAAAGTCATTAATGAACCGAAATGGATGAAAACGAAAAATAAACAAAATTGTAGCACCCACAGAGGATTTCCCTTCTCAGTCATGTGGGTAAAATGTTTGCAAAGATTCTTGATCAACGAATATGACCTACCGTGGAACCGATACTCAGCACAGAGCAGCTATGGTTCAGAAAGGGTAGAAGATGCACATATGCACTATTTGATTTACGACAAATAAGTAAAAGTAAAACAATAGAACATAATCATCAAAACAATATCGCCTTTTAGACCAAGAGAAAGCTATCGACAGAGCAAGCAGAGGTATACTCTGGGGAACACTTGAAAACTACGGAATAAAAGGTCGATTACTAGACTGTGTAAGGGCCATCTACAGAGAGAGAGAGGGAGAGAGAGAGAGAGAGAGAGAGAGAGAGAGAGAGAGGGAGGGAGAGAGAGAGAGAGAGAGAGAGAGAGAGAGAGAGAGAGAGCAAAAGAGCATTTAGAACAAGTGCTGGACTAACACCACTTCTTATTATCTATATCTATAAAACAAAGTGTATGTATATATGTATGTAAATATGTATGTCCTTTATTTGTTCGCGAACGGCCCATCCGATTGAGATGAAATTTTCTACACGCCTTCCTTTCATTCCAGAGCTGTCAACTGTCATAGTTTTTTTTTTCTTCTTCCTCCTCCTCCCTCCTCCCCCTCCCAAAATACGTACGTAAATATATGATGATGATGATGAAAGAATCCCCGAACCAAAACGCTAGGGAAAGGGAAGAAAATGACAGAATCGTCACACGGCAATCATCATCATCAAGTGCCGTGCCGGCTGGCGTAGGCGTTCATGGCTCTCCGTAGATCTCAGTCTTTGGTTTTTTGGATCAACTCTGATGCTGATATTCCTCCATGCCACGGCAATATCAATATAAATTCATCTTTTTATGTGTAAGGAAGTTATCTACAGTCGTGTAGAAGGGAAGAAATAGACGAGTATGAATTCGGAATGGCGAGATCTCTCCTCCTCTCTTCTCCTCCCTCCTCCTCCCTCTACCTCCTCCCTCCACCCTCCTCCTCTTCCTCCTCCCTCTCCTCCCTCTCCCTCCTCCCTCCTCCTTCTCCCTCTTCCTTCTCCCTCTTCCTCTCCCCACCTCCTCCATCCTACTCCCTCCTACTCCCTCCGCCTCCTCCTCATCTTCCCTCCTTCTCCCTCTCCCTCCTCATCCCTCCTACTCCTCCTACCTCCTCCCTCCTCCTCCCTCTACCTCCTCCTCCTCCCTCCACCCTCCTCCTCCTCCCTTCTCCTCCTCTTCCTCCTCCCTTTCCTTCCTCCTCCTCCTCCCTCTACCTCCTCCTCCCCCTACCTCTTTCCTCCTCCCTCCTCCTCCTCTTCCACCTCCCTTTCCTTCCTCCCCTCCTCATTCTCCCTCCTTCCTCTCCCTCCTTCCTCCTCCTCCTTCCTTCTTCTCCCTCTGCCTCCTCCCTCTTTCTCTCCCCTCCTCCTCCCTCCTCCTCCTTCTCCTCCTCCCTCCTTCTCCTGCTCCTCTCCCCTCCTTCTACCCTCTTCCTCTTCCCCTCCTCCCTCTCCCTCCTCCATCCTCCTCCTCCCTCTTCCTCCTCCTCCCTCTTCCTCCTCCTCCCTCTTCCTCCCTCTCCCTCCTCCATCCTCCTCCTCCCTCTTCCTCCTCCTTCTTCCTCCTCCTTCCTTCTCCTTCCTCCTCCCTCTTCCTCCTCCTCCCTCTTCCTCCTCCTCCCTCTTCCTCCCTCCTCCTCCTCCCCCTCCTTCTCCCTCCTCCTTCTCCCTCTTCCTCCTCCCTCTTCCTTCTCCCTCCACCTCCTCCCTCCTCCTACTCTCTCTTCCTCCTCCCTCCTCCTCCCTCTCCTCCTCCTTCTCCCTTCTCCTCCTGCGTTCTCCTCCTCCCTCCTCCTCCCTCCTCCTCCCTCTTCCTCCTCCCTCCTCCTCGCCTCCTCCTCCACACTACTCCTTCCTCCTCCTCCTAATCCCTCCTCCTCCCTCCTATTCCTCCCTACTCCTCCTGTCTCCTCCCTCCACTTCCCTCCTCCACCTCCCTCTTCCTCCTCCCTCCTCCATTTACCCAAGACAGACAGACAGTCAGACAGATAGTCGGGAACGGGAACTTATATGACTACTTATATGAATTAAATGAGATTCTCCAAACCAGGAGTTGGGCGATGCCGGGTCAGACAGACAGACAGATAGATAGTCGGAACGGGAACTTATATGACTACTTATATGAATTAAATGAGATTCTCCCCATCAGGGTCTGGGCGAAGACGGGCCGGGTCAGACAGACAGACAGATAGACAGACAGACAGACAGACAGACAGACAGATAGTCGGTAACGGGAACGAGAACTTATATGACTACTTATATGAATTAAATGAGATGCTCCCCACCAGGGTCTGGGCGAAGCCGGGCCGGGTCAGCTAGTCTATATCTATAAAACAAAGTGTATGTATATATGTATGTAAATATGTATGTCCTTTATTTGTTCGCGAACGGCCCATCCGATTGAGATGAAATTTTCTACACGCCTTCCTTTCATTCCAGAGCTGTCAACTGTCATAGTTTTTTTTTCTTCTTCCTCCTCCTCCCTCCTCCCCCTCCCAAAATACGTACGTAAATATATGATGATGATGATGAAAGAATCCCCGAACCAAAACGCTAGGGAAAGGGAAGAAAATGACGTGACTACACAGAATCGTCACACGGCAATCATCATCATCAAGTGCCGTGCCGGGTGGCGTAGGCGTTCATGGCTCTCCGTAGATCTCAGTCTTTGGTTTTTTGGATCAACTCTGCTGCTGATATTCCTCCATGCCACGGCAATATCAATAACAATTCATCTTTTTATGTGTAAGGAAGTTATCTACAGTCGTGCATAAGGGATGAACTAGACGAGTATGAATTCGGAATGGCGAACTCTCTCCTCCTCTCTTCTCCTCCCTCCTCCTTCCTCTACCTCCTCCCTCCACCCTCCTCCTCTTCCTCCTCCCTCTCATCCCTCTCCCTCCTCCCTCCTCCTTCTCCCTCTTCCTTCTCCCTCTTCCTCTCCCCACCTCCTCCATCCTACTCCCTCCTACTCCCTCCTACTCCCTCCGCCTCCTCCTCATCTTCCCTCCTTCTCCCTCTCCCTCCTCATCCCTCCTACTCCTCCTACCTCCTCCCTCCTCCTCCCTCTACCTCCTCCTCCTCCCTCCACCCTCCTCCTCCCTTCTCCTCCTCTTCCTCCTCCCTTTCCTTCCTCCTCCTCCTCCCTCTACCTCCTCCTCCCCCTACCTCTTTCCTCCTCCCTCCTCCTCCTCTTCCACCTCCCTTTCCTTCCTCCCCTCCTCATTCTCCCTCCTTCCTCTCCCTCCTTCCTCCTCCTCCTTCCTTCTTCTCCCTCTGCCTCCTCCCTCTTTCTCTCCCCTCCTCCCTCCTCCTCCTTCTCCTCCTCCCTCCTTCTCCTCCTCCTCTCCCCTCCTCCTACCCTCTTCCTCTTCCCCTCCTCCCTCTCCCTCCTCCATCCTCCTCCTCCCTCTTCCTCCTCCTCCCTCTTCCTCCTCCTCCCTCTTCCTCCCTCTCCCTCCTCCATCCTCCTCCTCCCTCTTCCTCCTCCTTCTTCCTCCTCCTTCCTTCTTCTTCCTCCTCCCTCTTCCTCATCCTCCTACCTCCTCCCTCCTCCTCCCTCCTCCCTTTTCCTCCCTCCTCCTCCTCCCTCTAGCTCCTCCCTCCTCCTCTCCACTCTTCCTCCTACCCTCTTCTCCTCCGAAGTCGGAGAGTGTCTGCCTGTACGGCGAGGAACCACCAGTCTGCACACCAATAAGCCAGACATGGGACAACGGATACTCACGCAAAACTCAGGTCCTGTATGACATCACACTGATTTTGGACAACAGGATGTCTTCATCCGACATACAGGACTTCGCGTTGGAGCTCAAGCCAACGAACACAAGCAAGCAAGCAAGCAAGCAAGCAAGCTACCCTCTTTCTCTTCCCCTCCCCCTCCTCCCTATCCCTCCTCCTCCCTTCACATTCCTCCTCCTCCCTCTTCCTCCTCCTCCCTCCTCCTCCTCATCCCTCCTTCTATCTCCTCCTCCTTCTTCCTCCCTCCTCCTCCTCCCTCCTCCCCCTCCTCCTTCCTCCTCCTCCCTCTCCTCCTCCTCCCTCCTCTTCCTCCCTCTACCTCCTCCCTCCTCCTCCCTTCACATTCCTCCTCCTCCCTCTTCCCCCTCCTCCCTCCTCCTCATCCCTCCTCCTGCCTTCTCCTCCTCTCTCCTCCTCCTCCCTTCACATTCCTCCTCCTCCCTCTTCCTCCTCCTCCCTCCTCCTCCTCATCCCTCCTTCTCCTTCCTCCTTCTTCTTCCTCCCTCCTCCTCCTCCTCCCTCCTCCCCCTCCTCCGTCCTCCTCCTCACTCCTCCTCCTCCCTCCTCCTCCCTCCTCCTCCCTTCACATTCCTCCTCCTCCCTCTTCCTCCTCCTCCCTCCTCCTCATCCATCCTCCTCCCTTCTCCTCCTCCCTCCTCCTCCTCCCTCCTCCTCCTCCCTCCTCCTCCCTCCTCCTCATCACTCCTCCTCCCTCCTCCTCCTTCTTCCTCCCTCCTCCTCCTCCCTCCTCCCCCTCCTCCTTCCTCCTCCTCCCTCTCCGCCTCCTCCCTCCTCCTCCCTCTACCTCCTTCTCCTCCTCCCTCTACCTCCTCCTCCTCCCTCCTCCTCATCACTTCTCCCCCTCCTCCTCCTTCTTCCTCCCTCCTCCTCCTCCCTCCTCCCCCTCCTCCTTCCTCCTCATCCCTCTCCACCTCCTCCCTCCTCCTCCCTCTACCTCCTCCTCCTCCCTCTACCTCCTCCCTCCTCCTCCCTTCACATTCCTCCTCCTCCCTCTTCCTCCTCCTCCCTCCTCCTCCTCTCTCCGCCTCCCTCCTCCTCCTCCCTCTACCACCTCCCTCCTCCCTCCTCCTCCCTTCACATTCCTCCTCCTCCCTCCTCCTCCTCCCTCCTCCTCCTCCCTCCTCCTTCTCCCCCTCCTTCTCTTCCTTCTCCCTCCTCCTTCTCCCTCTTCCTCCTCCCTCCTCCTCGCCTCCTCCTCCACCCTACTCCTCCCTCCTCCTCCTAATCCCTCCTCCTCCCTCCTATTCCTCCCTACTCCTCCTGTCTCCTCCCTCCTCCACCCTCCTCTCTCCTCCTCCACCTCCCTCTTCCTCCTCCCTCCTCCATTTACCCAAGACAGACAGACAGTCAGACAGATAGTCGGGAATGGGATCTTATATGACTACTTATATAATTTAAATGAGATGCTCTCCACCATGGGCTGGGCCGGGTCAGACAGACAGACAGATAGATAGATAGATAGATAGACAGACAGACAGACAGACAGACAGACAGACAGACAGACAGACAGACAGACAGTCGGGAACGGGAACTTATATGACTACTTATATGAATTAAATGAGATGCTCCCCCACCAGGAGTTGGGCGATGCCGGGCCGGGTCAGACAGACAGACAGATAGATAGTCGGAACTGGAACTTATATGACTACTTATATGAATTAAATGAGATGCTCCCCATCAGGGTCTGGGCGAAGACGGGCCGGGTCAGACAGACAGACAGACAGATAGACAGACAGACAGACAGATAGTCGGTAACGGGAACGAGAACTTATATGACTACTTATATGAATTAAATGAGATGCTCCCCACCAGGGTCTGGGCGAAGCCGGGCCGGGTGAGCTAGTTGTCTATAAAATAGACAACAAACAAACAGATGATGGCAAGAATCTATAGTGGATCAACTGCTCTTTGCCGATCACCAATGTCTACTGCATAGTAGTATTGAACAACTGCATGAACACATAAATTTACCCTATAATAGTTGCACAAAACATTACCTGTCGATCAGTGGTTCTCAACCTTTTTTGGCCAGTGCCCCCCCTTCACAATATTTTCAGAACGTCATCCCCCCCCCCCCCTTTTCGTATGTCCTCCATAAAAATCCCCCCCCCTTTTTTACATAGTATACGTAATAATGGAAGCTAAGTGTAATAGCATATACTAAAACAAGTCTTGACATCTACATAAAACGTGATTTGCGGGTTTACTTACGTTACAAAATGAATTTAAGAGGAGTGAGACATACAGAATCGTAAAGTATGAAGGTAAAAACAATATCAAGTAATCGGTTCTTGTATTAACGCGGTCTTGAAATAATCTTAATTACCCCCTAGAAACCCTAAAATTCCCCCCTTCCCTGGGGGAGGGGAGGGGAATTCCCCGCCGGTTGAGAACCAATGCTGTAGATCAACACTGAAAAAAAAGCAAAAAAAAAAAAAAAAGACAAACCAAATGCAGTGGTATCTCGGGTTACGAACGCCCCAGGTGACGAACAATTCAAGTTATGAACAACTTCTAAAATATTTTGTTTCTGGTAACAAACAGTGCCTCGAGTTACGAACGAAAGCGAGAGAGAGAGAGAGAGAGAGAGAGAGAGAGAGAGAGAGAGAGAGAGAGAGAGAGAGAGAGAGTAGAGAGAGAGCAAGGTTTAACGATGGAGACAAACGATCGCGTACAGTACAAACGAAGGCCACGCAGTTCTACCATTGCTTGCGCTAGTCTAGTAGCCTAGTTTTGCATGCGTGTGCAGCCTGGCTTTAATTGACCTTACTACACAGCAGTAACATATGTCTTAGCAGTGGTACTGTGTTCAGTTTATCTCTGTCATATTTTTCCTTGTTAACCCCATCAATTATGGGTTCGAAGAACGGTAGGGTGATGCTAGGAAGCAGAAAGGTATAACGTTGGAAGTAAAGAAGGAAATACATATGAAACATGAAAATGGCGTTCGTGTGTGTGTGACATAGCTAATGAGTACAGCATGGCACAATCAACTATCTCCACCATCATAAACAACATAGAGTTACTCACATCAGTCGATGTGGCTAAAAGATTAACTGATCTGGATCAATGAACAGCAACTTGCAGGAGACATCGTTAGTGAGGCAATAATGTGTGAAAAGGCGAAGCTGTTGCATGGTGATTTATTGTCAAAATTGATTGGCACAAGTGCTGAGACTAACGATTTTAAAGCCAGCAGAGGTTCAAAACAAGAAGTGACATTTAAAGTGTAATTAGGCACGGAGATGCCGCAAGTTCTAACGAGAAAGAAGCAAAATCGTTCAATGTGGAATTTGATGAGATCATCAAAGAGGAAGACTACGTTCCACAATAATTCTTTAATTGCGATGAAACGGGCCTCTTCTGGAAGAAAATGCCAAAGAAGACCTGTATCACCCAGGAGGAAAAAGCAATGCCGGGGTACAAACCAATGAAGGACAGGCTGACTCTGCTATTCTGTGCCAATGCCCGTGGTGACTGCAAGATTACACCAATGGTGGTCCACGAATAAAATAATCCTCGCGTCTTTAAACGCAACAATGTCCAAACAAGCAAAACGCCTGTGATGTGCAAGTGTAATGCTAAGGCATGGATGACGAGGGTCATTGTTATGGAATGGTTGACTAAAGTGTTTGCCATCAAGTGTGCAGAAGTACCTAGAAGAAAACAATCAGTCCCTTCGATGTCTGCAAATTATGAACAATGCTCCTGTTCACCCACCGGGTCTGGAGGAGAACTTGGACATGGAGTATCACTTCATCAAGGTCAAATTTATGTCTCCAACACCACTCCTCTGCTTCAACCCGTGGACCAGCAGGTGATCTCAATCTTCAAAATACTGTACAAAAAGGAGCTCTTTTTAACGTGTTTTCATGACACTAATGACACTAAATCGAATCTGAGAGATTACTGGAAAGATTACTTCAACATTCTCCACAGCATCAAATTCATTGACAAGGCCTGGTTTGAAGTATCTACCTGTACCTTGAAGTCTGCCTGAAAGAAAGTTTGGCCATCGGGTATACCAGAGAGAGATGAGTTTAAAGGATCAGAAGCAGACGCAGCAGTTATAGTGGATGATATTGTGTCTTTGGGCAAAAATATGGGCTTGGAAGTCGATGGCCACGACTTGGATGAGCTGATTGAGAACCATAGTGGAGAGCTCACTACAGATGAGCTTGTGGATCTTTAGAATGAACAGCTAAAGACATTAAAAGAGGCGCAGTCGTTCGATAATGAGGAGCCAGTGACCGTTTCAACTGCCAGAATTAAAGAAATTTGCAGCAAGTGGGCAGACGTCGAAGACATCATCCGAATAAACGTGTTTCTAGCAGGGCAGTAAACCTGATGGATGATAACGCGATGGCCCACTTCAGAAAGATTCTCCAGCAAAGGAAGCGACAAATTTCCCTTGATAGTTTCTTATTGCAGAAAGATTCCCAGTCGGCTGCCAAGAACCAGCGACAAGAAAATCTTGAAACTAATGATTCAGAATAGCAAAGAAAGTGAGAGATTTCCCTTGATCGTTTTCTTGGTAAGAAAGATAGACCAAATCTGTTTTTTTTCTATTTAACATTTAATTTATTTGGATGTTTTCTTTATATTTATTTAATACGTGAAGTACACGTATTCTTTGCGTTTTATCAAGTACACGACGGGATGTGAATAAAAAAGAACGATTCTTTCATCTCGAAACGGATTGTCTCTATTTCATTGATGTCAATGGTTCGGGTTACGAACGTTTAGGGTTAAGAACCCAGTTCTGAAACGAATTAAGTACCGAGGTACCACTGTACACGAATTTAAGTATCTTGGGAGCATCTTTATATCAGATAGCAAATTAGATAGAGATAGTGAGACAATAATTAATTAAGTCAATAATGTTAAATATCAAATTACACCCACCCTGGAACATCCAGCTATCACCAAGGAAGAACATTATAAATGAAATATTTATACCACCGTTGTGCAAACACGGGCACTAACTAAAGAACAAGAAAGGAAATTCATTACTTGTGACATGAGATGCCTGTGAAAAGCAGCAAACAAATCAAGAAAGAACCATATTAGAAACGAGGCGATCCATAAAAGAATTGGAGCAACATCAGTTGTTGGAAAATGGAAACATCAAGAGGCAGGTGAAGACTTCTAAAACGAAGGAACGACGGAGTCATCATCACCTTAAAATCCCACAACATTCAATCATACCCAGCTAGCCCAAGTGCGGAAACCAATCATCAAACATACCTGCGACGCCTAACGGCATAGACCAATTAAGGTCAAAAGAAAGAAACACTTTGAACATATAGGGTGACAGTACACAACCCTGTCTAGCACTTTGTTTAATGTGTTAACAAGTTCCCCATTGGTTTTGTCAGTTATTATGGCTGCGTTTTGTTGCAAATTCATGTCTACACAACACGTGCACCAGATGTCTTTGTTAGAGTTATGAAAATAGATTTCAAGAGATCATCAGGCATATATCCACTTTAATTATTTGTTTCTAACATCATCATCATTTAATTCTGTTATATTTTATGTCCACCTTTCGGTTGTCTTTTTGTGTCAATTAATATGCTACCTTCTTTGTTTTCAAACTAATATTAACTGTATGTTTTCTAAAGCCCGATAATATTTGTTGTTGTTGTTGTTGGTGTTGTATAGAGATTGTGTGTCTTCTCGTTGTTCTTCAATATCCCTGAACTAAATATTTAGTTATACTGCTGTCGCTGCCTTATATTTTCGTACTATTTATCTGGGTATTTTGTTATATTCATCTTGATTTTGTTTATATTTCCCACTAATGTGCATGAGATGTATAATTTCTCGTGTCATCCATTTAGTCTTTTGCAGTCGATAGTGTTTATTTTGATGTGTATTTTTTTCTATTCATTATACTTATTCAGCACAGTCATTGCGTTTTTACCACTTATTTCCTGATTTAATTAAAGTATTGCCTGTTGTAACTTGATATTTTGTAGTTACCCTTTAATTTCTACAGCTTTTTTCTTAGTGAAGCCGAGGGGAGAAAAGAGAGATACGTAAATAATAATAGACAACATAAAGTGATGTGTTAACTACCATCACATACTACTCTTTCAACGGTGATGTAAGGTAGAGATCCTAACGCATACCGCGCTGGAGCCGAAGAAAAAAAAAGAGTAAAATGAAAGACATTCTCTCACCACCCCAACTTAAAGAAAAGGGAAAGGAAAATGAAAGAACATTTCAGGATTCCGAAAACAGAGGCACGAATTATAATTAATATTCAGAGAGGAACCATTCTGTTCAAGCCCAGACAATGAATTAAAATATTAAATTGTAATAGCAACAGTGAACGTACAAACTAATTTTACACAGACTACACTAACAAGTCAAGAACAACATAAAAAACTCGTTATTCATTAAACTCCAGAGACAACTCATTTTCATAGAAACTTTGAAGTTCTATAACAACAAACCAGATAGTATGCAAAGACTAGTAAAAAAGTAAGTACCAGAAAACAATTGTAAGGATATGCTAAAATTATACCAGAAAAATTATAGATACCAATAAACAATTATAGTCGCTAGCGAAAATGTAGGTACCAGCACAAAACTGTAAGGATCTACATAAATGTAAGTATAAGCAAAAATGTAAGTAACAATGAAGAGGTAGGTAACAGCGAAAATGTAAGTAACAGCGAAAACCGAGGACAATCTAATATAGGTAACACCTTTCTGCTAGTAATAATCAAACAAAATATCTCAACATAGATTGTGTTCACCTACACCAGTGTCATAACATTCCCTTACTAACGGGATGACTCCAGCCTTGGGACATAGGTGACCTCCATCTACAAAACCACTCAAATCATTGGATCACCATCTCCCTCGCTTTCAACCCAGGGACGTTAGTCATTTCAAACCTCGACCTGAATACATGAAACAACTCTGGTATCTAGCTATGATAACAATTTGGTGTATTATACAAAATCAACGTGGATGATGATGATGACTCCGAGATAGGCTTTGCTGAATCTAGGCGAGATAAGACATGGCAGTACTAGAGTAGCCTCAAGAAGGAAGTGTCATCACAGTAACCTGTTCCAAGTACCATGCTATGCGGTAATTCAGTCACCCTCACCGAATGTATCCAGCCCCCGGCCAGGTGTAGTCTTCTCCACGTTGACTAGACGGTATGGATGGGGGAGGGGGGCGAATCACGGGCAATGGGGACCTCAGGTTGATGACGACAATGAAGTCCGGCTCACATACTGGTTAGTAAGGTCTACTGTCTCTCATGTGGCCGGGGAACAAGGACACTTCTCTGAAGTGTCCGGAAGTATCGGGTGCACTGTGATATAGCGAGATTTTGATATCTCACTCACTGGTAGAGAAAGTCCCAACTGTCCATGGTACCACCTTAGTTCAACAGACCCACACCGCTGGTATCACCGAACAGGTATATCCACAGTTAAATCGTGACACTGCGATCAAAGTTCAAATAGTTCTTCAACAGAATCATAAGCTGTGGGTCATGCACTTAATACTGAAGACATCGTTTCTAGCTGGCGGTAAGGCAGTCAGTCATCTTCACATCTGGGACAATGACAACACCAAGATACTTGCCCAGGTAGGATCAAGAGTAAGGCAATAGGTAGATGTCATGGTGAACAAACTGGCATGGTAAACGTGGAGTGGGCTATGGGTTAGCTGGTCCCATACTGAGAAGTAGTTCTCGGAGTTCCCGGCAGTAGATACCTCTCGCCTGGGTAGTGGTGCTTACGGGTTGCTAACACTGTCACTCGCCATTGTCCCTATCACTGGACTCGACACCAGATCGTCACTCCATTCTCATAAAGGTAGAACCTGTGGAGGACAACACTCAGTGAAAGCAGAATGAATCAGACTTACCATAAGCGGATACATTCAGACCATGCTTACTCAGACGGGTGGACCCTTCCCATAATTGACCAGACTCCCTCACCGGCTGCTCTTAGATGCCGAGGACGAACTAGACCTAGGACCGGACAGGCAACTATCCAACACCTTCATCTTTTCCGGACGAAAGTAGTGCTGGGGGAGGTTGTTGGTCACTGGTGTCTGAGAGAATGTCCTATCCTGAAAAACCGCTACATCACATATAGGGTTAGTGAATTAGTTGTACTAATAGTCAGAATGACCCTAAAGTAGGGCCGATGGCAGTGCATTTAAACCCCTACGGTTCTCCACTATTATCCACCAGAGATTATGTCGTACCGTGCCGCAGGAACAATGTCCAATAGATTCAAAAATATACAAGGTTATTCCACTGTAGCAGAAATCCATACCCCGTTCCCCCTCCCTGGTCCCTGGTCGGGGCATTTAGAAAGGTGCCCTGTTCAATATGAACAGCCCTACGCATCGGTCACTTTCCCCGTGGTCAACTTCTCAGGAATCCACTATATACTAAGATGGTATTCCGTCAAGGGATACTAATTAATAGACAGAGGCGAAGAAAGCAATGAAGAAAGCCAGTGGACGCCCCACCACGTGACATGACCTTCGACTCACTATACTACCTTGAAACGATTTCGGAGGTTTCTGCCGACAGGTGCACTAGCTTCGGCTTAGTCGCCCGAGTTCATCGCTATATCGCATGCCAGAGAATATGCGACTCCTTAATCCACTTCCGGTTTCCCGTCTGGTAACGCGTCTACCACGGGTGCGCCAACGACGCTTCAGTACATGAAGCTGGTCATGTGTGAACTCAAATTACAGGTCTCGTTTCCTTGAACCCGATTTGCCCGATCTACAGTGGCTGTGAATACACCTCACGCTGCTAACCTAATAAATATATTTGCAATGAGTGGCACCTTGCAGTCTTGACAGACCAAAGTATGTGATTTGGAATTTCGCCAAAATTCCATCACAATGCCTGGGCAGAGCTTCAGAGAACATGTGGTGCCCAAACAACATGTTTCCTCTCTCGGCCTTGCCTAGTTTGACCCAGAGGAATGGATAAACAATACGTCTGGAACAAGGTAGGCTGTAGACACTGGCGGCTCAGCATCAAACCTTCAACACTTCAACAACAGTTCACACGTGACCCACTTTCATGCGCCGGTCAGTAACCTCGGCCTAGCAATCTCGCGTCACGGCTTACCGACACTGCGTTAATTAAATAAATTACACATATCTTCAACTAGTAAGTTATACATGCCTTCAACTAGCAGCACGCTTGTTAATATGGGAGTCATTGTCAATCAATAGGACTGGATGTCGGTTCTCTTCGAAGATTATCAACACATCTGTAGCCCCGCTCGCCATTGTACAGTTTTTACTAGGTCATACGGCCGTCATTTCGCCGGCTTGCTCAGAACACAATTGAAGTCTTTGTCTGCCGGATTTACAACTGCCCATGTGCGCACGCATGCGAAGTCCACAACTGAACTTTGTTCACGGCAACAACGTTCTGGGTGCTTCCACAACTCGACCATTCGCTATTTTCTGGCTTGAGTAATTTTCTGTGTCTTTCCTCTCGACCAGTAAATGTCATCAGGAAGCAAAATGACACAAGGCGAACCGACTAATTTCGTGACATAGGCCCTGTCAGGGTCTTGTTTGTAAGACCAAAGGCTCGTATAAACTAACAGGCGTGAAAACAATCACTCACACCAACTGAGTGGAGCAACACTAGGCGAATATAACTCAATCACTTTTATTCGCACTTCTCATACAGCAAACATCTCAGGCATCGCGCAAAGTCCGCGATAATGCCATTGCTCGAAACATTCAATGTACATACATCAATACATAAAAGCAATAGAATATACACTCACGCATCCTGTATTCTATCTCAACAAAAGGACACAAGCTTTCGTCCATCAAGCATCGACTCATACACCGCAGTACACTTTCATGTCCGTCCAGTCTGAAGTCTTAGGCTCGTCTGAGCTACTGGCCGTGATTCCTCGTTGGCCCGGCTGTCCGGTCTCGTGGCTTCCGTGTCCCGCGCTGACCTCTGGCCATGCACTGCGCAGTAACACGCAGTGAGCACAGCTCACAGTCGTACCTGGTCGTTATTGCCAGGCGCGGGCGATGAAGACTCGGAGATTTTGACACTCTCCCCCGCCCTCTCCTATGAAAGGTATACCCTTTCATTACTGGTTTTTATAGTTGAGTTACCTTTTAAAGTCAAAATCGACTCTCTGATATTTATTAACCTGTATTACATGATATATCTTCCGCTCAGTGATGCCATACGGCCACTGTCATCAAGTACTTTAATCTAGTTGGATGTATACTTCAGTTGATACTGGACTTAGCCAGTCCGGTACTTCAATGCGACTAACGCTATCTCCCAAGCAACGCAGTACCTCAACGACATAAGAGAAAAATCACAAAAAGAGACATGTCAGGCCTCAAGTCATCTTCCTTTATAAGATGTCTTCAAGATTAGACCCCCACCGATATGGTAGGATTGTCAATCCTGGTCCTCAACTTTAGTAGTATATTCCACGCATAGTTGATTGTCACATTGTGACCTGTGGCTGTTCTGGTTACCATGAACGAGATAATACATACATGATTACATTTTAACAACATTTCAAATAGTCTCCCCTTAGATGTACTGATAAAACACAAAGGGAGGTAATTTCTACTTTCTTGGCATAAATGTTACTATCGAGAAAAAATTAATCAATCAATGATTCTTAGATTACAAACATAAAATCCTCTCATTCAAATAAATACATGTAACTTTTGTGCCACAAGGTTATTTCAAGCGCCATTCACTTGTGACTATTCTTGACATAGTCTGCTACTTTTCCTAAATCTATTACACAGTTGAAAGGAAGCGGAAGTACACAGTTTATGTGTTGGCACATTGGATTAACACAGTGTTGTTTCACATGTTCGGATCATAGTTCTTACACAAATACGGATTAAATTTGGAATAACACAAAGTTCTTTCGTATGTTCGAATTACACTGTTCGTAACGAAGTACGGATGCAACTGTTTTAGATGTAGACTTCGTAACTGTCGTCTATTTAATCACAGTTGTAATGTAAATGTTAAAATATTGGAGCAAATTGCTCTGCTTATCTCGCCAGTATTCATAAGCGCAGGTACTTCGGATATTCCCCACATATGGTGTAAGGTAATTCTGTACACAGAAGTAGTACTGTTATTGAAGCACTATTAAAATTAAAATACCGTCTGTCCTCATTATAATCGTTCATCACTTTCACTTATTCACTGGTTAAAAATATAAGTAGAATGAACTTTAGGACTTCGTCCTTATCACAATACTGTCACTTCTCTCAGCGTTATCTGGGGTAAATTTAACAATGGTTCGCTGGACTGCGATAAATTGCTGAGCGTTATAGATAATAGGCGTCTTTCCCTGCCTTAGTGTTTGCGCTCAGGCGTAGTCGGCCTGTCATCGGACATCTCGATAAGACATCTGGAAAGTAAGTCTGCAAACGTGTTATGAGTTCTGCTGATATGTTTAACTTTAAAACTGTAATTCTGGAGTAACAAAGACCATATTACGATCCTATGATTTGTAGGTGTCCCTGTGGTGATAACAGTTAACGGAATATTGTCCGTTTCTACAATAAAGTGTTTTCCCAACAAATATGAAGATAATTTCTTAATGGAATAAATTAAAGCCAATACTTCCTTCAACCTCGGGCGTCGACCATCTCCGTTCTTTTGCTGACAATTTCCGACTTACGTAACAAATAGGATGTAGGATGTCTTCGTAGGACTGTAACAAAACCGCCCCGATAGCTATGGAACTGACGGCAGTCCTCAATCTGAAAAGGATATTCAAATTTGGCAATTTAAGGATAGGATTACTGGAAAAATAAGACAATACTTTTGTAAATGCCGGTCTCAGGCCTTCCCTGTTAACAATTTTATTTGGTTGGTTTTTGGTTGGTAAATTTGTAAAAGTTTCTGTTAAACTAGCAAAGTTAGGTATGAATCGTCTATAATAGTTGAGTAAACCTAACATGCTTCTAACTTCTTTTTTTTTTTTTTTTTTTTTTGTCGATGGGAGTGACAATTTAAGAATTTTCGGAACAATCTTGTCGTCAGTGGTGACAAATCCATCAGAAATCTTATAGCCCAAAAAGGTAATTTCGTGGTAGGCAATCTCTACCTTTGATGGTTTCACTGTTAGGCCATGTTGTTGGATGCGATCAAATGCCTGTCGGAGTGTAGTCAGGTGTTCTGTCATTGTCTTAGTGTGTATGCAAATGCCGTCCATGTAATAAAATATGTTCGGTATGTCTGCTAGTAAAAGTCTCGTCATTCTTACAAATGTTGCTGGGACGTTGACTAAGCCAAATGTTAGGTTACACCATTCGTATAGTCCCAAAGGTGTTGGAAATGCTGTTAGATGTATTGAATCATTTCCATGGGTATTTACCAGTACCCTTTCGTCACGTCCAGTTTTGTAAAATATTTGGCATCTGTTATTTCCATCAGTATGTCCTCACAGTTAGCCATGGGTTCTAAATCTAACTGTGTGATTGCGTTGAGTCTTCTATAGTCTACGCACAGGCGCATAGAGTTCTCCTTCTTCATGACAATCACAATAGGTGAAGAATAATGTGATTATGAACTTCTGATAATGTTATTTGCTTCTACATCTAAAATTTCCTGATGTAGTTAGTCCTTGTAGTGTATGGGTATTGATTACGGTCTGCATTTAATTGGTACTTCAGTCGTCAGTATTATTTCATGCTGCACTAAATGTGTCTGCAATGGTTGATTGGAAAAAAATAGTCTTGTACTCTTGTAACAGTTGTCTGCACTCGTCGGTCTCAGTCTGAGAAAGTTTCGGGGATATTTTGACGTCTTGCAGTGTGTCTGTCGTATCAAATGATGGGACTGGTATTTCGTCAGTATCGTCTGAGTCTGTGTGGTCCACTACTGTTGTGTTTGCAGCTGTCTCGTCGTTGTCTCCGTCCCTATTGTAGTAAGGCTTTAACATGCTAATGTGGACTATTTTTTGTTGTTGTTTATCGTCACTTCGTAATCTAAAGTCGAAATCTGTATTACTATCTTGAACGGTCCCTGCCAAGAGTCTGTAAAGTGATGTCTGTCACTAGGTAATAGAAGTAATACGTCCTGTCCTGGTGTCAGAGTTTTTGTCCTATTTCTTCTGTTGGCGTTCTCCCTGTAGATGGTACCAGATTGTCTCAATGATTCTTTAGCTAAAATACACGCTCTCATAATCCTTTCACGCATTGTTGTTACATGTTCATATGGTGATACAGTTTTATGTTCATTCTCTACTTCAGTTAACAACGTATGATAAATAGATAATGGGCAGCGTGGTTTTGGCCCATACACTAATTCCAAGTGTGAAGATTCGGTAGTCGAGTGGGGTATTTCTTGATAAGTGGGTGTACAATTACAATACAACAATGAATATGTAGTAAGATATGATAACAATATTGCAGTCAAAGAATACAGAATTATCAGGGCAAACATTATAGTTTTTTGATTTGCTATGTTTGTTGTTATTTGCTGTTTCCGTAGCGATGATCGTATCGTGCGGTTTATTTTCATTGTTTCTTTACTCTGTTTTGGCTTTTGTTCTGTAGGCTTCAAATGTTCTTGTGCTTTTATGATGTTTTATCCCCTATTTGGGCGAAGTGTTTTAACAGAATTTGGTAACTCTTTTTGCTTAGTTTGGTGAGACTGAGCTTGTAATTGTCCAGCTGATCTATATACTGTATTATTTACTAGAATATTTTCATAACAAGATGTTGCACGGTTATGTGGCATTTCAGTAACTCCAGGCAAGTTTCCAAAAATTATGCCACAACAAGGATTGGACAATGCTGCGCATTTTACTTTGCCTGTATAAAATGGTGTTTGAATATATGCCCATGCAAGAGGGTATTTCTCGATATTCCCTGAGAAAGTTCTGCATGTCACATGTTTTCCTGTATAATCTTCAGGTAAGATAAAGTCTTTCTTCAAACAAATGAGGGTGCTTCCACTATCACGTAAAACACTGGCTACTTTGTCATTAACATAGCCTTGATGTATATTAAGCTTGTCTTTGGAATCTACTACCAGATTAGCTTCTTCGTTTGCTATCGGTATGGAGTGACCGCATGTTAAAACGCCATCCTCATGGAAGCGGTTACACGTTGTACATTTTCACAGATGGAACACATCGATGGTTTCAGCGGCGTTAGCTGGTTGCGCACTCTTTACTATTTCTTCATCTGTGGAAGAGCTATCAAAAATTGCCGCGTTGGCCTTTCTCGTCATCTGCTTTCCTCTACACGCATGCCGCCAGTGGCCATATGCTTTACAAAGGAAGCGTTTAGTTAGACGTTTGTAGTTCTTTCTCTCCCTGTCTTGCTTATGTATAAAATTCTGGAGGTAGGTAAGATACCCAGGGTGTTTGTCACACATCTCACTTTCATTATGTTGATAGTTACAATATTTACAGCGATAACTGGTGCCTACAGTTTGCCTGAAAGACTTTTGTCTGTTGTAAGTACCTGACTTTGATCTTTCGTATGTAGCAGCAGCTACGAATTCAGTGTCTTTAAGTACATTTGCAAAATAACCTTTATTTGCTTTTAAATAGGGAGAACCGCGTTTTTCTATCTGCTGTACATTCTCACACTCGCACTCTTGCAAAAATTTTGAAAATGGTGATGGTAAAGAGGAGATAATTTTATCCCTTACTATAAGATCTTTTAATTTCTCAAAATCGTTATCAATTTTGGCTGCTGACAACCATTTGCTAAATATATCCTGTACTACTGAAGTGAAGTCAGAAAACGTTTGTGTTGACATTGGTGCTAACTTAGAAAACTGTTCTCTGTACCCTGATTCGTCTAAAAGGAAATGTGCCATAATTTTGGCTTACATATAGTGGTAGTCTTTCCTTAATTCTTTGGGGATAGTCGTTATTACTTTCAGTGGTTCCCCAGACAAGCTCGTCATACAGATGATGTTCCAATCTGTAATTAGGACCTGATAATGCTCCATTATCGTCTCAAAGTTCTGGGTGAATACTGAGATGCAGTCCTCAGTAGCAAAATTCTTTACTATCCCTTGGTACTGTTTGAATTGGTTCTCTTTTTCCTTTGTTTCTAGCTTCCCAGCTTCTCTCTCGGTTGATGTTTCCATTTCCAATTGTTTAATTTTTAACTGCATTTCGCGTTCTTCACGTTGGCTCTGTGCAATGAGTTCAGCATTTCTTAGCTCAGCGTCTAACTCTGCCTGTTTGTTTTTGGCATTTAACTCTGCCTGTTTGTTCTTGGCGTCTAACTCTACCTTTCTCATTTCAGCATCGGACTCTATCTGTTTGCTCTTGGAGTCTAACTCTGCCTTTTTCAGTTTTCTTTCAGCAGCTCTATCCTCTCATTGAATATGCTCTGCATACTTTGACTCACTCCACTTTAATAACTCATCACCAGTTAAATTTAATTTACGCCCAGATTCAATTAAACCGTTTAACGAAGACATGCTTATTGTCCAAATTTGTTGCACAGGTATAAATGCAAAATAGATATAGTATCTTAGTAAATATAGTACATGTATTATATACAATGACAAAAGGAATGGTACAGCTAAGGCCTGATCTCGTACAAAAGTATATAAGAAAAAAAATACTTAAGTGATACTGGAATTTTGAATTCTGGAAGTAACTGCCTCAGAGAATGGATGGTTGATCTTCTACCCGGAAAAATGACCTTTCTTTCTTTCAACTTCAGATGAACAATCTATTTACTTTTGGAGAGAGAAAATATTAGTATGTGTATGTTTTTGTGGTGTATGTATTGCCCACTAAGTGTAATAGGTGTTTATGCTGTCAAGTATGTTTTTACAGTCGCCTTTGTCGTCAGTTTGAATCTCAACTTCAACTATATTTTCTTGCCGATGCTTTCGCTCACTTCATAGAACTACTCAAAGCCATACTTCTTTCTCATACAAGTCACACTTTCAATTCACAATTCGATGATACAATCATAACTCTACCACGTTCATCGCTTAACATAAACACACTATCTTTCTGTACTCTGGTTCCCAAAAAACCCACGTTCTACGCCTTACATCTACTGGTTCAAACACGGACGTAGACCCCCACGTTCAGCGCCTGTCAGGGACTTATTTGTAAGACCAAAGGCTCGTATAAACTAACAAGCGTGAAAACAATCACTCACACTAACTGAGTGGAGCAACACTCGGCGAATATAACTCAATCACTTTTATTCGCACTTCTCACACAGCAAACATCTCAGGCATCGCGCAAAGTTCGCGATAATGTATTCTAACTAAACAAAGCACACAAGCTTTCGTCCATCAAGCATCGACTCATACACCGCAGTACACTTTCATGTCCGTCCAGTCTGAAGTCCTAGGCTCGTCTGAGCTACTGGCCGTGATTCCTCGTTGGACCGGCTGTATGGTCTCGTGGCTTCCGTGTCCCGCGCTGACCTCTGGCCATGCACTGCGCAGTAACGCGAGGCGAGCTCACAGTCGTACCTGGTCGTTATTGCCAGGCGCGAGCGATGAAGACTCGGAGAA
Organism: Cepaea hortensis; assembly: GCA_963921405.1. Taxonomy (NCBI): domain Eukaryota; kingdom Metazoa; phylum Mollusca; class Gastropoda; order Stylommatophora; family Helicidae; genus Cepaea; species Cepaea hortensis. The sequence continues at coordinate 65,206,758 of OY992884.1, forward strand.
TTTGACAGGCCCTCTCTTAGGAGAGTTGATAGTACGTTGTGTTATTTCTGTCTTCGTGGAAATGGCCATAATGTATGTTTCTTACAATTCAGTTCTAACTATAATTCCACACTGTGTACAATAAAAGCATCCACAAAATGCTGCAGATGCAAATGATATTGTTAATTGTCTGCAGTCAACAGCGTATATAGATATATTTATTGTATTGTTGATGTCACTTTCTCCTTCGATGGCAGTTCCTCTCATATCTGTTAATCATCTTGCAATATTTTTACTATAAAAAGTCGCTTAAAAGTCGACAATAAGATATGACTGCATTCTCTCTCCATTCCCATTTAACAGATACGCAGAAAGTGTAATACGAAATTAAAATATGATGAGATCAGATATAATTTTGATCCATTTGTAATTTGTGGGAATCAAATCTCAGAACGTATGGTGATAAAACTCCGCCAAGGAGTAAACACGTCAGAAGGCTTCTGATCGTCAGAAGTTATTCCCTGAATAATTCGGCCCGTCTATCCTCTTTCCATTATCTAGGGGCGGGCCAGTCCTTGTCATGACTCCGGGCGTCTTACCCCTGCCGTGCTAGACGTTCGGTGGATTTCGTTGTCCTTGTTGTTTGTGCTTGTCCCTGTGCTGTGAACATGTCAACTCTCAAGCCTCCCCTCTCTCTGTGAGGAGAGCCTGTGCAACCGGTGCTTTCTCACACTACCTTAACACCTGTGGTTGTGGGGAGCCAGCTCTTTCCCCTGCCACGGCCTCTATCGCCTTCATTCGTCTTCGTTGCCATGTTCATTCTTCGTTACCCGTTCATGGCGCCGCACTCCATTAGGAAGTCGGTTCTATCTCTTGATTTTGACCCACCTCTTGGTCTCTGCAGCTGAGTTCGCCTTACAAAGGACAACGACTACCGCCCTGGTATTCCGACATATATATATATATATATATATATATATATATATATATATATGTGTATATATATATATATATATATATATATATATATATATATATATAAAGATATATATATATATATATATATATATATATATATATATATATATATATATATATATATATATAACTTACAACTTATATATGTAGATGACAAATAGTGCTACATGATTACTAAAGCAGCAGTGAAAGTCACAATCTTTTTCTAAATTTGGGCAACACAAAAATTAAGTCCACAGACAAACCCACATCCCAACCAAAGATCACAATTAACAATGAAGAGGTTTAAAATATCACAAACTTTTAAAATCTTGGCTCCGTAATTAATAACAATAAGGATTATTCAACAGAAATTAGACGGAGGTGGGTAATAGTCCTGCAGTATTAAGAACGTGTGGCACCAAACCAGCAAAAAAGTTAAAATATAATGTTTGCCGACAATCATATTTCCTGTGCCAACATAAGAATGTACGTCATGAACATGTCTGCAACCACTTAAACTGAAGAAGGTGGCATTTTATTTCAATTGCTACAGTAAAGTAAAATATAGTGGACCAAGAATAAGAAAATATTAAAATACTACATGATCTGATCATTGAAGAACACTGGCTTATAAAATACTACATGATCTGATCATTGAAGAACACTGGCTTATAAAATACTACATGATCTGATCATTGAAGAACACTGGCTTATAAAATACTACATGATCTGATCACTGAAGAACACTGGCTTATAAAATACTACATGATCTGATCACTGAAGAACACTGGCTTATAAAATACTACATGATCTGATCACTGAAGAATACTGGCTTATAAAATACTGCATGATCTGATCACTTAAGATCACTGGCTTATAAAATACTACATGATCTGATCACTGAAGAACACTGGCTTATAAAATACTACATGATCTGATCACTGAAGAACACTGGCTTATAAAATACTACATGATCTGATCACTGAAGAACACTGGCTTATAAAATACTACATGATCTGATCACTGAAGAACACTGGCTTATAAAATACTACATGATCTGATCACTGAAGAACACTGGCTTATAAAATACTACATGATCTGATCACTGAAGAACACTGGCTTATAAAATACTACATGATCTGATCACTGAAGAACACTGGCTTATAAAAATACTTCATGATCTGATCATTGAAGAACACTGGCTTATAAAATACTACATGATCTGATCACTGAAGAACACTGGCTTATAAAATACTACATGATCTGATCACTGAAGAACACTGGCTTATAAAATACTACATGATCTGATCACTGAAGAACACTGGCTTATAAAATACTACATGATCTGATCACTGAAGAACACTGGCTTATAAAATACTACATGATCTGATCACTGAAGAACACTGGCTTATAAAATACTACATGATCTGATCATTGAAGAACACTGGCTTATAAAATACTACATGATCTGATCACTGAAGAACACTGGCTTATAAAATACTACATGATCTGATCACTGAAGAACACTGGCTTATAAACAGAATTATGTCTTGGAAACTGAAATACTTTGGCCATATTAAACGTCACAGTGTCTTTGAAAGATCAATGATAGAAGGCGTGGCTCATGGTAGAAGAGGCGGTGATCAGCCAGCACGAAGATGGACACAGCAATTTGCAAACACCTTTGGCATGAGAGTGACGAGGCGAGAAAAGTGGCCAGAGATCGAGAGTCTTGTCAACATGCGTAGTTACGGCGGCATATGGTAAAGGTACTGCTAAATGTGATGAGGGGAAATGACCTGGAGACTGTGCGCATACTTGTCGTACATCTCTCTTGATTGACAGGTGTTGCTCCATTCCATTTTGCAATGCGCTTCCCGCCATGAAAATGACTATATCCCCCTCCTGTTCCTAGTTGTCTATAAAAATATGTCGCCAGCAACACACCACCTATACGCCTCAAGGGTTGTAAAACGGGTCTTTTACTTTTTACTGATGTCGTTTCTAATATACTTTCTTTACAAGTCTAAGTCTATCCTGTCAAGTTGAAGATCTGAGAGAATCTTCTCCAGGTAACCGTATCTTACTTTATTAAATGCCTGTGTGCCGTCAATGAAGCAAAGTTGTAAGTCTTTGTTTATTTGTATTAATCGCCTGTTAATGTTATCAGTAAACACAACATTTCGCATAGCCTTGCATTCTACATACCAACATTGTTCTTCCCGTATCTCTAGTTACATTTTCTAACTAACCCTTGGCATGATAAATGTTACCAAAATCATTGAGATATGACTCATTATGACAATTGTTCCATGTTCGATTTGATTCTAAGGTTCTTGTTTTCTTTGGATTTGTAGTATACATAGATTTACATAAGTCAGGAGGTATATATCCAGTGTAATATGTTGTATTTAGCAGCCTGATGATCAGGACAATTCTATAATAATTTCAAATGTAGTGTTTTCTGACTCTGGGATGTTGCTGGATTTCATCAGGTTCTTGCTATTCTGATCTTCAATCTTGAAAAGTGGTGATCCTTCATTACTATTGGGAACATTATACCAATCCATACGTGAATCATTGTAAAGTCCTTCTAGTATTCTGATCATGCATTTGATATCGATTCTTTGGCGTTCTCTGTTTTATTTTGTTTTGTTTTGTTTTGGTTATTTTTTCTCCTCAAAATATCGTTGTTGTGAGTGTTATATTGTTTGTGAGGTCATTAATTACTTTGTACATTAATTTTGTATTTTGGATTTTGTTTTGTTCTATTTATTTGTCTGCAGTTTTCGTTACCCCATGCTTCATTTGATTCTTTAAATATTTCACTCATCTTTGTTTGACTGTTTTCATGTTTTTCATGGTGTTTATTTTTAATTTGTTGTGTCCTTTTTGTTCACGTTCATTCTAGGATGTCTTCAGGTGCCTTCTAATCCTGTTCCTACGGCCTATAATCTTAAATGCGCAAATTGTTGTTTCTGCAACATATCACACGGAGTTCTTCGATATTTCCCTTTGATCATTAACAATGCAAATAATCTGTTCTTTATTTCTATTTTGAATGCGTATTTTATCGTTTCTTTATTCTTCGATGCGCACATATATAATGTGACATTTCTAATTTATATTTAACCATATTTAACTGATATGTATCTTGTCTACTTTATATATATGTATATATGTGTGTGTGTGTGTGTGTGACAGAGAGAAAAGAAGCGGAAGAAGGAGACAGGGAAGGAGGAGAGAGGGAGAAGGGAAAGAAGAGGATGTTGAGGGAAATGATAATAAATAGTGTGAAGCCTAAAAGTTCGTTCCTCAGTCGAACTCTGCCTACTACGCACTACCTTTGATAATAAGGAAAAATGAAGAGAGAAAGAGAGAAGGAGAAAAAGGATGAGAGTAAGGTATAGGAAAGATTTAGGTTCTTGTCTCCGCGTGAGAAAAATAGTTAATTATACTATTGCACCATCAATGTCTCGTGGTGTATGTTATCAGGTTATAGAAGAGTATCAAGTAAAGAACTAAAGCTAGAATTTCCACCGGCCTTTTGTCTATCTCGCAGTAACCGTTCTGCAGGCCTATAAGTGGCCCATTTACTTAGTCCGAATAACCAGGAACCATTTCGTTAAGATGAATATCTGTTTATTCAGATATGCCCGGTATGATTGGGTACCTCCAGTTTACCCAGGCAATGCCTGAAACATTATAAAACAATACCCGTGAGTTTTATGTCAAAATAAACTTTAGTCTTTCACTACCTACAAAGCCCTTAACATCTATCGCTTCTTTATCTATACTAGTATTAGTATATCTTAGCCATAACATAAATTAAGAACAGTATTGTAAACACAACAATCTATCGCCTACATATATTTAACTAACATTATTATTTCCGATCTCCCAACGCGCCGCCTACAGCCAACATAAACCTAAAAGTATTTAACCATTTACCCGAAGATTTGAACTCGCTGCCTGTACCCAGCAAGGCCAACTTAACTACACAACAACAGAAATGTGACCCCGCTTTGCCTTTGTCCAGCGAACAAAATACACACATTCCTTCCTGTGCCCGCCCCGTCTCTCCGACGATCTCACCTGTCCTTATTGTCTGGTTGACCTAGTGGGCGCGAGTGCCTTCATAACCTCTTCTGCCGTCTGCTGTGTTTGGTCGCCGTGTTTATATTCTTGCAGTACTGCCATCTTTTCATATTTACATGCCGTGTTGACCCACCTAGTTATCATTAATCTTATAGTCTAATTGCTTAGTTTACATGCACATATATAGTTTATCTACACTCTGCTTATCTAACCGATTAATTTGACTCCCATCACTCTATGTCAGCCATTTAAATATAGGTCATATGCAGGACGTCGCATTAAGTCCTGATCCTTTGCCGGGGCGCGACCCCTTAGTGGGTTAATGTTCATTAATTTGTCAATGCTTCCTTGCTTAGACTGCTATTATAGTCAGCTAGATAGTTAGATGTGGGTCCTTTGCAGGACGTCGCACTCAGTCCTGACATTTTTCGGTCGTTCATGATTACGCGGTAAGTTCACCTACGGTAGTTTGCCATTGCTGTCTAAACCTAAGTACCATTACCGCGCCCGACTATAGACTAACAGGTATAAAAATTAATCTTAATCAACTTACGTCAGAGTCCTTTCCAGTGGATACTTGCTCATCTGCCTACGGGTGCTTTGGCCTGATCACCACGCCCGTGAGGGATTTCGTCACTTTCCAATAAAGTCAGGCTCCTTCCAGTTTTGTTCGACTCAGTTCTCTGGATAATCCCATCAAACGTGTGTCCTCTTAGCCCTCCTTGTCTCGTACGACTTTCGCTAATGATTGGAATTGATAGTGGTTCCTTGGCAGCAATCAGTAGTTTCTCATGGGCGGTTCCTTTTCCAACACTTAAGTCCGTGCTTCCTTTGGTCCTTGGGTATATCTGCCCGACCAGAGTTATCTCACAGCCCTCTTGGTCTCAACAGCCTTTGAGTATCTGCACTCGGCCGCCGTCTCAAATCTGCTTAACTCCCCAACTGTATGCTGTACCGCGTATAATCGAACTTGATTTGTCGCCTTTCTGGAATCACGTGACCATGCTCTCTCTCATCCCCCGAAGGTCCTCCAATCCGTACCTCGCGTACCTTGATTAATTTGCATACTCTGCATCATAAACACCCAAATTGATATTATTTTTCCGGTTCATGGTCGGGTCCATCTTTTCCCGCCGCCATAAATTTGGAGTATGGTGTTCCCTTCTGATAGCCAAGGTCACTTCCAATGCCGCCCTGTACCCATAAATTTTGCTTCCCCCAAAGTTCACCATTGTCCATCTGACAGCTTGAATCCAAAGTGTACATTACATCTGGCACTCCTCTCCCTGAGAAACTGCTAGTCAACAATAGCAGGTGACCGTGCGGCTATTCAGCAATGCACTCCCGCTCAAACTGGTCCTTGAACTTTCTGTTTCCAAAAATATTCCAGTTCATGTTGTCCTGGTAAGCTTGGGCGATTTTTGCGAAAGCATTTTCCATACTGTCTCTCTCTCATATATATATATATATATATATATATATATATATATATATATATATATATATATATATATATATATATATATATATATATACTAGCTGACCCGGCCCTTCTTCGCCCAGCTCCTAGCGGGGATCTATCTATCTATCTATCTATCTATCTATCTGTCTGTCTGTCTGTCTGTCTGTCTGTCTGACCCGGTCCGGCTTCGCCCAGGCCCTCGTGGGGAGCATCTCATTTAATTCGTATAGGTAGTCATATAAGCTTCCGTTCCCGACTGTCTCTCTGTCTGTCTGTCTGTCACCTGTCTGAACCGGCCCGGATTCGCCGAACCTCTGGTGGGGAGCATCTCATTTAATTCATATAAGTAGTCATATAAGCTCCCGTTCCCGTTCCCGACTATCTGTCTGTCTGTCTGTCTGACCACGTCCGGCTTCACCCAGTCCCTGGTGGGGAGCATCTCATTTAATTCATATAAGTAGTCATATAAGATCCCGTTCCCGAGTATCTGTATGTCTGTTTATCTGTCTTTCTGTCTATCTGTCTGTCCGACGCGGCCCGACTTCGCCCAGGCACTGGTGGGGAGCATCTAATTTAATTCGTATAAGTAGTCATATAAGCTTCCGTTCCCGTCTGTCTGTCTGTCTGTCTGTCTGTCTATCTATCCGCCTGCCTGCCTGCCTGCCTGTCTGTCTGTCTGTCTGTCTGTCTGTCTGTCTGTCTGTCTGTCTGACCCGGCTTCGCCGAGCCTCTGGTGGGGAGCATCTCATTTAATTCATATAAGTAGTCATATAGGCTCCCATTCCCGACTATCTGTCTGTCTGTCTGTATATCTATCTGACCCGGCGCGGCTTCGCCCAGCTCCTTGCGGGGAGCGTCTGATTAAATTCATATAAAAAAAAATTAACTTAAGAATGTCCTTCCACACACCACCCATTATTTTTAATGAAAACTGTTATTAATCACCTACATGACTGTAGATAACTTCTTTAAACATAAAAAGATGAGTTAGAAAATTTTCACTATTTAAAAAGATGCATTATTTTTATGAAAACTTTGAAAATGCCTTAAAGATTATATCATTATTTATTATAACTCGTATGCCTGTAAATAACTGTAGACAAAGAGTTTATAAATCTTTGAAAACAATGCAACAATCTATATATAAAATATATAGCAATGTTATTAAAAGTTATGCCCCTTGAAATAACTTTTCTTAAGTTAAGTCCCCTCGCTATATATAAATAATAACGTAAATTTAAATATTACATTTTAGTAAGTAAATATCTGATTGTACACTAGCAAACTATGACAGTTGGCTGCACGGGAATGAAAAGAAAACACATAGTAAATTTCATCTCAGTCGGATGGACCGTTATCGAACGCATCAAATACATCCCTACATACATACATCACCTTTTATATATATATATATATATATATATATATATATATATATATATATATATATATTCTTCTTCTTCTTCAGCGTTCCGAGCCATATATATATATATATATATATATATATATATATATATATATATATATATATATATATATATATATATATATATATATATATATATATATATATTCCCGAACGGTCCATCCGGTTGAGATGAAATTTTGTACAGATATTCTTCTCACTCCCGCGGATCCAACTGGAATAGTTAGTTAGTTAAAAATCAACAATTTTTCCTCAAGCACCAAAGAAAAAGCATTACGAGCTTCAGAAACAGATGAGCAACGGGAACTGGAAAGAGAGCAGAGGCCGAACGCGTACTCTGTGAGCTTAGGGAAATGTATTTGAATGTATAATGACTACTTATATGAATTAAATGAGACGCTCCCCGCCAGGAACTAGGCGAAGCCGGGCCGGGTCGTCTAGTCCTTTATAAATCTATGATCAGAGATGCGGCTAGCATTTAATAGTTATTGCGACCTTTAAAGAATCTGGAAATGTTCAGTTGGTGTGGATGTAATAAGTCTGGCTCTTAATCCTATTGTCATGATATAACACGGCACTTCTACGCCAAGGGTATTGCTGACACCAACTGTTCCCAACACTAATAGCTTGCAGATTTCTCCACTTTTCAATCCTAATCTCGTTTCTCATTTCGTACCCCTAGTCCACATTTGCAAACTGTGCAACCATCTTTTGCAACCAAATACAGCATTGATATCTCCCAATATTATATTTATTTAAAAAAAAAAAAAAGACTGACGACCATCATAAGCAAAATGTTTAATGGTCGTATTCTCTATGTTACTATATGATTCTATTATACGATCTATGCTTTTTTTTTTAATTGTGTAAATCATTCAGAATAATTTCTAAGTATTTGATGTTCTGCACAGTTTATATTGATGTCGCTTGTTGATTTATGTCGAATATTCTGAGCTTCGGTAACTTTGATCAATGCCATTTCCACTAATTTTGGAGTACAGCGAAAGGAGACTAAGCTTTGTTACAAACCTTTGAGAACAAAGTTTTAAGACGCATCTTTGGACCCATTATGGATACACAAAGTGGAGAGTGGAAAAGAAGAAGTAACAAAGACATTTATGATCTGTTTAAGTCCCCGCTAATCACTGGTATCATGAAGGCTAATAGACTACAATGGCTGGGGCATAGAGAAAGAATGGAAGACAATAGGGAAACAAAACTCGCTTACACTCAGGAAATAAATAACCGTAGACCCCGAGGTATACCAAGAAGACGGTGGAGAGATAATATACATACAGACCTACAAGCACTTGGAATCAACGACTGGCAAGAGAAGGTCAACCAGAGAGACGAATGGAGACGGACTGTATGTGCAGCAAAGAAACTCAATGTCTCGGAACGCTGAAGAAGAAGAAGAAGAAGAAGAAGAAAGTGAAACCCCCATTATGTCATCCACTTTGACACATCCTTTCATACAGTTATTTATTATTCTTATAATCCATGCCTTGTGGTGTTGGTGATCACGTTTGTCCGCGACCTTCTGTCTTGTTTACTGCCAATCATTTCTTATATAGTTGTATATCAATGCCATAATGTCAAACTGTCCTGCATCTTCTCTCTTGGTCTACACTTGCTTCTACTCTCTTCTAACTATCCCGTTCCTATTTCTTCACTTGCCAGTACTTCGTAAACCCATTAATATGTCCCCTCAGAACTGGTGTCTAGACTTGAATGAGGCACATCTTTGATTATAACTTTTAAGATCTATCCAAATAAGCATGTCTATACATTTTGAAAAAAGTTCGAATAATTTACCAAAATGCAGTCTATGTATCTGTGGTAGTGTAATGGCTAGCACGTGCACATTCGACCCGATGCTCATTGCCTTCGAGCAATTATTTTATTTTATCGAGCAATTGTTTTATTAACTGACCTTTGCTCTCGGGTCGATCCAGAATGGGTACCAGAGCATGTTCTGAGAATTAAACCTGGACGATGTTATTGTGACCTCATCGTTAATACAGTACCAATAAATCTATACAAATGTATGGAGCTAACATCATTTAGCAAATACGCATTAAAGGCGTGGAAGCTAGTCTTTTACCTTGCTCTACTTTAACTACCAATCTGTGCAGTAAAGTTTCCTATGCATGTTTTTTATATGTCTGTATATTTGTGGATATATGTGTCGTGTAGGCTCGTGATAATGGGGATTTTCCTTTGACTTAGCCTCTTTGTCATATTTAGAATATATGATTCACTCATTCATTCATTCATTCATTCATTCATTCATTCATTCATTCATTCATTCATTCATTCATTCAGTAGCATGTCCTTTGCAGAACCTCGCTCCCATAACAACCTTCCGGAAAACCTCTCGAACATAAGCAAGTAGTCCCGCGTCCGATACACCCATCTTGAGATCATCCGCCACATCCTGCACCCATCTTCTCTTTGGCCTTCCTCTTCGTCTCTTGCCAGGTATATACCCCTCCATTATTGTTCTCTCCGAACTTTCATGACGTTTCAAGTGACCAAAATATTTCAATTTTCTTTGTTTTATCGTCTTTAATAACCAACCTTCTTCAGTATTCAGCTCTTGAAGTATGGATGCATTTATTCTTTTCTTTAACCAAGATATTCTTAGAACTTGTCTATAACATTTATATTCAAAGACATTTATGCGCTGTTCAGCTTGTTTAGTAAGTATCAAGGTCTCACAGGCGTACGTTGCAATGGAAAAGATGCATGCTCGTAAAAATATATGATGGTATATGAGAATGTTACATAATTATGATGTCATTTTGTGCCTTGACAGACGCCCTTAACATATACATATCACATTTAACATGTCATTTTATAGCAAATGTATGCCGCCATTCTTCGCTAATATAAGGTGTTTATCACAATTATTTACACAATGCCGCGAATCTGTACAGTGGTAATTGTGCTAGTGTTTTATTCCTAGTGCTGAGAGAATTCCAACAATCAGTTTGTAACAGTGACTTTCCTGAGCCTGAGCAATACTGGCCAATCTGCAGTGAGCGATACGAAGACACTTTGCAATTTTCTGGAGTCGAAATGTAAGTCAGTACTTGTGCGCAGTAAATCATTGGTTTGATAAGAAATAAAGAGACGAATCACAATACAGAAAATCACTGGCATACAAACATATCCAAACTGACGTCAGTTTGAATTGGTTTGTAAGGAATCACCTTCAGTACGAATACCAAATGTTCTCCAGTCTCTTATATAGTAAAATATACTAGATTACATGGTCGCTCAAGGTCCGATCCTCCAGCCTAGAATGAGAAGATCATTCTTGTCTTATATTTTTGGTAAAGTCTATACTGACTGCCGGCGCCTTTGGCAAAGTGGTAGCGAACGCTATTCACAATCCCACATACAGCGTTCGTCATCAACTGCAGGGGAATTGGAAGCAGACCACCGTGTGTTGATTTTTAACAAAGGTATGAGCGTCGGCCGTTCAGGAAGCAATGGCAAACTACTGAGAGTAAACTTGTCTTGTAAATCACAAACAGTTAAACATGGTGGTGTTGATTACGACGTCATGTAGAAGACATGCAACTAGAAAACTATACCGCCTACATTTAAATATCAGTCTGATATATAGTTGGATAGGTTATAATTGGGGTGGTTAGTTAACTGCTGCTTTCTGCTACTTTTCTTTCACTGGTAAAAGTTGCGCTGATCATGTGGTAATATTAACCAGAAAAATCCAATGCTACTGGAACTATTAGTGTTGGAACTCTTCGCTGGTTGCTGAGGATGGAGACGGAGCGCTTATGGGAATGTCCCGAATGCTGTGATGTCGGTTCCTAGATCAATCAATCAATCAATCAATCCAATGCAGTAGATGTGTTGCCCATTTCCAGTTGAAAATAAACATTAAGTGAAAGTTGACTTGCCTGTTTGTAATGTGCTCAGTCTGGACCAAATTGAGCTCGTTCATTGAGTGGTTCAGTATGCATGTGTATGAATACTTTTTTGTGCTGAGCTAATTCCGGGAGTTGGTGACAGCCGTTGTTTCCATCGTAGGGATGCTTATTGTCACGGATAAAGCATCACTTGGTTCCTTGACAAGTGTGCAGTTTGAGCCTGCTAAGAATGCGCATACCCTTCGCTTGCCCCTGACCATCGAGTCATCCGTAAACACAACAATATCGCCCTCTTCAGTGTTTTCGTGTACTAATGCTTTGATCTTGGTGTCTACTGCCGTAGGATCTTTCTCTCTCTTGATCTGAAGATCGACAAGAGACAGAGAATGCAGCACGGGATTCTGTTCTCATTAGTATTAATTCCCTTCCTAGTCTGTGGGTCTGCATACTTGGTGGATGGCTTCCACAGCATGTCCCATCCGTGATTTGCCACTACTCAGTAGATTTCCTTTAGGTATTGACAGCGCAGAGTGGTGTTGGTGTCGTATATAGGCCTTCACGTTAAGGTTATCGCTTGCGCTGACCAGTTTTAGTCTGCCACCCTTAGATAAAAAGTCCAGAAGATATATCATGACTCGACAAGATGTATCTCTGGTGCATTCGAGGATGATCAACTTGGCGTCATTGTCTGTTTATTTTCCAGTCTTTTTGTTTGTGTGGTGCTAATTGTTAGAATGGATAGGGCGTATTGAATCGTAGAGAGTATCATACCTTTATATCGTCACAAGTACCTATAGTTCAAGATTTGTGGCAGCCATAATTTTTTTATTGCTGATAAACATTTCCTAATCTTGGTTATGAAGTGGCCCATATGAACTTTGAATGTCAGACTTTGGTCGAATTTAACACCCCTATATTTTACAGAACTAGTAATTTCAGTTCCCCATCCTAGTAGTCTCACCGTTGATATAGGTGTGTTGGCAAAACAAGTCTTCAATGAGAACATTGTTGTGGTCGCTTAGGATGGATTGACAGCTGAACCTGAGTTGCTGCACCATGATGATATTCGATCTACTTCTTGTAACTCTTGAGCGACACTAGTGCGGTCTTGCTTGTGCCTGTACACCAGGAAGTGATTTGCATACGAGAGAGTTCTGAAGTTGCCATTTAATTGTTCACCAGTAATTATAACCGTCTGTACATTGAAGAGGACTGGTGACTGTGAAGAACCTTTGCACAAGTCAGGACTTATTACCATCAGATATGTCAGTCAGTTGCCGCATCTGAGCACAGCCTTTCTTTCTAACAGGGCAGATGGTATCCACCGGGCAAGGAGTGGATGAAGATTATATTCCAGCAGTAGATTCATCAGAAAATGACGAATGCTGTCTGCGTCTTCCAGATCTATGGAAGCCTTCATATATGTCATATGCAAAGATAACAGCATTGCGCCATGTTTCTGTATTCAGCCAATATCCATCCAGCGTGTTTTGAATTACATGATACTTTTCGAGTGTATACTGTCTTCCTGGTAATTATTTTCTCCACAATTTTGTCCACAGTCTCCTGCCTAGTGATGACTATATATCCTCTAACTATTTTATCCCTTTTAGGCTTGACGATTGGAGTTTAATAACTGCCAGGCAGAGAGGTCCTGTATTGGAGAGGCTAATATATGATTTTGATGTCCTAATGCTCCAGGAGTTAAATACAGACAAATACAATTGCCCTGAGTACGCCAGTTATATAAACCCTACTGGGCAGAAGAGATATGGGCAAGGTCTGTTGGTAAAGGAAGGAGTGAAGCATGTGGTACTTGACTTGAGCCAGTGGAATCACAGTGCAAGAGAGGTCCAGGGTATACAAATGGAGATTGGTGGCTTAAGTTCAATCAATCAATCAATCATGTGCCATGCCGGAAAGCGTGGGCGGTCATGATTCGCCATTTCACTCGATCACGAGAGTCGAGGATCAGCTCAGTGTTCCTGTCTCGTCCATGCCATGTGGCCAAGCCATCCAGGTATTTTCCTCTCGGTCTTCCTCTTGGTCTGTTCCCTTCGATCTTGCCAGCTGTCACTAAGTTCTCCAGTCTATTTCTTCTCATAACATGTCCAAAAAATTTTGACTGTCTACGTCTAATTTCTCTAATCAATCTACGATTTTCATTTGTCTCTTGTAGTACTTGGTCATTGGGTTTTCTATCTGTCCATGGTATTCTTTGCATTTTCCTCAGAAACCACATTTCTGCAGCCATCAGATGTTTTTCAGCTTGACTGCACATTGTCCAAGTTTCACATCCATACAAAAGAACAGGCTCTATGTATCCCCTCAACACTCTTTTTCTTGTTTCAATTGACATCATTTTATTGGTCAGAATGTTTTTCATCTTGCTAAAGGCTACTTTCTCAATGGCGATTCTTGTTCTAATCTCTTCAAGGCATCTGCCATCAGATGTTATGACTGTTCCGAGATAATTGAACCGATTCACCTGTTGAAGAATATCCCCATTTACTTGTATATTACATTGTGGTACTTCGTTCTTCCTAGTGACGACCATAACCTGTGTCTTCCTACAATTTAATTCCAACCCCAGCTGCTCACTGTGTACAACAACAGCGTCTACTAATTGTTGCAGATCCCGTGCATTGTCTGCAATCAATACTGTATCATCTGCATATCTAATGTTATTTATGTTTCGTCCTCCAATGCTGATTCCATTTAGGTCTTCTACATTTCTGAAAATATTTTCACTGTATAGGGAAAAAAGATCTGGAGACATTACACATCCCTGCCTAACACCTCTCTTAATAGGTTGATATTGTCCTACTTCATTATCAATCCTTATGGCAGCTTGTTGTTTCCAATATATGTTTTTTATAAGTCTAATGTCTTTCCCATCAATTTGTAGATCTGCAAGCAAATCCACCATGTTGACATGTCTAACTCTATCAAAAGCCGTTGTGTAGTCAATAAAGCAAAGATGTATATCCTTGTTTACTTCTAAAACACGTTCAATAACTGTTCGCAGCATATACACAGCATTTACTGTACCGTTTCCTTCTACAAACCCACATTGTTCTTCCCCTATTTCAGGTTGTATTTTCTTCCTCACTCTTTGCATGATAATTCGTAACAAAATCTTTGTGATGTGACTCATTATACTAATTGTTCTATGTTGATCACATTCTAAGGTTCCTGATTTCTTTGGGATTGCAATAAATACAGAATTACATAATTCAGAAGGTATATCTCCAGTATCATATAATGTGTTCAGCAGTCTAGTGACTTGCTCTAGTCCAAATTCTTCTAAAGCTTTAATCATTTCTGTTGTGATGTTATCTGCACCGGGGGCCTTGCCAGCTTTCATATGCTTAAGAACATTTTGAACCTCCATCTTTAAAATTGTTGGTCCTTCATTATTAAATCTAATAGCATACTGTTCCTCTCTGTTATCATTATACAGGTCTTTCACATAATCTGTCCATACATGTAGAATCTGATCTTTTTCTATTATGATTTTGCCATCTTTAGTTTTTAGACAGCCTGTTGATGTACTTGTTTTTTTATTAGTAAGTTCCTGAATTCTTTTGTGCACTAATTTGGTATTTTGACTGTAGTGTTGTTTTTCAATTTCTAAGCACTTTTCCTCAAGCCATGATTCTTTTGCCTTCCTACATAATATTCTGACTTGTCTGTGAATTTCTTCATATTTGGCGGGATTATTTTTGTTGAGTCTTCTTGTTTCCATTAAGTGTAAAATTTCCTCAGTCATCCATTTCTTACGACCCACCTTCTTTAATTTTGGAATAGTTGTTTCTGCAGCCACATTGATTGAATTCTTTAACATTTCCCATTGATCATCCACATCCTGGAATAGGATCTCTAGATCAGACAATATTTCAAATCTGTTCTGTACTTCTATGTTGAATTTGTTTTGTATTTCCTTGTCATTAAGTTGGAACATCATAAATGTATATGCTACAGTAGACTGTTTTGTCAGAAAGGAAAACTGGGACTGGCTTAAGGAATTACCAGGCGATAGGCTACTCATTTGTGGATACTTCAATGCGAGGAACAGAGATTGGGACAGTACTGGAGAAAACCAACAGGGTATTGCCCTTTCGGATGCCATGGTGGACTCCGATGTGGTCTGCATAAATGATGGTAGGCCGACTAGAATGGCACTGAGGCCTGGCGATGCAGACACATCTATTGTCTTGGCACTTGTCTCCCAGTCATCAGTCCTTGATGTAAAGTCGGCTGTTTTGAATGACCATGGGAGTGATCACATGCCACGCTCAGTCCCGATCTCTATATCCAAGAAAGTTAAGGTTAGGAGAGTGCGCAACACCTTCCGGTATGAGTAGATCGACAGCCTTCTTGGACGCCTAGACAGGGGTCTTGCAAGAGGACTGTTAAAACTCTTTTTCTGCATCCCCCATGGTAGACACCAGAAGTAGACCATGCTTTGAAAGCATAAGAGAGCTGCAGTGGAGCAGCTAAGGAAAGTGCGACAGACACCCCGAAGCTCACGAGAGGAAGTGGACACAGCGGAAAATGTCAAGAAAGACAAGGTGGGGGTTTTCAAGCGCTGTGCTGCAGAAGCCAAGAACGAAAAATGGGAAAGTTTTATGAAGGAGATTGGAGGTGATAAAACACTGCTAAAATTCTGGAAACTGCACAGACAAATACGAAGAAAAGATCGGCCTATGACAGTGGAAACAATATACAATATATATAGAGGATAATGTGCGCGTGACAACAGACAAAGAGAAAGGGGAGGCGTTTCTCCAGAGATTTTTAGAGCAGACCAATCATAATGATGCGGACACCAGGGATGCAGTTAGACAGGAGTTATCTGGCACCACGAAGAATATGCAGTATGAAGACATCATACGGGTTGAAGACGTTAGACATATTTTGAAAAAGGCAAAAGACACGACACCAGGGCCTGATGGGGTCAGGTATGGCCACATGAAGGCTTTGAGCTACGTAGTCGTGAAGGAGATGACGACTGCTTTAACCAGAGCATCAGTAACGCAGGATTGGGTGCATAGCTTCTCATCCCTATCCCAAAACTATTCAAGGATCATTAAAAGCTTGGCGGCTTTAGGATCATCACCCTTTAAAATACATTTGGGAAGGTTTTAGAGAAGATATTCGCTGTCAAGCTGTAAGAGTTTTTGGAAAGGTGGGAGCTTCTTCCCAGAGGCCTGGGGAGCTACAGGCCAGGAAATGATACCTGGTCAAATGCAGCCACTTTTGCCTTTGACGTTTATGAGGGGTTCCAGAGTAGACATCAAACTATGGCGGAAGCGCCTGATCTCGAGGAAGCGTACAATAGAGTTCGATATGATATTTTGATGACCGCACTGTTGGAGAAAGCGTTCAATCCCTAGTTGGTGAACTGGATAGAAGCCGTCCTGCATTCTCGTCGGGTTGCTTTCCGTCTGGGTGCATGAACCTCAGAGCCACATATTTTAACCCCGGGACTGCCACAGGAATCTGCAATCTCACCGGTGCTCTTTAACGTGTATACGAGCAAGATTGCAAACCTAGAAGCACCAGGGGTTGGAATTATACTAACATTTGCAGATGATATTCTTGCATATAGGAAGGTGAGAGATAGGGAGCAAACAGCCCAGGAGCTACAGGCTGCAGTAGACAAAGTGACTGACTGGTGCACTGAAATAAGTGCTGTCATCCACTCGGAAAAGGCGGCTGTTTTGTGGTGCTCTCTGGACAACAGGATTGTGGGAACTGATGTCCCAAACCTCACGATAGATGGTAGAAGCGTCAACAGAGAGAACAAACTGAAGTATCTGGGAATCACTTTTGACAGGAGCCTGTCCTTCAAGAACCATGTGAAGACGGTTGTGACAAGATCTCAAAAGGGATTCAATGCACTTAAAACTATGGCTGCAATGGACACAGAGCAGAGAATGCTTTTCACACTATACCAGCACTTGATCCTCTCAGTGACTGATTATGGACTAGGACAGCTCACAGTCTCAAAGAGTTAGCTGGTGAAATTAGAGCGCATACAGAACGAAGCATTACGGGTCATTTTGGGATGCACCAGAGATACTCCAGTAGTGTGTAAGCGTTACATCCTTGATTTGCCGACTGTTGCTGGTAGGCTCAAGGTGATGCAGGCGAAGGCATACCTCAGAGTAGCTGCAGACACAGACACCCGTTGCATGATTCGTTGGACCCAGTTAAGGGTCAGCGACTTATAAGAGGGAAATCATGGATGGCTCAGGCGGAGGATACGATCAGACAGGTGTGCATCTTGGAGAACATTAGGCGAGGAGAGGAGTGGGTCAGAGTGCCAGCGGAACAGTCAGACTGGTGCAGAGTTATTATCACATTGAGCCGGGAGTGCAGGGAGTGGCCAGCAGGGGCCACGGAAGTGGAAATCCAGCAACTAATTCAGGATAGTGTTTGCTCGGGTGATGTGATTATCTACACAGATGGTTCGGTGGTGAGAAGTAGGAGAAGTGCCTGGGGGTTCTTAGCAAAAGCTAATGGTCGAAGTTTGGTCAGTATAGCCTGGCGTATAATACCACAACATCTAGCTTAAGAATGTAGGTGAAAGCGGTCAGTGCAGTTTTCCGCTGGATGGAGAATACGATACATACACACATAGTGATTGTAACTGACTCAGAAAGTATGCTGGCGAGGGTGAGGACAGGCAGGCTTCGTGCAGAGTGGCTTGTTTCGCTTTGGAGGTCACTGCTGGAAAGCATCGCCTAGATCTTTTCTCCGGGGCATGCCGGTGTGCTGGGGAATGAACAGGCGGGCAGATTGGCTGGCTCTGCAAAACTTGATGGAGTATCGATGCATGACAAGGCAGACGTGGTTGCGGCCTTGTGGGAGCACGTGTACACCTCGGAGGAGCAAATGGATCACCATGGTCTGGTAAGAATGAAGCAGCGAGGAGTGACGAGGTGATCTGCCGACGCTCGACGCCCAGAGGAAAGGCGAGACGGACATATAATTAGATTTCTACTGGAACTATTGGAGTTGGAACTCTTCGCTGGCTGCTGAGAATGGGGACGGTGCGCTTATGGGAATGCCCCGAATGCTGAGATGTCGGTTCTTAAATCAATCAATCAATCAATCAGTTTAATAACTATGGAGCCAGCTTTCTCGAATGTTGATACTTTTAATGCTGTTATTGGAGACATTGCACAGATCCTGCAGATCTATTTCTTGCAGCCTGCCTGTGTCCTCGTAGTTGACACCATCGGGGCAGCGTGCAGGAGTTTTAGAGGTCTTAAATGTATCCGTGATGTCATCGGTGATAATTAACAGAACAGAACATCTGTAATTTTCAACTCAGCACATAGTTCAGCGAGCATGTTCATTGTGGCTACCTGTTTATCATTGTCTTGTGCGCATGTTTGTCTCATGCATCTTCAGTGAGGGGTTTTCCTTTCTCTTCATCTGTTCTATTGTAAGTCTGGTCTTCACTCTGAAGGTCTCTGTCACTCCTCCTTCATGGATCTGTGTAGTTACCAGAACCTCTTCGTTGATTGTTCTGTGCCTACTTCTTAGAATAGTGTTCATTTGGTAAGTTTCGCTTGTTGAGCAGCATCCTTGAAGTAGCTTTCGTTGTCACCATGTCCCTTTCCAGCTAATTAAGTGCCTCCTGTTCAGAGTTTCTGACTTTTCTTTGCACTTTGTAAGGACTGTAATACTGCTTCCCTTGCTTCTTGAACAGGGTTATACCCAGTCTATGAAAATTTCTCCTTTGACATGACATTTTATTTATGTTCTTCCTAACCATACGTGTATTTCTTTTATTACTTCTGGTTCCTAATTATTCTGCTTTTCGTTTTCTTTTATTCCTATGTGAGCTATAATCCATGATATTATTACACTGCATTATTATGCTTTCACACTTGTGCTGTTAAGACCAATATTTCTTCCTTGTCTGGTCTGCTACACATTGAATATCTCTCTAGCGACTCTAACGCAGACAGTGAGTCTGATAAGATGGGCACTCCTTTGAGATCTTACAACAAAGACATTCTATAAAGCTGGCTGAATTGCACAGTTTCTCCTTGTTGTTAACTTTGTTAGCGATCCGGATTTGATCCCGGATCCAGTCAAGGATATGCACTACTGACGAGCTCAAACAAGAGCGAAACTCGAGTCTAGTGCTTCCAAATTGACGTGGTCAAGGCCTTAGGTTCGTTCCGCAATATGATCACCGTTGATAGTAGTGGGTTTTGCTCAATGTTTAAAACGTTGTTAACATTAAATATATAAATAGTTAAGACAGTGACAGTGTTCTTTGGTTACACACTGAGCATGGAGGCATTGATAGATAGATAGATAGATAGATAGATAGATGGATTGGATAGATAGATAGATAGATAGATAGATAGATAGATAGATAGATAGATAGATAGATAGATAGATAGATAGATAGATAGATCGATAGATCGATAGATCGATAGATCGATAGATCGATAGATCGATAGATCGATAGATAGATAGATAGATAGATAGATAGATAGATAGATAGATAGATAGATAGATAGATAGATAGATAGATAGATAGATAGAACGGACTTTATTTTCAAAGGGTAACAAATTGGGCAAAATAAGACATTGGAAATATTGACTCACTTAAAGGAAAAAGCCCAACAGATGGGCCTGGTTATCAACCAAGATAAGACAGAATATATGGTAATTTCAAGAGAAGGAATGGCTAAAAACTCTGGCCACATACAAATAGATAATATGACCATTAAAAGAACGAAAACATACAAATAGACAATCTTCAAATACAAATAGGCAAATAGTACAATCTTCAACTGTTCCAACATCATAAGGGAAGAAATACAAATTAGAATCAATTCTGGAAATAAGATATACTATGCACTTCAACATCTACTAAAATCAAATACGCTATCTCGTAACACCAAGATCACAATATACAAAACACTGATCAGACCAGTTGTGCTGTATGGCTCTGAAACCTGGAGTACAACGAAAGGAGACGAAGCCTTGCTATATCCCTTTGAGAACAAAGTTTTAAGACGCATCTTTGGACCCATTAGGGATACACAAAGTGGAGTATGGAAAAGAAGAAGTAACAAAGACATTTATGATCTGTTTAAGTCCCCGCTAATCACTGGTATCATGAAGGCTAATAGTCTACAATGGCTGGGGCATATAGAAAGAATGGAAGACAATAGGGAAACAAAACTACATTCCCCAACCCACACATCCCCCACCCACACACATCTCCCCACACACTCACATATCCTCCACCCGTCCCATTATCCACAAACAATCACCCACTCACATATCCTCCTCCACCCACACACCTCCAACCACCCAGCCAATCACACATCCCTCAACCACACATCCCCGACGCTTACACAATCTCCCCGCCATCTCACATGTCCCGCACCTACCCACACACAAATTCCGCACTCACCCACATAATCTCCCATCTCCACAGCCCACATACAGATCCCGAGCCCACCCATACAAACATCCACCACCATTTCTTAACCTATACACACTCACAGTCTGCCAAAAACTGTTTCTCCCTTTTTATCCAGCTCACTGTCTAACAACAAACAGTAAGGCAGCTCAACAGGAGCAATTCAATATAACATGAATGATTCGACTAACGGCTGGTATTTCTTGTCATTCTTGTCAACTTTATTTACACATTGTCACGTCAGAACAGGTCACCGTTCCCATGTTGATTGGAAGGCCGGTGCCAATGTTAACAAATATAAGTATAATGTTATTATCAACTGGCGTGTCCAAATACATATATTTATTCATTGGAATGTCAAGATAATTTCCCAATCGCCTATCGTTCCCTAGATTGCATCACTGCCGATCATTATAAAAAGGGTTACTTACAAACAAACCATGTCTGTTGACAAGTTGTGACTTCTGATTGCTAACCGAACGACAACGTTCTAACACAGTGCCATTCCATCAATTTCTGATCTAAATATCCATGGCCGACTTTCCGTCTTGACTCCAGAGTGTGCCTTCCTTACGTACCCAAATCGAATGACAGATTACTTCCTCGAGTTATCTCTTCTGAAGGAATTTAAGACAATAATTCACACTGTCACTTTAGTCCGCCTTTGCTCCATCATCCCCAGACCTAACTCCCGGTTCATGACGTAATACACAGTGATGTTTTTCACACAGTGACGTCACTTAGCAACCTTTGCCGTATGCTGCTTCGAGATTAACTCTTCGGGTACCTTTTCACTTTAAATTCAGTGTCTCATTCTGAAGTGCTGTTTATTCCTCCTTCTGCTACATGGCACCCACGCTCAGATCCTCTACCCATCCGCACATCCTCCACCTACCCATCCCGCAACCAAACATTCCTTAACCACACATCCCTTAACCACACACCATTTAACATATACAATCACCGACTCTCACATCATCTACCCACTCACCCATCCCCCAGCCACACACCCCTTAACCACAAACCACTACCCATACACACATAAACACACACACACACCCTCCCACACACATATCCCCACCCATACACACATCCCTCACACACATCCCACCCACCACCACATCCCCCATTCACAAACACACATCACCAATACGCACACCCAACCGACACACTAGATAGATATGTAGAACGAACTAACGAAAGAACGAACGAACAAACTTTATTTTAAAAGGGTAAAAAATTGGGCACGCAGGCCCGTCTTACATTCGATCACTCATCTTTCATTCATCAAATGTACATGTTACATTTACATAGGAAAAAAAACATTGTCAAATGGATTTTGTAAGCATAAACAATGCATATTACGCATGGTACATTCACAAGGGGGGGGGGGGGATTGTCAAATGAAAGTTGTAAACATAAACAGTGCATATTGCAATGTTGTGAGACACATCCCCCATCCACCCTCACACCCCGCAGCCACCCACACATCCCTCAGCCACCCACATATCCCAACCTACCACACCCCCACCCACCACACCCCCACCCACAACACCCCCACCCACAACACCCCAACACACCTACACATACCTCCACGCACTCACACAGACTCAGGCAAATATACATGCCGCCACAAACCCACTGACCCCCCCCCCCACACACACACACATTTCCCAACCCACACATACATCCCCCACCCATCTCATAACCGACACGCACACACCCACCCACATATTTTCCATCACCCACCCACACACCCGCAACCACCCAGTAAAACACACATCACAAAACCACACACACATACCCCCTTCAACCCACACATCCCGCACCTATCCACACATACAGCCCGCACCCTCATAATTTTCCTCACCCACCCACACACACATCAGCCAACCTAAACCCACTCACCCACCCAATATCTGCCACCTCTCAACTACACATCCCCCACCTATACACACATCAACACCCACAAACACATCTCCCAACACATATCCCCCACCCATAAACACCCCAAAATACCCACATCTCCCACCCACACACACACCCCACCACCCACATATACCCCACCCACACACATCCGCCGCTCCCGCAAATCTTCCCACAAACACACAAATCCCCCAACCATACACTCATCTCTCACACACATCCACCCACTCACGTACTCATCCATCAACCACTCACACCCACACAACACCCACCTGTCCATCAACACATGCATCTCTCAACTACCACCCCCACCCCCACCCAAGCACACCCCAACCACCCGGCCAAACACATCCCCCATCCTCACATACATCCGTCATCCAACTGCACATTCCACACCTCTCACAAAACGTCACCCATAAACACATTCCCCTCACACACACACACATCCCCCAATGCATTATTCATACACATCCCCGCCAACACATCCCTCACCCACACACACATCTGCCCACCCACCCACACATCCCCAACTACAAACATCCTCACTACCCACACATACATCCTCCACCCACTCACATTTACCCCATCCACACTCACACAATCCCACCCACACAGACATATCCCATTCACAGACACCCCCCCCCACACTCATCCCCCACACCCATTACACACCCATTCCCCAACCCACACAATCTCCTACACACCCATTCACGGACCCAAATACACATTCCCTACCAACCCCCCAACCCACCAACATCCACATACTTCCAATAATCCTCCCAAATACCCCCCCCCCCAATACACACACATCCCACACAAACACATACATCCCCAACCGACTACACATCCTTTCACCCATCTACACATCACCCATCAACTCATACACACCCCCCACATACCACCCCTCCACGCATACATTCCCCACACACCCACACACATCTCACACATACACACCCACACAAAGATAGATAGATAGGTAGATAGATAGATAGATAGATAGATAGATAGATAGATAGAAAGATAGATAGATAGATAGATAGATAGATAGATAGATAGATAGATAGATAGATAGATAGATAGATAGATAGATAGATAGATAGATAGATAGATAGATAGATAGATAGATAGATAGATAGATAGATAGATAGATAGATAGTTGTCCTCTTAGAAGGAGACCGTCAACATTCTTTGGATACGTTATAAGAATGGGAAAAATTATAATACCAAGTGACGACGGTGCATTTATAATAGGAGAGAAAAGGTGGAAAAACACCTCGGTCGCACGTCTCGCAGACGTCCGATAGTCTGTAACCACACTCATGGAGTGAGTGTAGTCAAAGGTGGAAAATTGTCTCGTTGACACAAAATGGAACTCCTGTCTTGCGAATCCATTACGTGGCAGCCCAAAGCGAAAGCTTGCTGTGTGGAAGCCGAAACAAGAGTCTCGAAACCGGAGGAAGGCAAACCTCATTAAAAAATGCCCGCCGAAAGCCGGAAGTGTCGTCCTACGGGTGGCAAACTAAAAATTGACACTACGCATTTACGTCCGAGTGAAATGTCTCGTCCGAATGTCTCTCGTGCTAGGAACAGCTCTGACTACCTAGTTTCCGAATACCGCTCTTGTTCGGAACAGCTCTGACTAGGTAGTTTTCCGAATGTCTGTCGTGCCTGGAACAGCTCTGACGGGCGCAACGACAAGCACATGTCAGAAAACTCGCTGAGTGGATACCGTCTGCAAACCTGTCTGGAATGGCCCGGGGCAAACGAAATGACCAATATATTGAAGTGAGGATTTAAAGCAGCCATGAGAAGGACGTGATGATTCCCTCGGCTAGCCCAGAACCAGGGCGTTATGTGTCGGCCCTGCAACTATGGAAGCAACCTTGGATGGCGGAAAATGCTATGGACTGTCCCTGCCTTCCTTTGAGGGATGACCGTTGTCTTCGACCGTTCTAACTTGGCCAGCATGGTTGTAGATGGCACCACAAAAGTGAGAGTCTCCCAGGAATGCTACCTGGTCAAAAAAGCACGCTAAAGTCGATGTGTTGGCCTACGGGTTTCGGCCCAAGGGCGCATAACAGACACACCGCAATCACATCTGAAAAAACACTCCGTATGAACGAAAAAAAGAAGAATAGGAGAGACAGGGGAACACGAAGAGAGAAAATGTTGGAGAATGTGGCATTATGGCATGGCTGATCGTTGTGGAATTCAGTGGAATGGAATTCAGTACATGATATAGACGGCTGTGGACAGACATTCTAAGTTTCGCCAAACGACACGGACTGTAATGTAACAAAGAACAAGCGAAAACACACGCTCTGTAAGTCGGCATTTTAAATTCAGCTAGTGTTATCTACTAACTCTTTAAATTTTCAAAACATGCCTTAATAAAATATTAACATTTCCATCTTATGCTTACATTTCAGATACGGGGAAAGGGTTGATGAGTGCGTTGTTAATAGTTTCGCAGCAGATTGTGGCGAGGCAGGCGGGCAGATTAAGTCAGCTATTATAGATCTATGGAACTAGGACAAAGCTGACAACGGTTTGTAATACACAACGGTGAATGAATATGCATCATGTATTGAATACTTCCATGTTCACAGTGCCTGTCAAACGGTGGATTAAAAATTAACATCATAGGCCTGTTATATTCCAATTTGTATGTGGTGCGATGAATCATGAACTGGTCTCACCCGAATGTTTATCCGCAGATTTGAAATGATAATATGAGTTGTGCACAACTTATAGATCTCTGAGCTTGTTGAGGGAAGGGAGATCAATACAATACATTTTCCAACGGAGATGGTACTTTGGTGTCGTGTCGGGAGACAAGTATCCATACCATTCTCACTCTGATCCTTTGAAATGCATTGCGCAACATCATAGTCATATGTTTCACTGCCAACAAAGAAACTATCGTATCTTGTGCCGTTTTTGTTTACATAATTGCGGTTAACCTGCGGGTATAATAGATGCCTCTGCATAGCTCAGTAACTTTTGATTGTCTTAGTCGTATTCATAGTAGTCCATTCATGATTAAACGCACTTGTGTATTCGTGAAGAAAAAGAAAGAAGTAGACACTAGAGTACGCTTTTCTATCACTGTTGTGGGGAAGACATGAAGTAACATTTCCAGGACTAACTCCAATCAACAGGTAGCCAAATATACTATTCATATTTTAAGTTTTAAGATACTAAAGCACCTTTTTACCACCAGATCAGTAAAAAATCATTGACATCATTACACCAGATCTAGTTGTGTGTGTGTATGTGTGTGTGTGTGTGTGTGTGTGTGTGTGTGTATATATATATATATATATATATATATATATATATATATATATATATATATATATATATACACACATCTTATATATAAAAGGCAATCTCCTTCTGTATGTATGTCCTTTATGCGTTCGCGAACGGTCCATCTGATTGAGATGAAATTTTCTACACGTCTTCCTCTCATTCCCGCGCAGCCAACTGTCATATTCTTTTAAGTGTAAAATTGGCTACTTACTTAATATTATTTAATATTTCATTTTTCATTATAATTTCTATATAGCGAGGAGACTTAACTCTAGAAAAGTTATTTCAAGGGGCATAACTTTTAATACCATTGCTATATAACTTATAGTCATATTGTTGCATCGTTTTCATGGATTTATAAACTCTTTGTCTATAGTTATTTACCGGCATATGAGTTATAATAAATAATGATATAATCTTTAAGGCATTTTCAAAGTTTTCATAAAAATAATGCATAATGCATAACATTGTAACTCACCTTGTTATGCTTAAAGAAGTTATCTACAGTCGTGCAGGTGATTAAAAACGGTTTTCATCAAAAATAATGGATGGTGTGTGGAAGGACATACTTTTAAGTTACTTTTTTTTTGTTCTATGAATTCAATGAGACGCTCCTCCTGATACCCTCTTCCTCCTCCCCTCCCCCTCCTCCCTCTCTCTCCTCCATCCTCCTCCTCCCTCTTCCTCCTCCTCCTTCCTCTTCCTCCCTCCTCCTAATCACTCCTCTTCCTTCTTCCTCCTCCACCCTCTCCTCGCCCCTCCTCCTCCTCCCTCTCATCCCTCCTCCTCCTTCCTCTCTCATCCTCCTCCCCCTTCTCCTCCTCCCTCCTCCCTCCTCCTCCTTCCTCCTCCTCCCTCTACCTCCTCCCTCCTCCTCCTCCCTCCACATTCCTCCTCCTCCCTCTTCCTCCCTCCTCCTCCTCCCTCCTCCTTCTCCCTCCTCCTCCTCTCTCCTCCCTCTCCCTCCTCCTCTTCTCCTCCTCCTCCCCCTTCTCTTCCTGCGTTCTCCTCCTCCCTCCTTCTCCCTCCTCCTCCTCCCTCTTCCTCCCCCTCCTCCTCCCTCCTCCTCCTCCCTCCCCCTCCTCTCTCCTCTTCCTCTCTCATCCTCCTCCTCCCTCCTCCTCCTCCCTCCTACTCCTCCTAATCCCTCCTCCTCCCTCCTATTCCTCCCTACTCCTCCTCTTCCCTCCTCCTCCCTCCTCTTCCCTCCTCCACCTCCCTCTTCCTCCTCCCTCCTCCATTTACCAAAGACAGAC
Organism: Cepaea hortensis; assembly: GCA_963921405.1. Classification (NCBI taxonomy): domain Eukaryota; kingdom Metazoa; phylum Mollusca; class Gastropoda; order Stylommatophora; family Helicidae; genus Cepaea; species Cepaea hortensis. The sequence continues at coordinate 65,234,545 of OY992884.1, forward strand.
AGACAGACAGATAGTCGGGAACGGGAGCTTTTTGACTACTTATATGATTTAAATGAGATGCTCTCCACCATGGGATGGGCCGGGTCAGACAGACAGACATTCAGATAGATAGATAGATAGATAGATAGATAGATAGATAGATAGATAGATAGATAGATAGATAGATAGATAGATAGATAGATAGATAGATAGACAGACAGACAGACAGACAGACAGACAGACAGACAGACAGATAGTCGGGAACGGGAACTTATATGACTACTTATATGAATTAAATGAGATGCTCCCCACCAGGGTCTGGGCGAAGCCGGGCCGGGTCAGCTAGTGTATATATATATATATATATATATATATATATATATATACGCAGGCTTCGTGGCTTAGAGGTTATGATCTTTCTCCGTAATCTCGTATACTCTCGTGGGTTAACGTGATGACGGTAAGAATCAGCGGTGGTTCGAATCGCATCTGTAACTTACGATGTATGTGAGCCGGCCTCTCAGAAAGCAATGGCAAACTACTGAGCGTAATCTTGCCAAGAAATCAACATGCAGCTGAAAGATGCTGGTGTTGACAGCAATGTCCTGTAAAGGATATGCAATATATATATATATATATATATATATATATATATATATATATATATATATATTTCATTGTATATGCCACTTTATTTGCATAGGCAGAACGGAACGACAGTTACCCCATAGGACAGCAGGACATATCACTACCTGGATGAATAACCAAAAACATGGGAACATTCTGGAGACCCGACTAACTGTACCAAGGGGAGCGAACTGACTGCTTTCATTACAAAAGCATGTCATAAAGCAGTAATCTGCTATAAGTCTGTGATGTGATAGGTCAGTCATATTGTGTAGACCAGAGTGCACGGAGGAACAGGTGACCAGTGTTTTACCTCACTTAGCTGGCGTCGAACCCTCGTCCGACATAGCTCGTGACATTTTCAGTGGAGCTCCCTGTCAACTTAGAACCACGGTATTTGTGTTTTAGGTTGTTGTTTTTGTTTTTTTTAGAATTTAGGGATGTGACCCACAAAGAGTCCATCATTGTATTGTTATCTGCACATAACCAAAAGTTACTCAGCTACGAAAAGGCGACTGCGATACGTGCGAGAAAAACGGCAATATATTAAACAAAATTACGTGACAGTGTTTGTGAAATTACCGTAGAGACAGTGAAACATTTGACGGTGTGCTTTGTGTATTTTAGTTGAAAGAAGTAATATTCTTCTTCTTTCGTTCGCTTCAAATATGTCTATAACTGTAATGTTGTCTCTTGTTTGAATCTAACAGTCTTTTTTAGTTCACTCAGCGGCCCTCTCTAGGCCAGAAGGTTTGTCTGGATATGGTGTAGTATGGGCAGTCCTGGAGAATGTGCTCTGCTGCCTGCGATTCCAAACCACATGTGCACATGGCTGAGTCACCAATCTTGAATTTTGTATACATGTGGTTGCGTTATCTATTGTGTCCTGTTCTAATGCGCAGAATAATGACCTGTTCTGGTCTGTTCATAACGCGGTAGTTGTCTTGAGTAGGGTTTGGTGGCCTTCTGACTGATTTGATCATTCTTTTCTTTTGGTGGTATATAATGGGCACATCGGGCTGTGCTTCTTTTGCTTTGCTCCTTCCTTAGCCAATCGATCAGCCCTGTCGTTTCCGGGTACTCCACAGTGGGCTGGTATCCACTGTATGGTGACCTTATGCTGACTGCTGAGTTCAGAAAGTAGTGTCCTTAAAACTGGCAAGTTCCCAGATAGGAGCGCCTTTAGTACTGAATTTGCATCTGTCAATAGCACCACAGGTCATGTGCCATGGCTGGTATTTAGTAATTTCTCTGTTGCTATCGTGATTGCCTCAGTTTCAGCATCATAGTTACGGGAATACTTTCCTGTTGGAACTCTGGTCGTGTCCCTAGTATCATTTGGGTATTCTATGTACACTCCCGCTCCTCCTGTTCGAACAGATTTTGTGCTGACCCATCTGTGTAGACTCGGATCCAGAGGTCCTGTGGGTATTTGTCATCAAGGAAGCTGAGTGTGGCTGTTCTGCTCTGTACATTGTTCTGTTCTTCCTTGTCAAATATTCCTCTCACTTTTGTCTGGATTTGTAGTGATAGTCTATGTTCATCTTTACATGGAGTTCGCTTTGAAATAGTTGTCAGGGGGATACCAACTGTGAGCAGATCGGTGGTTTCTCTGCAGAATCGTTTGGCCTGGTGGATAAAACTACTTCTTTTCTAAGTATTTTCCCACTTTCTCCCCATGTGGTTCCGCTTAGCTTTCTCAGGATGGATATTTTCCTTCTGGCTTTTGCTACTGCTTTTTTGTATGTGTTTTTTTCCATGTCAGCCTGTCATCAAATATTATTCCAAGGTATGTTGGTTCTTTATCTTCTCGTAGGGGTCTTCAATTTATCTGGATGATCCCTGCCTTTTGTTTCAGAGAATGCGTAAATAGAGTGGTGCTGCACTTGTCAGTGTTTATGCTGACACACCATCTGTGCGCCCATGCAACAAATGTATCTAGAGGTCTTTGTAGCGATATGGTGCCTACTGATGCATGTTCATTTGTGCTCCACAAAATCATGTCAATCAGCGTACATTGCCGCTTCAATTCCATATGGTAGATTAGCAACAAGATCATTGATCAAGATTAGAACAAGTGTGGGGGACACGACTCCACCCTGGTGAACACCGTCACGCAATAGTACTTTCTTGCTCATGAGTCCGTCTATCTGTACTCGGGCCCTTCTGTTGTGCAAGTATGCTTTCACCCATTTGTATATTCTTCCATTGACTTTACAGTTTCTCAGTTTCTTCATCAGACCTTCTTTCCAGATTTCTTTCATAGGCTTTCTTCAGAACTATCCATGCCGCAAGCACCAGCTTCTTCTCTTGGAATGCATCCTCAACTTCTTGAGAGAGGTAGGTTGTCTTATCTTCCGTAGAGTAGCACTGCCTAAAGCCAGCCTGTTGTGGCACAGGGATGTTTTCACTGTCAATGTACCACTGTAGTCTGTGATTGATAACGCGCTCCATTGTTTTACAGAGACAGCTGGTGAGGCTAATTGGTATTTAGCGCGAGGCAATGGAACTATCTTTCCCTGATTTTCGGAGGGGTATCAAGATTGCTTCTCTCCAGACATTGGAGATACCATCAGCTCCTGGTGACTTTCTCAGCTTTGATATGGCTAGCTCCAGTTCACTGATTGTGATGGGTGCCTCCATAAGCTCACGTAGAATAGCATTCTGTCCTGTATGTTGCTATTTCTCTCGAATCTCTTGTTGTTTCTCTGGACTAATTTCGATATTGGTATCTTGTGCGAATGAGTCCGCAAAATGGTCAGCTGCTTACTTTCCTGTTAAGATGTTTCCGTCTTTATTTAGTGCAATTTTTGAGTTTCTCACTGTGCCCTCATCGTTAAGCTGTTTTATTAGCTACCACATCTTCCTAGTGTTTCTTTCAAAGTTCAGTGACTCTGTTTTCTCCTGCCAGCTTTTCTCTCTAGCCTGCAGCTGGGGCTTTGAAATTTGGCTTTTGCGTGCTGGTATTTATTGTGGTGCTCTTGGCTGGAGTTGACCTCTGCTTGCTTTCTACACACTTCCACATCATTATGCAACTGTTCCAGTTCACTATTCCAGTAGCGTTTATAATGTTTACAGGCTCCTCTTGGTACTGTTTCTCGTGCTGCCTGTAGTATACATTTCCCAAACTCTTAAACTATTTTATTTATGTCCTTCTCAGTGTTCAGGTTTCTAACCGGTATGCTGGTGCGATGCTTGTACATTGCCCAGTCTGCTTTCTTGTAGTTCTACCTTGAAAGAGTGCTGCTTTCACTTACAGGCTCAATTTCTACACTTAGAAAGACTGGCCGATGGTCACTGCCATCTAGCTGTTTCCCAACAATTCGTTTAATGTTCCACTCCAGGTCTTGTGAATGAAACAGCAGGTCAGGTGTAGTTGTGGTGTGCCATGATCTCGAGTAGAAGGTATGTGGGTCAGACGACTTGTTAATCAAGATGAATCTATTCTCATCCTGCCAGTCTTCCAGTCTCTCTTCTCTCTGGTCAGTGTGATCATAGCCCCTACTCTGCAAGTGACTGTTGAAATCGCCACACACAGTCATTTTTTTCTTTTAATGGTAGTGTGTCCAGTATCTGGGTTCGGTCATTTGGACAGTAGTAATTTATGAAGTGAAGGTTTGTATTGCCTGTCTTAAGTTTAACTTCTGATGCTCAGCCCCTTCCATGTAAACTTCAATTTGGGAAGCAGTGATATTATTTTTGACAAGGGTCAATATCCCACCCTTTTGCCTGTCCTTTCGGTCAGATCGATAACACTGGTAGCCTCTGATTTTGAAGGCTATATTTTCGTTGAGGCGAGTTTCTTGCAAGCAGCAAACGCTTATATTTTCTTTGGCCAAGATGTTTTCTAGTTTTATTCTTTTTTTGTTGACACCCTCCGCATTCCAGTGTTTTATTTTAAACCTTTTTGCAGTTGTCGACATATTTCTTAGCGTGATTGCGTGGCAGCCTGATTTATGTGGTGCGCCTCCTGGCTGCTTCCGTCTTCAATACCTTTCCTTTACTGGAGCAGACTGTGGTCTTACTCGATACACGAAGTTCTGTTGTTTCGCGCTGTTACGTTGCATAGTGCAACTGTTCTTCCAGATTGTTACTTATAAACACAACCAAAACAATGACGTCAACGCCAGTGCACAAAGCTTTAGTCACTGAGTTAGAGAGTACTCTAGAGGTAAAGTTAATAAGATGTAATGACGTATTTACAAGAATCAGTGAAATGAAAATCCAGACTATACAAAGAAGAAGCACATGATTGAAATAATTGCCTCCACGATTCTGTTTTTCCTGTACTGCTGAATCAAAAGTCATCAGTCCCGAATACATAAACATTGTGGACAGATGCTATTTAGTTACTTTTAATTCCTTCATGAGACTGTCAGAATCTCCTTGACCTTAACAATAGGATGTTTACTTTGCAAATAGAAGCATTTTACATTATATCCGCATTTAATTTTCCCATCAAACATTCAGTCCACTAGCTTGTTGATGAATTCACGTGATAAAGTCAAAAGTGAAGAAATATGTGTAAGCAAATCTTCTCCAGATGTAAAATCGCACACAGGCCTTAGTGTATATCCTACATATCAGCCATATTGAACCGGAAGCTCAGATGTCATATTACTCTGCTTTAATACATGATGACCTGTCTCTGTAATATACACCTGACGAGATATAACGAAATATGTCAGACTGTAAGTTATGCAATATAGTATTTATGTATTTATTATTCAAATTCATAAAGTTGAAACATTATTTTGAAGATAAAACGCAGTCTGACAGAGGATTCACCAACCAACCAATCATTAAAAAAAATAGTACGTGGGGGATTCGAATGAAAGCCTCCCCTCTGACGTGTCTCCACCTTGCCGTGGTAGAGGGACTTGCGTGTTCCAATGACCCCGAGAGCTATGCTCAAGTGATAGCAACCAGACCAAGAGAGACACATACCTGCTGCTCTGCAGGTAGGCTGGAGACAGGCAGTCAAAGCACATCCATTGCACTTATCCGAATCAGGCGTACTATGCCATTACATTCTTGGTCCAGACACATATTCTACGGCACTCAGCTGAGGGATATGGATGAACGCCTCAAAGCCAATATCCCCCAGATGTGAGGGCTACTCACCCACTGCTAAATAGAATGAGATGCTGAGCTTGCTACACGCTTGGTCCAGACACTTGTTCTACGGCTCTCAGCTGAGGGATATGAGGGATCCCACTGAAGAGAGGGCCTGGCCGTTACTCGCTTATAAAGACATCAGAATAAGAATACAGAAGGCTAGAACAGCTTTTATATCACCAGGAAGTCCAAGGAATTAAACTTACCAACAATCTTAAGCTAATAAATTATAATGTTAAATCAGTACTTCTGTATGATATAGAAAAGTAGAAAATAGCGAAAATCATTACGAATAAACATACACTAATTGGTCCCTTTGCAAAATAGAACGAATAAAGTGATATGAAATAATCACGAATGTCGAGCTCATGGAGAGAATTAGACAAATACCAGTGAACAATTGATCAATAAAATACACTTATGCTGGATAGGCCGTACATTGCGAAAAGCTGAGAATAGTATAACTAGAAAGTCCTAGGTCTGGAATCCATAGGAAAAAAGAAATAGCGAAAGATCTAACAACACACAGGGAAGAAAAGTAGACACATACATGAATAATTTGGACCTGTATCAAACTGGATTGGCAAATATACTAAAAACACACTTTCTTATGTTTTACTGTCATCATGGTAGTTTCGAATACATCTCTTATTTTGTTTATATATTTGATATTTACCAGCATGTGAAGCAGACGCTTCTTCGTGTCTTTTAACTGTTGGAGATCCCTTTGTCTGACACATACACAAATTCCAGTTAATGACGTGTTATGGAAGAAGTTGGTTTCCACCAATTGGTAGGGATAGCAAAGTTTCATAAGTTTCTAGTGTTTATTTTATTAACAATTTAGCGATATGTACCGCTATTCTACTTTCCGACAGTCGTTCCGTTCTGCCAAAGTAGGTGGACTGCATTGAACTGCAACTACATTGACATTGCTATACTGGTACACACGGATGTAAATAGCAATTGTGTAAACAAAAATGATGTGGTAGTCTCGTTAAAACTTCGCGTGACAGAGAGAATTGCCACAGTGTGCTTTGTGTATTTTACTTGAAACGGTGCAGTTAAAGTAGCTTTAATATATCCACGGTTAAAGATTAACGTTCGATTCACGGTGCTTGGTTTTCCACATTTATACATTTTGTATCTATGTGCGTCTTGCCGTGTTTTACGTCTAAGTAATCTGACTATATATTTGACTGCGTGTGTATCTGTTTGTGTGACAGTATGTATTCTTGTTTATGAAAATGTATTTTTGACTATATGTAACTGTGTATGTGACTATGTGTGTTTCATTGTGTCAATGTTTGTGTGACTGTGCGCGTTTATGTTTGTCTCTGTGTGACTGTGTTCTTTTGTATGACTTTGTCTGTGTGACATTATGTGTCTTTGCTTATGTGACTGAATGTGTGACTGTAATTTTATGTGTCTGTATGAATTGTATTTGTGGTAGTGTTTATATATATACACACACACACACACACACACACACACACACACTAGCTGACCCGGCCCGACTTCGCCCAGACCCTGGCGGGGATCTGTCTGTCTGTCTGTCTGTCTGTCTGTCTGTCTGTCTGTCTGCTTGTCTGTCTGTATGTCTGTTTGTCTGTCTATCTGACCCGGTCCGGCTTTGCCCAGCTCCTGGTGGGGAGTATCTCATTTAATTCATATAAGTTGTCATATAAGATCCCGTTCCCGTTCCCGACTATCTGTCTGTCTGTCTGTCTATCTGTCTGTCTGACCCGGCTCGGCTTCACCCAGTCCCTGGTGAGGAGCATGTCATTTAATTCATATACGTAGTCATATAAGTTCCAGTTCCCGACTCTCTGTCTGTCTGTCTGTCTGTCTGTCTGTCTGTCTGTCTGTCTGTCTGTCTGTCTGTCTGTCTGTCTGTCTGTCTGTCTGTCTGTCTGTCTGTCTGTCTGTCTGTCTGACCCGGCCCGGCTTCACCCAGTCCCTGGTGGAGAGCATCTCATTTAATTCATATAAGTAGTCACATAAGTTCCCGTTCTCGACTATCTATCTATCTATCTATCTATCTATCTATCTATCTATCTATCTATCTATCTATCTATCTATCTATCTATCTATCTATCTATCTATCTATCTATCTATCTATCTATCTATCTATCTATCTATCTATCTATCTATCTATCTATCTATCTGTCTGTCTGTCTGTCTGTCTGTCTGTCTATCTATCTATCTATCTATCTATCTAATCTATCTATCTATCTATCTATCTATCTATCTATCTATCTATCTATTCGACTTCATCGTTTCCTTCCGGCTACCAGCGGACGTGATTTCACAAGCTCTCCCAATGTTTATATAATTTAACAAAGTTGTGCCTATTTCAATCGAGATGCTGTGTATTTCATTGTGTTTTTCTAAAAACTGGATCTAATACTAATTAATATATTAAGTTTATGTGACTATTAGTTAGTGAAATGCTGATTTCTTTGTGAAATGTAAGGTAAGAACGTTCAGTTTTGAAAACTACCAATTATCGATTAACGTCAACGTGTGATTTAACCATGTGGGACTAGCGCGTGGTTAGTCGCCAAGCACGCGTTACCGAAAGGCGGCGAACTTGTGTGTACTCCCGGCCTGTTGGAGCCTCATACATTACTAATATGGCGTCCAACTTACGGAACTCTACTTTATCCAAGCGCCATGAAAATACAAACAAAGACAAGACGGGGAAAAGTTTTACGAGCACGCCACCCAAACGTCGGATTTCTTCAACGCCAACTTCACACGTGTGGTCTAGTGAATCTGCAGACACTGATCCCAAGCTCAAGCTGGTCGAACATCACAGTTCAGTAGCCCAATCTGATGAGACTAACACATCATCTTTAGTCACTCTTTCCTCAGCCGAACCACACAACCACAACGCCTGCCGTGAACTCATCCAGGCTTTGGAGGACAGGCTAAAAGACTTTATTTCCAACAACACAACTAATATCATTTCCGTGTTTAAAGAAGAAAACGCTCGCCTTCAAAAAGAAATCCACCTCCTTAAACTTAAAGAAGAGAAGGACACCTTTAAAACAACAATCCATGCCTTAAAACTAAAGAGTGCACAGTCATTTGACAAAAGTGCACAAACAGGAAGTATTCATAGTGCTGCAGAGGTGTGTATGACCAGTGGATGTTCGTCGCAAAATGACATGCAGTTAGTTTCCACAGGCTGCAACACTACTAAACTTGTAGAACGTGCACCATCCATCTACCCCATTGATGTGCGTGTCAGCAATAGGTCCCAGGCCTCAAGTGTAGACTCTCCAGCAGCAGACGAGAAGTTAAAGAGCTCAGCCACTACCACTACTGAGCATCAACAACCAGCCCAAACAAGCAACGACTATAATAAACAAGAACGCATGAAAGATGACAGCGATCAGTGGCAAGAAATCAAACGGGCGCGTCAACCGCGTGAAATAACAATGGATGACAGTGCAACTCATGTCGTCATTGGAGACTCTCTGCTCAAGGGAATCTATAGTGACCGCATGTCATCTTCTGACAGCGAAACTACCTCGATCTACCCTCTACCAGGAGCTGACATTGACAGACTGACCTCTACACTGCGGAAATTCAAGGTGAATGACAGAATTAGAAGAACAACAGTCCATATCGGTGTCAACAATATTATGAACAATCACACCATAAGCACCTCACAACTCGCTACATTGGAGGTGTTGTTGCGCAAGAAATTTCCTAAAGCATCTATTTTCTTTTCATCAATCATACTGCCATGTTATGGATTCCAGCGCCGCACTGCCGATGCTGGCAATCTGACTCTACATAAATTTTGTCAAGAAACTAACAATGCTTTCATTAATAATACCCCGTATTTCACATCGCCGTCCGGGGCTCCCAAGAAAAAACTATATAAGGATCAATTACATTGTTCAAAACTAGGAACTAGCATACTAGCGAAGAACATAAAATATCCTGAACGTACACAACAATTAGAACCAGTTTCAGTTACAGGAGTAAACCGATCTTCACCTCCGGCTGTAGCCATCTCTCAGTGTTCAGAAAACACTCCTTCTCTTCCGACACTACCCTTGCCTGTACCCCAGGAACACAATGTTGTGAATAGCAACCCAAGCTCCAATCCAAATGTTGCTAAATATGATACTTTGTTTCCTACCTTGCCCGTAAAACAGTCTCCCTCTATGATGTCAAAGGGGACACCGTTAAACAATGGTGCTGTACCGTCGATGCCTGCTTCCAATGTAGGCACTTCCAGTAACACTCATAGCAATCCCTCGCTGGACGGTAATCTACAACCCTATGAGTGGAACCGTCAACTTCAGCAGCTAATGCGATACAATCCTGCAGCCCTGCACCAAGCATTCATGATATCACTCCAGAAAAGACATTTTCCTGCCCCCTCTAACAGCCTTAACTATTTCTAAATAAAGTTTCGAAATCCCTGCAATTTGTATACCACAAGCGACATCTTCCTTTTAGTTTGTAATGTTCGCTAATCACGATCAGTGGCTCAACAAACATGGTCTATATATAGGCCATCTCAACATCTTTCATCTGCTCAACAAATTACCTGAGCTCTCGGTAATACTGTCCAAACAGTTCCATGTGTTTGGAATCACAGAAAGTCATCTTAACGACAAAATAACCGACTCCGAAATCTCACTTAAGGGGTTTAAAGTAATTCGGAAAGATGCAAATCAAAAATTAGAGACAGGTATTGCTGTATACATTTCCAATTCTCTCAACTGGTCCCGTAGAAGTGATCTCGAGACAGTAGAGATAGAATGTGTTTGGTTAGAGGTGAAGCCAGCCAGCCAACAACCGTTTCTCATTGGATACCTATATAGGAATCCTTGTGCCGGGTACAGTTGGTATGACTGCTTCACTACAATGATGGATAGAGTGTTTACAGCAGGTAGAGAAGTTATGATACTAGGTGACTTCAACATAGATATTAGTAAATCCAACCAGACATGGGACGATATCATTCTTTCTTACAATTTCAAACAACTAATAAACCGTCCCACAAGGGTTACTGACACATCCTCAACTACAATTGATCATATATATGTTACTTGTCCAGATAATATTATTGAATGTTCTGTTCCCGTTTGTACAGTTAGTGACCACTACCCGGTATGTTGTACATGGTCAAGAATTGGGTTCAAACCTCTTAAACATAAACATGTAAGTATCAAATTTAGGAATTATAAAGCATTCAACCAAGATTTATTTTTGCAAGACTTAAGAAAAGCAGCCCTTGATCACGTTTACCAACTTCCTGACCCGGACGATGCATTAGCTTTCTGGACGAAGACAGTCTACAATGTGTTCGATAAACACGTGCCAATCAAAGAAGTTCGAGTCAAAAATCAACATAAATCCCCATGGGTCACTAGAGAAGTGCTGCAAATCATGAGAGAGCGAGATACAGCACACAAAAATAAAGACTTCATCAATTACCGCAGACTAAGGAATAAAGTTAAATATGAAATTCGTAGGATTAAAAAAGATCATTTTAAAAATTTGATTGTAGATAATTCAAACAGTACAAATATATGGAAGGCTATTAACTTGCTAACCAATAAAAAACGTCCTACAGAATCAGCAATACCAAATTCTATAACATGCGATGAATTCAGTTGTTTCTTTCAATCGGAAATAGAGAATCTAAAGTCTTCAATACCAGACTCATCGTGTAATTTAAGTTCACTGACATCATTCTGTGAGGAGAAGTGCACCAGAAATATTCCCGCTGAGATTCCTTTAATGTCTGTTGCAGACGTTTATAAATATCTCTTGAACCTCAAATCAACAAACTCACACGGCCTAGATGGTATCAGTAATAGAATTCTTCGTTGTGCTGCACCAGTCATTAGCGAGTCCTTAACGTTCATATATAACCAGTGCCTGGCCAAAAACTACTTTCCATCTGCATTCAAAATTGCTAAAGTGTTTCCGCTAATTAAAAATGGCTCAATCGATAATAGTGTTTTGGGTAATTATAGACCTATTTCCTTACTATCGTCGCTATCAAAGCCACTAGAAAAACACATTCATAAAATAACGTTACACCATTTAATTAACAATGATCTAATAATTAACAGTCAATCTGGGTTTCGACCTAAATATTCTTGCCATAGTGCTCTAACAAAAATGACCGATAACTGGCACTTAAACATCAACAACGGTAGAATTTGTGGAGCGGTGTTTGTAGACTTTAAAAAAGCTTTTGATATGGTAGATCACGATATTTTAATTAGAAAACTAAAGCAAATGAAGACAAGCACCAACATGGTGAACATAATTACGTCATTTCTATCCGACAGGCAACAAGTCGTGTCCTTCAACAACTGTCTATCAAGACCGACACAGCTTAATATTGGTGTGCCTCAGGGCTCAATACTAGGTCCGCTGCTTTTTGCAGTTTATATTAATGATCTTCCTTTATATATCAATACAACTTGTGATCTATTTGCAGACGACTGTACTATATATACTAGTCAAGAAAACCGTAGTGAATTAGAGAATTCTTTACAAAAGGAACTTGATAATCTTACTAGATGGAGCAATGAAAATCGCATGCAAATTAACATCGACAAAACCAAATCCATGCTAATAACGACCAGACAAAAACTACAGACACTAGCCATAACTGGATCACCGCTCGAACTCCGCATGGGCACGTTACCTATAGTTAATGTGACTGAACATAAAACACTAGGGCTTTTAATAGACAGCCATTTGAACTGGAGCTCTCATGTTCACGCTCTTACCAAGAAAATAGCACAAAAAGTTTACCAACTTGCTAAAATTCAGCACTTCCTGGACGAAAGCACACGAAAAATATTCTATACATGCTATATCCAATCACATCTCGATTACTGTTCCACAGTTTGGGATGGTTGCCCTAAATCTAATTTAAAACGACTATGTTCTCTACAAAACCGAGCTATTCGTCTGGTTTCTGGCATAAAGCACGTTGAAAGTAATAATTTGTACAGTCATCTAAGACTTCTACCACTACAAAAGCGCTTCCTTTTCAACAAAGCCAAATTAGTGAATAAAATTATATCTCAAAATACCCCAGAGTATCTTCTGCCGCTGATTCAATCTAATGCAATGAACAGCAAGCGCCTAAATTTGTTACATGTCTCAAAGCCTAGATTGAACCTATACAAAACATGTTTCGCCTATTCTGGTGCTCACTTATGGAATGATCTGCCTCCAGATCTGAAAACTCCAATGAGTCCCTACACATTTAACCGAAAACTCTTTCAATACTTAATCCATACCGACTATATGCCACCATAATTCATTTACTGGTATAATTGTTCAGTATAATTGTTCATTATAATTGTTTAACTATAATTGTTCACTATATATGTGTGTGCGTGTGGGAGCGAGAGAGAGAGAGAGAGAGAGAGAGAAGAGAGAGAGAGAGAGAGAGAGAGAGAAAGTGGGTGTTAGAGAGAGGGAGAGAGTGAATGCGTGTGTGCGCACGTGCATGCGTGTGTGTGGAGAGAGTGATTGAGCGAGAAATGGTGGTGGAATGTGCCAGTGCATGCATTCGTACGTGTATGTGTGAGAGTGAGTGAGGGAATGTAGGCGTGCGTGCGTTCATGTGCATGCGTTCATGTGTATGTGTATGTGTGAGAGAGTGTGATTGAGAGAGAGAGAGAGTGTGTGTGTGTGTGTGTGTGTGTGTGTGTGTGTGTGTGTGTGTGAAGGATTGTGTGTTAGAGAGTTAGACAGTGGGAGAGTTGATGTGTTAGTGTATGTGTGTGAGCGCGTGCATGCGTGTGAGTGTGTGTATATGAAAGAATACAGAGAGAGAGAGAGAGAGAGAGAGAGAGAGAGAGAGAGAGAGAGAGAGAGAGCTGAGCAGATGCATGTCATGTAACACGCATGTTATGTAACACGCGAATCCATATGTTTGTGTATTCTCATCTGTCATATTATCAGTTAAATACCATTTGATTTTATCATGCATAATATAAACTAATGTTCATTACTGTAGTTTGAGTGAGAGAGTCAGTGAGTGTGAATGACAGACAGAACGAGTGAGCGTGAGAGTGGATGAGTGAGCGGGAGAGTGAATGAGTGAGCGGGAGAGTGAATGAGTGAACGGGAAAGTGAATGAGTGAGCGGGAAAGTGAATGAGTGAGCGGGAGAGTGAATGAGCGGGAGAGTGAATGAATGAGCGGAAGAGTGAGAGTGAGTGAGTGTGTGTGTGTGTGTGTGTGAGAGAGAGAGAGAGAGAGAGAGAGAGAGAGAGAGAGAGAGAGAGCATCACTATTTTTACGTCACATACATTTTATGTACACATTTTTCTCCATGTTTAACATTTTTATGAGACTGCTCATGACAAGTGTCAGTGTATATGTGTGAGTAAAGTGTGAGAGTTTCTTCATACTAGTTTCAATACTATCGTGAGACATTTTGTATGTGTCTAGATGTGAGGAAGTGTGAGTGTATGTGGAGGATATGTGTGAGTGTGGGGATATGTGTGGGTAGTGGGTGTGTGGGTGGGGGATGTGTGGGTGGGGGTATGCGTTTGGATGGGTTGGGGTGTGTTGGTTTTGGTGGGTAGTGGTATTTGTGGGTGTTGGTGGGATGTGTGGATGGATGTGTGGGGGTGAAAGTAGGGGTGTTGGAATGGGTGTGGGGGATGTGTGTATGGGTGGAGGATATGTGTATGGGACGGATGCAGGGGATGTGTGTTTATGTGGGTGGAGATGTTTGGACGGTTTGAGGAAGTATGTGTAGGAGGCGGGGTTGTGTGGGTAGGGGATTGTGTTGGGTGGATTGGGGATGCAAGGGTGGGTGGGGAGAAGTGTATGGTGTGTGGGTTTGAGATATTTGTGCGGTGTGTTGGTGGGGATGTGTGAATGATGTGTGGGTGGAGGGTATGTTTGTGGAGGTATGTGTGGAGGATAGTGTGTGGTGTGGGGGATGTGTGTGATGGGTGCGGGGAATGTGCGTATGGGTGGGGTATATGTATGGGTGAGTAGGGGATTGTGGTGGTTGGGGGAAGTATGTGGGGGAGTGTTGGTGGGAGATGTGTGTGTTTGGATGGGGAATGTGTGGGTGGGGGTGTGTGAGTGAGTGGCTTAGGGATGTGTAAGTGGGTGAGGGAGTTGTATGTGTCGGGGTGGGATGTGTGAGTGGGTGGAGGATGTGTGTGGGGTAGGGGTATTGTTATCGAGAGATGTTTGGTTGGGGGGGGGTGTGGGTGCGTAGTGGAGGATGTATGCGTGAGTGAGTGTGTGTTGGTGGACGGGTAGGGAATGCATGTGTGGGTGGGGAGAGGTGTGTGGTGTGTTGGTTGGGGATATTGTGTGGGTGAGGTATGTGTGTGTGGGTGGGGGATTTTTTGTGTTGTGTGAGTGGGGGTATGTGGGGTGGATGGGTAAGGGTATCTGTGTGGGTGTGGGTGTGGGTGGGAATATTGTGTGGTATCTGGGTGGGGGTTATGTGTGTGGTGTGTAAGTGGGGATGTGTTGGTGAGGGATATGTGTGTGTGTGGTGCGTGGGTTGGGAATAGTGCATGATAGGAGGTGTATGTGATTTGCGGGTGGGGGATTGTGTGGTGGGGGATTAGGTTAAGGCATGTGTGGGTGGGTGGAAGTTGTATGTGTGGGTGGTGGGGTGTGTGTTAGTGGATTGGGGATGTATGGGTGGTTAGAGAGATGTGTGTGTGTGTGTGGGGTGGGGGTAGGGACATGTCAGTTGGTGGGGATGTGTGTGTAGGTTTGGGAATGTGTGAGTGGATGTGCGATGTGTGGGTTGGTGGGGGATTGTGTGCATGAGTGGGGAATATGTTGTCGATGGAGATGTGGCTGGGGGATGGGTGGTGTGGGTGGGGAGAGGATGTGTGGGGTAGTATGTGTATGTGGATGGGCGTGGGATGTGTGGGTTGGTGGGGGAATGTTTGTGGGTGGCGAGTGTGTTTTGGTTGGGGGATCAGGTGAGGGCAGTGTGTGTGGGTGGGGGATGTGCGGGAGGGGGATGGATCGGTTGGTGGGGTATGTATGAGTCCCTTGGTGTGCGTGTGTGTCGGTAGGTGGGGGTGTGTATGTGTCCCTTGGTGCGCGTGTGTGTGGGTAGGTGGGGTGTTGTGTGGGTGGGGTGATGTATGGATAGGTGGGAGATGGGCTTCATAACATGGTAATTAGCCTTGTTTATGTTTACAACATTCATTTCACAATGTTTATTTTATCTTCCTATGTAAATGTATAATGCTCTTGATGAACGAAAGACGAGTGTTTGGAAGGGCCGAATGTAAGACGGGCCTGCGCGCCCAATTTGTGACCCTAATAAAGTTGATTTGATTTGATTTGATTTGATTTCTATCTATCTATCTATCTATCTGTCTGTCTGTCTGTCTGTCTGTCTGTCTGTCTGTCTGTCTGTCTGTCTGTCTGTCTGTCTGTCTGTGTTTCCGCCTGCCTAACCCGGCCCGGCTTCGCCCAACTCCTGGTGGGGAGTATCTCATTTAATTCATATAAGTAGTCATATAAGATCCCGTTCCCGACTTTCTGTATGTCTGCCTGTCTGTCTATCTGTCTGTCTGACTCGGCCCGGCTTCACAAAGTCCCTGGTGGAGAGCATCTCATTTAATTCATATATGTAGTCATATAGTCATATAAGTTCCCGTTTCCGACTATCTATCTATCTATCTATCTATCTATCTATCTATCTATCTATCTATCTATCTATCTATCTATCTATCTATCTATCTATCTATCTATCTATCTATCTATCTATCTATATGTCTGTCTGTCTATCTGTCTGTCTGTCTATCTGTCTGAACCGGCCCGGCATCGCCCAGCTCCTGGTGAGGAGTATCTCATTTAATTCATATAAGTTGTCATATAAGATCCCGTTCCCGTTTCCGACTATCTATCTGTCTGTCTGTCTATCTGTCTGTCTGACCCGGGTCGGCTTCACCCAGTCCCTGGTGGGTAGCATCTCATTTAATTCATATAAGTAGTCTTATAAGTTCCCGTTCCCGACTGTCTGTCTGTCTGTCTGTCTGTCTGTCTGCTTGTCTGTCTGTCTGTATGTCTGTTTGTCTGTCTGTCTGACCCGGCCCGGCTTCGCCCAGCTCCTGGTGAGGAGTATCTCATTTAATTCATATAAGTTGTCATATAAGATCCCGTTCCCGTTCCCGACTATCTGTCTGTATGTCTATCTGTCTGTCTGACCCGGCCCGGCTTCACCCAGTCCCTGATGGCGAGCATCTCATTTAATTCATATAAGTAGTCTTATAAGTTCCCGTTCACGACTGTCTGTCTGTCTGTCTGTCTGTCTGTCTGTCTGTCTGTCTGTCTGTCTGTCTGTCTGTCTGTCTGTCTGTCTGTCTGTCTGACCCGGTCCGGCTGTGCCCAGCTCCTGGTGGGGAGTATCTCATTTAATTCATATAAGTAGTCATATAAGATCCCGTTCCCGTTCCAGACTATCTGTATGTCTGTCTGCCTGTCTATCTGTCTGTCTGACCCGGTCCGGCTTCACCCAGTCCCTGGTGGAGAGCATCTCAATTATTTCATATAAGTAGTCATATAAGTTCCCGTTCCCGACTATCTATCTATCTATCTATCTATCTATCTATCTATCTATCTATCTATCTATCTATCTATCTATCTATCTATCTATCTATCTATCTATCTATCTATCTGTCTGTCTGTCTGTCTGTCTGTCTGTCTGCCTGACTGCCTAACCCGGCCCGGCTTCGCCCAATTCCTGATGGGGAGTATCTCATTTAATTCATATAAGTAGTCATATAAGTTCCCGTTCCCGACTATCTATCTATCTATCTATCTATCTATCTATCTATCTATCTATCTATCTATCTATCTATCTATCTATCTATCTATCTATCTATCTATCTATCTATCTGTCTATCTGTCTGTCTGTCTGTCTGACCCGGCTGGGCTTCGCCCAGCTCCTGGTGAGGAGTATCTCATTTAATTCATATAAGTTGTCATATAAGATCCCGTTCCCGTTCCCGACTATCTGTTGGTCTGTCTGTCTATCTGTCTGTCTGACCCGGCCCGGCTTCACCCAGTCCCTGGTGGGGAGCATGTCATTTAATTCATATAAGTAGTCATATAAGTTCCAGTTCCCGACTCTCTGTCTGTCTGTCTGTCTGTCTGTCTGTCTGTCTGTCTGTCTGTCTGTCTGTCTGTCTGTCTGTCTGTCTGTCTGTCTGTCTGATCCGGCCCGGCTTCGTCCAGCTCCTTATGGCGAGCATCTCATTTAATTCATATAAGTAGTCTTATAAGTTCCCGTTCCCGACTGTCTGTCTGTCTGTCTCTCTGTTTGTCTGTCTGTCTGTCTGTCTGTCTGTCTGTCTGTCTGTCTGTCTGTCTGTCTGTCTGTATGTCTGTCTGTCTGTCTGTCTGTCTCTCTGACCCGGCCCGGCTTCGCCCAGTCCCTGGCGGGGATCTGTCTGTCTGTCTGTCTGTCTGTCTGTCTGTCTATGTATGTATCTATCTATCTATCTATCTATCTATCTATCTATCTATCTATCTATCTATCTATCTATCTATCTATCTATCTATCTATCTATCTATCTATCTATCTATCTATCTATCTATACTGGGATAGCAACCAGACCAAGAGAGACACATACCTGCTGCTTTGCAGGTAGGCTGGAGACAGGCAGCAAAGCACATCCATTGCACTCATCCGAATCAGGCGTACGATGCCATTACATTCTTGGTCCAGACACAGATCCCACGGTTCCCGTTCCAGTTCTCCGGAATCTTCCACAAGAAATCAAAGACATCACCAATCCCTATTCACATAATCGCAAATTATTCGAACACTATCTCAGTACCGATTACCTTACCCCTTAATAATAGAGATAATAATAATAATTACAAAACCCTAGTATAACAGCCAGTCCCCTTTTGGTAGGCCAGTATATTCCACATGGCTAATAACAAGTGTCAGACCATTATCTAATATTACTGAGTCATGTAGTTTTGATGTTCGCATTTTGCCCATGCCTTTATAATGCATATCTTTTATATTGTTGCTGTTCTCTGTTAGCCTTGAATGATGTGTGAATGAAATAATGTATGAAAGAGAGTGATAGAAGGGCAGAATGTTAGACGGGCCTGCGTGCCCAATTCTTACCCCTTTGAAAATAAAGTTTGTTCTATCTATCTATCTATCTATCTATCTATCTATCTATCTATCTATCTATCTATCTATCTATCTATCTATCTATCTATCTATCTATCTATCTATCTATCTATCTATCTATCTATCTATCTATCTATCTATCTATCTATCTATCTATCTATCTATCTATCTATCTATCTATCTATCTATCTATCTATCTATCTATCTATCTATCTATCTATCTATAGCCAGGGTACTTAACTTAAGATATAGCAATGCTACTAAAAGTTACGTCCCTTGTTTTATTTTTTTCTTATGTTGAGTCATGTAATTACAAAGTTAAATTTTAGTAAGTAAATAGATGATTGTACACTAAGAAACTATTACATTTGGTTGCACAGGAATGAAAAGAAAAAATGTAGAAAATTTCATCTCAATCGGATGGACCGTGCGCAACGCATAAAGAACGGACATACACACACACATACATTGTGTTTTATATATATATATATATGTGTGTGTGTGTGTGTGTGTGTGTGTGTGTGTGTGTGATTAAAGGAGCGATGGAGTGCATATTTAATATTTTGTATTTGGAGATACTATATATTGTTTAAGACAACGAATAAACCTGATGTGTCCTTGTCCACAGAGAACCAAGCATTACCTTGATTGGGACTACCTGGAGAAAAATATATAACCCGACATCTATGTTATGCTATACCGCAGTTTACTATTGGCTAATACTATATAATGACATTCTACTGAGGAAATAAGAAGTTCCTTTTCTCTAAAACATAGGGAATTATCTATTGTGTTTATTCAAGAAATGATTAAAAAGGATACTTTTGAATTATAAATTCGGTAAAGGCTCTTACAGAAATATCATAAATATATTGCTATAGCAAACAAATTAATAAACTGGACTACCGAAACTGTGTTATCTCCATCTATTTGCATAAAGATAGTAGTGCTGTACTTTTTCTGTTGTATATAGCTTATATCGGTCATGTCTGGCTCAATATCTTTACAGTAAAGTAAGTAGTCAAGAACATTTGTACACGCCTTAAGGTGCAATGAGGCTACCATGCTGGGCCCACATTTGTATAGAATAACTGGCACTCGGTGAGTGATACGGTCAGTTTCAGTCCTGCCGCCTTTACTTCCCATGTAATTTCCCGCTACCAAGTTCAGACCTCTTTAGAATCGACATTTACAAACCAAAAATGTTTACCTTCCTACAAAAATCTGTGCATACCAATGTCACGTGAAATGGTAGGCAGTTTGATGAATGATATATCACTATTGCCTATCACTTGATGGGGTGAACATGACAGTAGCGCAATGGTCAGCACACGAATCTGCCGGTCAGGTAGTCATGTTTTCGAATCTCTCTAGAGGCAATCATTTATATTTCAATTGACCTGATGTTTTAGTCCCCGTTTTGTGGTGCTAAGTTCAATCGCCGCGTCATGTTCAAGCCACAGTAGAAGCAAGAGAGGATAATGTGTAAAATCGACTAAAAACAAGAGCCAGTTGTCATGCCTTGGGACGTATTGTGTATATGAAGCTTTTTCCTAGTACCCACTTCAGCTGAAGTTCATAGTGAATGTTGAGCATAGCCTACGATGGGTAGCGTTGTGATATTCTGTTGTGATAATTTGGTGTGTCCAGTGTGTGCCGCGTGGTTACACACCCGCTTCACACGCGTGATCCGGGATTGTTTCCGGATCTAGTCAGGGATATGCACTACTGACGAGCTCAAATGAGGGCGAAACTCGAGTATAGTGCTTCCATATTGACGTGGATAGGCCTTAGGTTCATACCAGAATGCGATCGGCGTTGCCAGTAGTGGGTTGTGCTCAATATTTGAATGTAACTACATCGTTAATGAGTCACTATAAAATCGCGATGTGTGGTGTTGTGACTTCGAACACAGATATGGCGGAAAGTTAAGGCTGTTGTGTTCCGTATAAATAGATACCCTTTACCACACCTCGGGCGCCAGCTATCTCTGTGCTGATTTTACGGAACTCCTGCCAAACGTCCATGTCGTAGCTCAGAATTTCTTGTTTTTGGCTGTTTGTGATTTCTTGGCAAGTTTACGGTCAGTGGGTTGCCATTACTTTTTGGACGCCCAGCACCCATACCACTGTAAGAAAATAAAGACGCGCGGGTATATATTTCCAAATCGCCCGCAGCTGTTTTTCGAACGGGATTACGATTTGCGTTCGTAACCCTTCGCCACAGAGCCGGTCCATGTCGTACACAGCAGATAAATTACCATCACTGGCCTAAACCTAAATGACAATAGATCTAAGAGGTGGTGACCCTTAGTGATGCAATGATTATAATCGCATCTGACACTCACCAGCACATCCACAAATCCTACTATACAGGTTAAAAATTCTAAGTGAATAACAGCTCGTTTCAAACGTCCACTGCGTGCCTTAAACGAAAGAAGTACTACTAAAAGACAGCTCGCTTAAAAAACAAAATCCAATCTCTACGCAGTGCAACCACGAGGTCAATGAATGTGCAGCCTGAGGTTCACGGATTCAATTTATCATCACCAAGTGTCATACTGATAGGCATGGGCTGTCATGGTTCGTTATCTTACACGGTCACCAGAGTCTCAAATCAGGTCTGTGTTCTTGTCCCGACCATGCCATGCTGTCAAACATACACTATATTTATCCCCTTATCTTCCTATTAATATCTTTCCATCTAGCTTGCCAGTTGTCACTAAATTTTCAAGCCAATTTCTCCTCATTAACATGTACAAATAATCTTGTCTGTCTACATCAAATGTCTCCAATTTATCTCCGTTTTTCATTTGTCTCTTTAAGGACTGACTCATTTGACTTTCTGTCCGCCTATGGTATTATTTGTATTTTTCTCAAAAACCACATTTCCACCTCCATTAGATGTTTCTCATCTTGTCTGTTAATTCTCCATGTTTAACATGCATACAACAACGAATACAACAATATGAGTTGAATAAAGCACTTCAACACTCTTGTTCTCACTGCATTTGACAACTGTTTGTTGGTAAGGGTAACAGAATGTATGGGTGGGGGGGGGGGGAGCGGTGGCTTCCTTAATGCTACAGTTGATTATAGGGATAGTCTCTGGCTAAGACCAAGTGGAATATTCTGCGGTCCCCATAGTTTCTGGATCTATGTGTTCAACCAATCCTCCCTACATCGTAACTTATATATTTATAGTTCTCCAACAAAAGAACTCCTCTAATCCAAGTAATAATTACATGAATGGAACTCCAAAAGATGAGGAACACCACTCTACAGAAATCAGATTAGTGTCTGTCTGTCCAGCCTACTCTTCAGGCTGAATGGAAGTAATTTCTCATCATGGGAATGCTCAGTCGAAGTACATAAGTCTGGAGTCAGCTGTCGATTCACCTGATTTGATCGGGTTTCCTCCTCCGGGTTGCAGACTGGACTGGAAACACTACACTTCGGACGAGCAAGCTTGCTAATGATTAGTAGTCAAAGACTCTGACTCACTCTGGAGTACCTTTGACTAACAAGAGTCAATTGTCTTAACACCCCAACTTAGCAGCTGAAACATTTTTCCTTCTTCAACACCACGTGACGAAGTATATCTGTCAAAGTCGGAACTATTGTTCGTCCAGACCATCAATGCTTGACAATATACATAACAGCATAGGCTCATGGCCGAGACTAAGAGAACAAAATCAATCTGTTTTCATTTTACCAGGTACGTGTTGAATACACACACTCAAATATACTCTTCTAGAAATGATTCAAGTTGTCTAATGATAGTGGCATTTAGAATTCTCCATAGATCAGATTTCTATTTCATATCCACCGACTGGATAGTTTAAACAACCTTGTAATCTTCGTGAATGTAATTAGTTTGGTGTATCCGCTATCTTGGAGTACCACACATTCTTTCTGCAGTCCACCAACAAAAAGAGATACCCTGAAATAGACAACCTGATGAAAGTAACCTGCTTTATTCCCAGTTGCACATACAATGGACTCGAGCAGGCATATCATCAGAACAGAATGTGATCCATTTGGGCTTGGCTGGCAGACTTGAGCAGGCTAGAAGAACATCTATCAGGAGGCCCAAATGAGCAGCACCTTCTGGAAAGAACATCGTCTCACCTTGTTTAGGCCCAGGTCGTCGAGGCAGACTCTTGACATCCGGAACCCTTCCATACAAGAAACTATTTTTTTCCACTCACACCAACTTATTATTTAGGTCTCATTGCTGTAAGGACTCAAAACATTCTTTCGAGATCTTTGTAGTCCTAGAACACTCATATGTTTGACGCCCTGCTGAAGAAGTGTAACCTTTCCCATAGAAGAAAACCCATCAGTGTACTCACAAGATTCTTCCGCTATACGGGTTACACTCACCATGTAGAAGAGAAAGTGTCGTAGTTGGTACGTTTCCTTTCCCCATGTAGAAGGTGGTGGGTTATTTAGGATCCCGTTCCTTAACCCCTCGCTTAAGACCATCATCATCATCATCATCATCATCATCATCATCATCATCATCATCATCATCATCATCATCATCATCATCATCATCACGCGCCATGAAGGCTAGCGTGGGAGGCCAGGTCTCGCCATCTCATTCGATCAACAATGTCGTGTCTGAGCATCTCAGTTTCCATGTCTCGATCATGCCATAAGACCCAGCCATCCAGGCATTTACTTCACTGCCTTCCTCTTTCTCTTTTCCCCTAAATCTTGCTAGTTGTCACCAAGTTCAGTTCTTCATTTCATTTCTTCTCGTAACAAGACCAAAACAAATTTGTCTGTTTACGTTTAATTCTTCTAATCAGATTTTCATTTGTTTCTTGTAGGACTTGGTCATTGTTTTTTCTGCCTGTCTATGGTATTCTTTGTATTTTCCTCTCAAACCACATTTCCACAGCTATCTGATGTTTTTCAGCATGTGCTCATTGTTCCACGCTTCACATCAATACAAAAGTAAAGGTTCTATGTAGCACCACAACACTATTTTTCTCATTGTATGTCAGCGTCTTATACATAGGGATAGAAAGACTCGGGTTCAGACAGGCAGATTATTGCGAGTACAGATACGACAGAACTCAAGGTTCACTTATTGTCGTCATGGTTTATTCCGATATCTATTATCAAACGAATAAACGTCTCGCACAATAGCATATTATATATATGTCATATGAAAGCATTCAAATCATCTCTACACACAAACATCATCTATTCATCTAAACTAATACACAGCCTAAAGATTCTAAGTCTATCCTATGTGTCTCCCTCTAAGAGTTACTCCCACTCAGAAATCTTTATGTCTTGTAGTGCGTTGTCGTTGTCGGTAGTCGGGACTGGGATTTCTATGTCGTCTGTGTCGGTCTGGTTAATAACTGCTGTCGCCACTGTACCCGATACAATAAGTAATATCGGCTATTTTTACTTTTTAAGGTTTTCATTTGTAACCTGCTTGATGATAGAGTTTACACCAATACGACCCTCTATAGATCACCAATACCCGCTACCCACACCGTAACGAATGACACTAAGCCATACCTACTAGAACTAAAAATATTGACCCTTTTTACTTTTTTAAAGTTTTTATTTGTAACCCGTATGATGGTAGTGTTTACACCACTACGACCCTCTATAGATTTTATAACTGTCATATATACATTCTTACTTATTAAGATGTTCATATGACATCTGCCATGGCTCGAGGCTTGAATCGCCTAGTCCTACCCCACACTCCACCCCTGAACTTCCACCCCCACGCCCGCTCGTCCGCTAGACCACACCGAGAAAATGCACTGTAAACTTATCCCTTAGACAACACCAATGGAATGATGATAGTGTTTATGCCCAATACAGATAAAGAAAGACGACGATATAAGAAGGATGACACTGAGGAGGAAGAGCACTGTAACCCTGACACAGCATCATTAGTATGATGATAATATTTAAGCCTCGCTCACTACAACTAATACTAACAGCAATTATTATATTTTTTTTTTTTTAATTCTCAACACAAAAAGGAAGTAATAATGCAAAAATAAGTTCGATTATTTATTCATGGGTTGCATCCCTTGAAAATTCTGGAGTCGGTTTTTAACGTCACCGACCTGGAGCTATATTTTTTATATAGTAAAATATGACGTCAAAAATCTGGAGGCACTCCAGATTTTCGGTCCCATTTGCACGTAGCATACTACTGGAACAGTCTGTGGTGGATAAAAGGCCAAAGATACGGAGATGAGGCTAAGCAGTCATGTACAGGACGCGACGATTTCTCCAGTGAGCCCACTACCAGAGCGATATGTGTCGGCTCTGCAATTATGGAAGCCTCCTTGGATGGCGGGGAATGCCCATGGTCTGCCCCTGCCTTCTCTTGAGGACTGACTATTATGACTCAGGCTGATCTTAATGGACCAGCTGAAATGGGGATGACACCCCAACAATAAGAGTCGAATGTCCTTCGAAGCACCCGGGAAGGTTATCCCGGTCAACAAATGCACGCAGAAGTCGGATATGTCTTCGAAAGGCACAAGTATCATATACGATATATATAAGTATACACAAAACAAGCACAGAAACTACGTCTAAAAGCATTCTGGATGAACGAAGAAGAAGAAGAAGAAGAAGAAGAAGAAGAAGAAGAAGAAGAAGAAGAAGAAGAAGAAGAAGAAGAAGAAGAAGAAGAAGAAGAAGAAGAAGAAGAAGAAGAAGAAGAAGAAGAAGAAGAAGAAGAAGAAGAAGAAGAAGAAGAAGAAGAAGAAGAAGAAGAAGAAGAAGAAGAAGAAGAAGAAGAAGAAGAAGAAGAAGAAGAAGAAGAAGAAGAAGAAGAAGAAGAAGAAGAAGAAGATTATGTGACCGTTTGGCCATTATTCGGAGAACAAATGTCTGCCAGATAATCTGGTCACTCCGTGCCTCAACATTCTTTCCAGGCAATTCTGCTGTATCTGTTCTTATACACTATACACACGATACAAAAGGCCCCTAAGCACATCTGCGTTATTATGCACAAGTACTACACCCAGTTGTGCAGATCCATCCAATTTGTCCGCCAGCTCATTTTCAATCACACCAGCAAGCCTTAGGGAAAAGATCCAAAGAATGTTCCCTGTCATATAATGTTTAAAAGACGCATGCCATTCTGCATGAAGGAAGCCTGCTTTCACTCTGCTCAGAATGTGCTTTTAGTCTTTTACAATCACATTGTGTATGCTGATAATCCTACAGCAGTGACTACTTCCACCTCCATTCTTAGACTAGATGTTAAGATATAATATGCAAAGGCTTCCTTGAGCTAAACATTGTCCTGTAATCATCGATACGAACCCCGGGCACTTTAGCCAATCTACACCCACTCACCCACCCAATATTCGCCATCTCTCAACTACACATCCCCACCTATACACACATCCCCACCTATACACACATCCCCACCCATAAACACATCTCCCCACCTGCCCACACATATCCC
The DNA here is from genome assembly GCA_963921405.1 of Cepaea hortensis. NCBI lineage: Eukaryota > Metazoa > Mollusca > Gastropoda > Stylommatophora > Helicidae > Cepaea > Cepaea hortensis. The sequence goes on from OY992884.1 coordinate 65,260,897, forward strand.
CACCCATAAACACCCAAAAACACACACCTCCCACCCACACAAACCCCTCCACCCATATATACCCAACCCACACACATCCGCCGCTCACACACATCTTCTCACAACTACACACCTCTCCCACCCATACACTCATCTCTCACATACATCCACCCACTCACTTGCTCATCCATCAACCACTCACACCCACACATCACCCACGCGCCCATCAACACATGCATCTCACATCTACCCTCCCACACACACACAAACACCCCAACCACCCAACCAAACACACATCCCCCTTTCTCGCATACATCCTTCCATCACCTGCGCATCCCACACCTCCCCACCTCTTACACATCTCCCCTCCCACACAAAACTCCGCCCATAAACACTTCCCATCCCACACACACACATCCCCCACATACATTCCCCATACACATCCCCGCCCACACATCTCCCCACTCACTCACACATCCTCCACCTACAAACATCCTCACCACCCACACATACATCCTCCACCCACTCACATTTACCCCATCCACACTCACACACTCCCACCAACACATACATATCAAATTCACAGACACCCCCAAACACATCCCCCACACCGTTTACACACTCATCCCCCAACCCTACACAATCTCCTACACACCTATTCACCCATCCAAAAACACATTCCCTACCCTCACCCCCTCCCAACCCACATACTTCCAACTATCCTCTCAAATATCCCCCCCCCACACACACAACCACACACACATATCCCTCACACACACATACATCCACCACCGACTGCAATCCCTTCACATATGCACACGTCACCCATTAACCCATACATATCCCCACACACACACACACATATCCCTCACATACACACCCATAAACACATCCTCACATCTAGACACATACATTATCACTGAAACTAATAAGAACAAACTCCCACACTTTACACACAATTGAGACACTGACGATTGTCGTGAAAAGTCTAGCAAAGAAGTGGAGAAAAAAATTGTACATATACATTATGTACCGTAAAATTAGTGATGCAATTCAACTCTCTCTTTTTTTCTCTCTCCCTCTCTCTCTCTCTCTCTCTCTCTCTCTCTCTCTCTCTCTCTCTCTCTCTCTCTCTCTCTCTCTCTCTCTCTTGAACGTGGGAATTAAAGGATAGAAACCTAACCTTTAATTCCCACGTTCAATCGCTTATTAAACAAACAGCGAAAAAGGTCTACCAACTCGCCAAAATTAAAAACTTCCTTGATGAGGACACAAGGAAACTATTCTATACTTCTCATATACAGACACACTTTGACTACTGCTCTACAATCTGTGACGGTTGTTCTATTTCAAACACCAAGCGACTTTACTCACTCCAGAAACGGGCCATGAGTCTAATTTATAACAAACATTTATCTGACAATCCTAGCCTGTATAAACGCCTTCAGTTACTACCACTCCGCAAACGCCTGCTTTTCAATAAAGCTAAACTAATTCACAAAATCCTGCATCGGAATGCCCCAAATTACTTTTAGCCATTGTTTAAATATAATGCTAGACACAGTAAACGTTTAAATATATTACACATTCCGAAGCCTAGTATTGACTTATACAAAACAAGCTTAACGTACTCTGCAGCTCAGCTGTGGAACAATCTTCCACAAGAAATCAAAGACATCACCAATCCCTATTCATATAATCGCAAATTACTCGAATACTATCTCAGTACGGATTATCTTCCCCCTTAATAATAGAGATAATAATAATAATAATAATAATAATACTAACAAAACCCTAGTATAACAGCCAGTCCCCTTTTGGTAGGCCAGTATATTCCACATGGCTAATAACAAGTGTCAGACCATTATCTAATTTTACTGTGTCGTGTAGTTTTGATGTTCGCATTTTGCCCATGCCTTTATAATGCATATCTTTCATATTGTTGCTGTTCTCTGTTAGCCTTGAATGATGTGTGAATGAAATAATGTATGAAAGAGAGTGATAGAAAGGCAGAATGTTGGACGGGCCTGCGTGCCCAATTCTTAACCCTTTGAAAATAAAGTTTGTTCGTTCGTTCGTTCTCTCTCTCTCTCTCTCTCTCTCTCTCTCTCTCTCTCTCTCTCTCTCTCTTTCTCTCTCTCTCTCTCTCTCTCTCACTAACTCTCTCACTCACATCGCAGTAATGTTATATTATACATGATAAAATCAAGTGGCATACACAATGATAAGATGAGAATAAACAAACAAACAACAAATATGGAATGGCATGCTACAGGACAATCAAGTGGCATACAAAGTGATACCTCGTAATATAAAAGATGAGAATACATAAAAGAATATGGAATAGCATTTTACATGACATGCGTGGGCTCAAATCTCTCTCTCTCTCTCTCCCTCTCTCTCTCTCTCTCTCTCTCTCTCTCTTTACTCTCTCTCTCTCTCTCTCTCTCTCTCTCTCTCTCTCTCTCACTAACTCTCTCACTTACTCTACAGTAATTTACATGAATTCATTCTATGCATGTTAAAATCAACTGCACCAAAATGATAATATGAAAATGAGAATACACAAAATATATGGAACAGCATGTTAGATGACATGTGTGCGCTCAACTCTCTCTCTCTCTCTCTCACTCTCTCTCTCTCTCTTCTTTCGCACACACACATGTACATACACACACCCACACACAACATACAAACGCAAATACATACATATACCCACGTACATACACACACCTACACACATCCACATACTTACGCACACGTACTCACATAACACCCGAATATACAATCCGTCGCATACACTGCATGCATGCACACTTACACACACAAAGTTATACAATACATACACGAGCACACATACATACTCAGCCATACACACATATACACACGCACATGCATATAAACGCATATAAACACATGAACGCACACCTTAAAACACGTATAGACATACACACAGAGGCACACACAGATACACATAGGCACACACAGATACACCCATACACACATACAGGCATGCACATACATACATCCACACTTTCTCATGCACTCTCTCATTTACCCACGCTCTCTCTTTTACACACTCACTCGCTCTCACACTCACTCATTCGCGCACATACACGCATACCCACAAATTATCTCTCACTCACTCACGCTCTCTTACTCACTCACTTACTTACTCGCTGACTCTCTAACTCACACTATCTCACTAACTTTCACACTCTATCACACAGAAAGGCAGACACACAACACACCCACTCTCTCAGATTCACTCATTCTCTAACTAAATCTCTCACACATATGTCCACACACACTCACTCACTTTTACACTCACTCAGGTACACGCGCATGCATACTCTCTCACTCTTACTCATACTAATTGTTCCATTCACACTCTTTCTCACTCACTCTCTCACCCACTGTCTCGCTCACACACATACAGCGAAGAATGATTGTGCAAAAAATGATACCAGCAGGTGACTTATGGAGGCATATAGTCGGTATGATGAAGGATTGAAAAAGTTTTCGGTTGAATGTGTAGGGACTCATTGGTGTTTTCAGATCTGGTGGAAGGCTATTCCACAAGTGAGCACCAGAATATGCAAAACAAGTTTTGTATAAGTCCAATCTAGGCTTAGGAAGCTGTAATAAATTTAAGCGCTTACTGTTCATTGCATTAGATTGAATTAACGGTAGAAGTTACTCTGGGGTATTTTCAGATATAATTTTATTCACTAATTTGGCTTTGTTAAAAAGGAAGCGCTTTCGAAGTGGTAGAAGTCTTAGATGGCTGTACAATTTATTACTTTCAACGTGCTTTATGCTAGAAACTAGACGTATAGCGCGGTTTTGAAGCGACAACAATCGTTTCATATTAGATTGAGGGCAATCATCCCAGACTGTGGGACAATAATCGAGAGGTGATTGGATATAGGATGCATATAATATTTTTCGTGTGCTTTCATCCAAAAAGTGCTGAATTTTAGCAAGTTGGTAATCTTTTTGTGCTATTCTCTTGGTAAGGACGTGAACATGAGAGCTCTAGTTTAAATGTCTGTCAATTAAAAGACCTAATATTTTATGTTCAATTACATTAATTATAGGTAACGTGTCCACGTGGAGCTCGAGCGGTGTCCCAGTTATGGCTAGGGTCTGTAGTTTTGTCTGGTCGTTATTAGCATGGATTTGGTTTTGTCGATGTTAATTAACATGCGGTTTTCATTGCTCCATCTACTAAGGTTGTCAAGTTCGTTTTGTAAAGAGCTCTCTAAGTCACTCAAGCTCTCTTGACTAGTGTAAATAGTGCAATCGTCCGCAAATAGGTCACACGAAGTATTGAGGTATAAAGGAAGATTGTTAATATACACTGCAAAAAGCAGCGGACCTAGTATTGACCCCTGAGGCACACCAATATTAAGTTGTGTGGGTCTTGCTAGACAGTTATTGAAGGACACTATTTGTTGTCTGTCCGATAAAAATGACGTAATTAGTTTCACCATATTGGTGCTAGTCTTCATTTGTTTTAATTTTCTAATTAAAATATCATGATCTACCATATCAAAGGCTTTTTTAAAGTGTACAAATACTGCTCCACAAATGTTGCCATTGTTGATACAAAGATGCCAGTTATCGGTCACTTTTGTAAGGGCACTATGGCAAGAATATTTAGGTCGAAACTCAGATTGACTGTCAATTATTAAATCGTTGTTAATTAAATGATGAAGTGTTATTTTATGCATGTTTTTTTCTAATGGCTTTGATAGCGATGATAGTAAGGAAATAGGTCTATAATTACCCAAGACGCTAATATCAGTTGAGCCATTTTTAAGTAGATGATACACTTTAGCAACTTTAAAGGCAGATGGAAAGTAGTTTTTGGACAGGCACTGGTTATATATGAACGTTAAGGACTAACTAATAATTGGTGCAGCACACAGAAGAATTCTATTACTGAGACCATCTAGACCTTCTGAATTTGTTTCTTCGAGAGATTTGTGACAGAGAGAGAGAGGGGGAGGGATCCAGGGACCGATGGGGTTTTGTGGACAGAAATCAAGAAGATCCTCAAGATTGTGATATGGGGTTAAAAGGATGTCGATGTTGATTCCCCTCACCCCAGGGATGACTTATATATAAATAAAAAATTACGACATTAGTGGGTGCTCGACACGGGATTATCTTGACACGGGATATCTTGATACGGGATTGCCTGACAGGGGATATCTTGACGCGGAATATCTTGACACGGGATCGCCTGACACGGGATATCTCGACACGTGACGGTGATATCAGATTAACGAGGATCCAGTTAGGGTTAATGTGGATAGGAGTTTAGACACATATCTTACCTGTCCACACTTCACACGTCTACATAGGTCATTGGTCCTAATTCTACTCTTGTCACTGAGTGATTGTGTTGTGTTGTGCTGTGTGGTGTTTAATATATAGGTACATTTTAATTACTGATTATCTATATATTTGTTTTGAAGATAATTTGCACTCAACCTGCTGACTTACCTCTCTGAAATATGGCCACTCCTAAACTAGATATGGCAGAACTAAGGGCAAGGGGTGAAGGAACTAACCTAACCTAAACATAGCGAATATGTACCATGCCGGAAAGAGTGGGCGGTCATGACTCGCCATTTCACTCGATCACCAGTGTCGTGGATCAGCTCAGTGTTCCTGTCTCGTCTATGCCATGTGGCCAAGCCATCCAGGTATTTTCCTCTCGGTCTTCCTCTTGGTCTGTTCCCTTCGATCTTGCCAGTTGTCACTAAGTTCTCCAATCCATTCTTCTCATAACATGTCCAAAATATTTTGACTGTCTACGTCTAATTTCTCTAATCAGTTTACGATGTTCATTTGTCTCCTGTAGTACTTGGTCATTGGTTTTTCTGTCTGTCCATGGTATTCTTTGCATTTTCCCCAGAAACCACATTTCTGCAGCCATCAGATGCTTTTCAGCTTGACTGCTCATTGTCCAAGTTTCACATCCACACAAAAGAACAGGCTCTATATATCCCCTCAACACTCTTTTTCTCGTGTCAATTGACATCGTTTTATTGGTCAGAGTGTTTTTCATCTTGCTAAAGGCTACTCTCGCCATGGCGATTCTTGTTCTAATCTCTTCAAGGCATCTCCCATCACATGTTATGACTGTTCCAAGATAATTGTACCGATTCACTTGTTGAAGAATATTTCCATTTACTTGTATATTACATTGTGGCACTTCTTTCTTCCTAGTGACGACAATAGCGAATATGCACACCAACAAATAATTAAAATAATATGTAGGTCAGACTGTTTCTTGTGTTAAAGAACACTTTTTGTAAACACGATTGCAGTTCTCGAATAAGAAGCATTACAGTAGTTCGTAAATGAATATTGATTGAGTATTGTCTCAATGTGTAACGGAGTGTATCGAGTTCACCTTGGGTAGTGAGAGTGAACCACACCCGAGGTGTCTCTGGCACTCCCGTGTATTCTAGCCCCAGGGGTTGGACGAGCAGATACACCTTTTTACTCTGTGGTTGATCTCATGTTAGTTAGTTACGTCTACACGCCCCTCCAGATTCTAGACCCCCACTAACTACCTACACCTGTGGAACAATGAACACTTAGGCATCGTCCGAGACCACACTCAATCATTATACAAAGAGCAAGTCAACTTACATAAAGTTTATTCTACCCTTGAGAATATAGAACTGAAATGAACATCCTGATAGAAGAATCTATTTACACAAATAGAAGATAGAGTAGAGACAGAATTAGAGATGTAGGTGTCTTCATCGAGTTGAGAAGTAGATTGGATGCAGATGTCCCGTCCAGTCGGTCCACCACTCACCCGGCTTCCTTCCAGCGAGATGACTAGAACCTTGGAGACCACTCCGTCTCCCGAACGTGGATCCACAACAATAGAGTCACTGCTGGACTACACTTCACTGGACCCACTGCATCTATATCACTCCCACGGAGTCACTGTTAATACAGTTCTCGAACACTACCGGGTTGGAGACAATCCTCCTGGACTTGGCTCCAAGTATTCGTTACTGCGATGAACTTAAATAGTCACTGACCAATCGAATGGTCTGTCACTCCTAGCACAGTCCCACTGCAGAACCGATATGGCATAGACCAATTCAATGGTCCCTTCATCACATCACCGGAACATGAATGAACAAATGTCACTGACTAATTCAATGGTCCCTTCATCACATCACCGGAACATGAATGAACAAATGTCACTGACCAATTCAATGGTCCCTTCATCACATCACAGGAACATGGATGGACAAATGTCACTGACCAATTCAATGGTCTCTTACAGTCACCCTACTTGTAGAATCAGATATGGCTACTGAAAATGTTACTGAGTCCTACTCGAACACAGTTTATATCTTCATACTGAGACAGTACATTCATAGAATCAGACATCTATTTCACGGAAACAATTCAGGTTGGACTATAATCCATAGTCCCTTCCACCGGTTTACACCTGCCCCAAGTCAATAACTGGTGTAGTTCTTCTCAAGACCTGCCCCTAGAGCTGTCCAAAGAACCATTCAAGTGTCTGAAGATCAGTTACTTCTGCGTTTAGGCAGAACCCCCCCCCCCCCCCCGTCATAATAGACGGACCGGTGTTTCCTTTCGTTGAGCATGATTACTCAAAATGCTGAAATGTTCCTGGCAAATCTTCTATTATTTGAAAACGATCACAAACCATCACTTCCCACACGTGCACCTTCAGGGCAGTTGTATGTCTTGAAGCAAACTTCACGCATGGTGAATCACATTGGGTACCTGGTGTGGTTGAGTCTGGCGTGATAAGTAAAGAACTGAACCCTTCGCTCTGTCACACGAAGTGGTTTCCTGCCAACAACAATTATAGTTGATTGGTTCCTCAACAGGCAAACTCCTGAAAAGGAAGAGCGACCGGTGAGAGTATACTGGCCCAAACATTAGTCCACATGCATCCTACCAATAACTACTCAACCCTCAGTCATGCTAGTTAGTTATTCATATAACCAAAGCATTATCTCTATATGGAGAGTAGCAAAGCATGGGTTCCCAAATGTCAGCTGGCCTCACAGAACAGCCCGTCAAACAGAGCAAGAAATCAGAATGACGAGTCTGATCGTTGGTCTCACCTATCCCTAATCATCTACCAGTCGTCGTTAACGTCAGTAGTGATACAAGGCTGTTATAGTACTAATTTAATCGAACTAAACAAATAGGTAAAGAGTCCCTGGACTCTTTCCTAACATCATCAATGTACATTAAGAAACATAATCTTGATCAATATACCATCCCTCGGGATATAGGAATAGTACATGATCACATCCAATATGTACACAAGTCTGTTTGCTGGTGGGACCACCTGCCCACGCCACAGCAAACTCTTCTTATCAGACTCTTCCTTAGAGTCAAGAAGCCTTCTTGAGAATACATGTTCCCCACATGTTCCAAGGGTAAGGTTCCAGTTCTGTCCTCCCAAGTGGTTTAGCCTTGGCATGGACTGTGAACTTCATCGTTGGTTTGGTCTACCAACACATACTTTCATAACTTGCTTTCACATCCCCCATATCCTATATTTCCCCAGTCTCATACAGCCTCCTTGCATCCTTCCATACTTCCAGCACCTTAGCATTCACTCGCACTAGCGCCAGTATGAAAGAAACCGGATAGCTCAGACAAGATTTCAGAACGCATATTTACATCGCGACGGCACGCAGTGTTATCACGCGTCGAGCTATTCGGCGTTCGGAATTACCCCAGGAAGTATCACATGCCATGACCTAATATATACACACAATTAGTTAGTTAGTTAGTCGCAGTTCCAACTTCACAGCAACGGGTCGTCCCCATTATGCTCCATTCCTGTGCCAGTAAATATCACACAAAACGCTCCTCACTGCCCAGTGTGAAAAGTGGAAAAGACAGGAGTCTCGACAAACAACAGCCCGCACATATACACTGTACATAATGCAGCCGCCAGAATGTCAACACACCAGTCCCCCACAAAACACCCAATTCATCTCTGATGGAATCGGCAGTCATTTTCCTATCTGGATGTTTCCTAGATGTTCACCTACACAGTCCACGAAAATACAGTTCATCACCGACGGCAGTGGCAGTCAACCAGAAGCCCAGCAGCCACGCATTTCTGCATAAGGCAAAAACCTGTCAACTCTGGGACATAGCCACCTGCCATTGCTCCGAACATGCAGTCATGTTCCAAAAAAAAAAAAAAAAACTTGGGCAGATTCAAAAGCACTTCATACGAAACTCACAGCTCACAGTGTCGCGCCACGCACTCACTCAGTAGCAGGGCGACGGAACCATCAAGCCTCCTTAGTCGCCTCTTACGACATGCGTGGTAGGCTACAGTGTTGCTATTCTTTGCTTCCCTTACGGGCCCCGGCAACACACGGGAGACACACAATTATACACACAATTATATATCACCAAAGCAAACTTACCTTACCACAGAAATCCAGTGTTCCACACAATGAATTCACTATTAAGTTACTACACAATAGTTACATCATTCCTGGTGGCACAGAACGAAGTTCTTCCTTTACTTAGTAACTAAGCACAATTTTGTCTGAATCTCCACCTACCAACTTACCTGGTTTTCTAACCGTTTTTCTGGCTTCAGCACTGAATGACATAATCTAAGTTTCCATCCGGCACAAGTAACTATGTTTTATTCTAACACAGCAACCTAATAGATGCAACGATTGGCAATATATAGTACATATATTTGGAACCCAAATCGCCCACATCACATTACGGCGTTCCTAACAGCTGATTCGCGAGCACACGGTAAACAAACCCACGATTCACCGTCAACTACGTTATCGATCGGTTTGCTAATTAGTATGCAAGGGCATCCGCATAGGTAATGAGGTTAGAACAATGGCGTGTGGAACACACGTACAAAGTTAAATGATTTAAACAAATATCTACCTGAATGGTGAAAAACCAGATTTCCAGTCAGCTTCAGAACTGTTCAAGGGCTTCTCAGCTTCCTTTCCATAACAGTCAGCCGAATCATGGTTGAGGTGAGACGCAACACAAAAATGGCTCACATCAGGCCTGCGTCTGTTCTCTTCGAACAAAAGTAAGTGAATGACTGGTTTAGCCAATTTCCCGCTTCGTGCCAACTCAATGCGCACTAGAAGCGAGTGCTTCTTGAGAAAATACACTTTCTCGGGAAACCGTCATTCCCCGCCTAGAGTTTCTAGATCTCTCTGCACGAGAATTTAGAGCGATACCCAACATCACGGGTTACTCGAATTCCGGTGTTTCGAGAAGATTCTAGATAATAAGTCCTCCATCGGCTTCCCTCAGTCTATTTTTAGCTGGGAAAGTCCCCGATGACGCGCCAAAATAGTGCGGGATCTTGACGACCCAAGACAGATAAACGCGTTTCGTCACATAGGCCCCCACTTTAAGAGGATCGACCCCGTCGTTCCACTTCTACGCAGAAGCTGTCTATGTCGTTCGTTCTTCTTTCTAAGAGACCGGATGGCGGGTGAGGAAGCCTAACCCGTCAATATTGTATAGAATACTTTTACCACATTCGGTGAGGGGACAAGCTATTCAGTATCACGGGTGATCAACGTTTACTCCGCTACTGCGATCGGGCATCTCGCAGTGTCCTGCGGACCAGAGCTCCCGTCTCGACCTGATTTAACGATCGTTCCTGCCAGAGTTTACTGGACTTCTGCAACTCCAGCTTCTCCTTTCGAGGACCCAGCTGGACTGCAGTCGGTCGGATTGAGGGACCAACGGTCTGTGTTCGTTCTGACACAACCCACCTCTTCCGACCACGGTTCTCAGTGTAGCTAGCACTGCGGGAGTTCCTTTGGCCGGTCATGTTTCCCCGAGCACCGGGCTGAACCGAAGAAGGTACCTGCACATACATATAGGACTTCCTATGGTGTGACAGGCTTTCCGCTACCTGACCTGAACCCCGAACCGTTCTTTCAGCGAATCTCTGCGCCCTTGGGCTGGTGGACTTATCATCGGGCTTCCCCTCATAGCGCATGAGGAGACTGGAATGGAAAGTAGTAGACTTTCCCAGGATCACCACTCCATAGTGCTTGTGGAGCCCCACTTTATCCACTAGGAATGGGCCCTGCCACCCGATTTCGAATTCGTTCCCCTCGATTGGGAGGAGTACTAGAACTCGGTCTCCAACCTCTAAGGATATCTTCGTCTTCGTCCGTTTCTCAGGTGTGCATTTACGGCACTCCGGACAAGACCTAATATACCTGCGCACGTCGCCAGTCATTCCCGGCCACCAATAGTACCGGGATAGACATTTACTGGTTGTCCCTACAGTCAGATGTCCGGTTGGGGACCTGACATGTACCGTTCGCAGCAGATTAGCTCTGAAGCTCTCAGGAACCAACTTACGTTCCCTCTGCCTTTTCTCTGTTCCAGTCTGAATTAACGGTGACTGGTTATCAGAGTTGAACTTACCCTGAGTTAACGGGTTTTCATTGTTGGGCAACCACTCCGAACAAGGACACTCCGTCGCATCCTTGCTCCGAGCATTACTCATTCTATCCGGGTGAGTATTTCGTAGACTTACCTTTTCGAGACCATCTTCCTCTGTATCTCTGACCTGCCTAGACTTATGGATGCTAGGGTGTTCTGGTTCGCCCAGAAACACGTACTTCCGGCCAAGAATTAGGGGATAGAGAGGATCCGGTACGACTGCCGCCTGAATGCGTCCAGTAACGTACTTGCTCCGAATCTCCACATTGGCAATCGGGCAACGTAACGCTACAGCACTCCTACTGGCTGGCTGTATCTCCGTCATCTCCCCGGTGAGTTGCTCTGGGCCTGTCAGGTGTGATGCAATTATAGCTGAAAATTGCAATCCTGTGTCGTAGAGGCACATCACCTGTCGCCCATTCACTTCTACTCTCTCAACCACTGGAGGTCGTCTAGTTTCTCCATTCCCATCAACCGACTTCACTTTCCTGCAAGATCTATCCCTAACCTCTGCAAGACAAGCAAAGTGAAAGTCCTTGGGCTTACTCTTACACTCACTCGTATTGTGAGTGCTGGACTTGCAGAATTTGCACCATCGTTCACTCCACTTCCTCTTTGGAGAACTAGGTGGGCTATTCTTACCTTGGTTGACGTTAGAGATCTTCTCTAAAGAGTTTACCTGTTTACTTGGTTCATCAGAACCTTTGGTCTTCTTTGACTTCTTCTTTGCCTTACCTTGATCCGGATCTTTCGATCTCGGATCTGTTGGACTGGTGTCCCCAGTCTCGCCATAGACTTCAACGTATCTTTCGGCTAACTTGGTGACTATATCCAATCTCTCAGCCCCATTCTCACCTAAGAAGTTTCGCAAGGGTTTAGACATTTGCATTCGCATCTGATCTACAACCATCAACTCACGCAGACTTTCATACTCCTCATTAAATCCGGCCAAGGCCATCCATTTAAGAAGGTATGAGTTCAATCTCACACTGTATGCTGAAAACAGTTCACCAGGTTCTCGCTTCGCAGTCCGAAACTTCCTTCGGTATGAGTGCGCTGTGATCTCGAATCTCTTCAAGAGAGCCGCTTTCAATGCCGGGTAATCATTCTGTAAACCCGGTGGTAAGCGTGCATACACCTCATAACCTTCGGCACGGAGTCCCTGGGAGAGTTTCAAACACCATTTCTGTCTGTCTAGACCCATTGCAATAGACATGGCTTCATACTTCTCTAAGTATTGATCTATCCGTTCCTTCTCGGGTTCGAACGGCTGTAAAGGCCATTTCATAGCCTGGTAGTCACGTCTACTTGCTGACTCTGAGCCAGGAGGTACACCTCCTCCCATAGCTCCATCAGTTACACCTGTAGCAGGCACTTGTGCCTCAAGTAGCTTCATTCGATACTCATGGTCACGTTTTTCTTTCTCGGCTTCCAACTCAAGCCGTTTCATTTCAGTATCAGCCGCTATCCTCTTTTCCTCAAGAGCCACTTTACTGGCTTCCAGTTCTCTTTCTGCTCTCCTACTCTCTCTTTCCTCTTGGCGAAAATTTCTTTCCACCTCTTGGACATAGGATTTCAAAGCATCTCCTTCAAGACCAGACTTACGTCCAGTTTCCTGAACTTTGTCCAAGTCTAACTCTGGGGTAGACATGTTGACTATGATAGGTGGGTACTCAAGTATGTGTGGGTGAAGCAATACAATGAATCAATAATCAATAGTACTAACTAATCACCACAACACAAATGTCCGTCAGACAGTTAGGAGATAGGTAGAAGTAGTAGAATCTTATGTAGACTGAAGTAGAGGATAAAGACTAAGTCCCTATCCCTATGTGAGAGGTCTACAACACACAAAGATCTTGGAATAATCCCGGACGGGCCCCCACTCTGTAACGGAGTGTATCGAGTTCACCTTGGGTAGTGAGAGTGAACCACACCCGAGGTGTCTCTGGCACTCCCGTGTATTCTAGCCCCAGGGGTTGGACGAGCAGATACACCTTTTTACTCTGTGGTTGATCTCATGTTAGTTAGTTACGTCTACACGCCCCTCCAGATTCTAGACCCCCACTAACTACCTACACCTGTGGAACGATGAACACTTAGGCATCGTCCGAGACCACACTCAATCATTATACAAAGAGCAAGTCAACTTACATAAAGTTTATTCTACCCTTGAGAATATAGAACTGAAATGAACATCCTGATAGAAGAATCTATTTACACAAATAGAAGATAGAGTAGAGACAGAATTAGAGATGTAGGTGTCTTCATCGAGTTGAGAAGTAGATTGGATGCAGATGTCCCGTCCAGTCGGTCCACCACTCACCCGGCTTCCTTCCAGCGAGATGACTAGAACCTTGGAGACCACTCCGTCTCCCGAACGTGGATCCACAACAATAGAGTCACTGCTGGACTACACTTCACTGGACCCACTGCATCTATATCACTCCCACGGAGTCACTGTTAATACAGTTCTCGAACACTACCGGGTTGGAGACAATCCTCCTGGACTTGGCTCCAAGTATTCGTTACTGCGATGAACTTAAATAGTCACTGACCAATCGAATGGTCTGTCACTCCTAGCACAGTCCCACTGCAGAACCGATATGGCATAGACCAATTCAATGGTCCCTTCATCACATCACCGGAACATGAATGAACAAATGTCACTGACTAATTCAATGGTCCCTTCATCACATCACCGGAACATGAATGAACAAATGTCACTGACCAATTCAATGGTCCCTTCATCACATCACAGGAACATGGATGGACAAATGTCACTGACCAATTCAATGGTCTCTTACAGTCACCCTACTTGTAGAATCAGATATGGCTACTGAAAATGTTACTGAGTCCTACTCGAACACAGTTTATATCTTCATACTGAGACAGTACATTCATAGAATCAGACATCTATTTCACGGAAACAATTCAGGTTGGACTATAATCCATAGTCCCTTCCACCGGTTTACACCTGCCCCAAGTCAATAACTGGTGTAGTTCTTCTCAAGACCTGCCCCTAGAGCTGTCCAAAGAACCATTCAAGTGTCTGAAGATCAGTTACTTCTGCGTTTAGGCAGAACCCCCCCCCCCCCCCCCCCGTCATAATAGACGGACCGGTGTTTCCTTTCGTTGAGCATGATTACTCAAAATGCTGAAATGTTCCTGGCAAATCTTCTATTATTTGAAAACGATCACAAACCATCACTTCCCACACGTGCACCTTCAGGGCAGTTGTATGTCTTGAAGCAAACTTCACGCATGGTGAATCACATTGGGTACCTGGTGTGGTTGAGTCTGGCGTGATAAGTAAAGAACTGAACCCTTCGCTCTGTCACACGAAGTGGTTTCCTGCCAACAACAATTATAGTTGACTGGTTCCTCAACAGGCAAACTCCTGAAAAGGAAGAGCGACCGGTGAGAGTATACTGGCCCAAACATTAGTCCACATGCATCCTACCAATAACTACTCAACCCTCAGTCATGCTAGTTAGTTATTCATATAACCAAAGCATTATCTCTATATGGAGAGTAGCAAAGCATGGGTTCCCAAATGTCAGCTGGCCTCACAGAACAGCCCGTCAAACAGAGCAAGAAATCAGAATGACGAGTCTGATCGTTGGTCTCACCTATCCCTAATCATCTACCAGTCGTCGTTAACGTCAGTAGTGATACAAGGCTGTTATAGTACTAATTTAATCGAACTAAACAAATAGGTAAAGAGTCCCTGGACTCTTTCCTAACATCATCAATGTACATTAAGAAACATAATCTTGATCAATATACCATCACTCGGGATATAGGAATAGTACATGATCACATCCAATATGTACACAAGTCTGTTTGCTGGTGGGACCACCTGCCCACGCCACAGCAAACTCTTCTTATCAGACTCTTCCTTAGAGTCAAGAAGCCTTCTTGAGAATACATGTTCCCCACATGTTCCAAGGGTAAGGTTCCAGTTCTGTCCTCCCAAGTGGTTTAGCCTTGGCATGGACTGAACTTCATCGTTGGTTTGGTCTACCAACACATACTTTCATAACTTGCTTTCACATCCCCCATATCCTATATTTCCCCAGTCTCATACAGCCTCCTTGCATCCTTCCATACTTCCAGCACCTTAGCATTCACTCGCACTAGCGCCAGTATGAAAGAAACCGGATAGCTCAGACAAGATTTCAGAACGCATATTTACATCGCGACGGCACGCAGTGTTATCACGCGTCGAGCTATTCGGCGTTCGGAATTACCCCAGGAAGTATCACATGCCATGACCTAATATATACACACAATTAGTTAGTTAGTTAGTCGCAGTTCCAACTTCACAGCAACGGGTCGTCCCCATTATGCTCCATTCCTGTGCCAGTAAATATCACACAAAACGCTCCTCACTGCCCAGTGTGAAAAGTGGAAACGACAGGAGTCTCGACAAACAACAGCCCGCACATATACACTGTACATAATGCAGCCGCCAGAATGTCAACACACCAGTCCCCCACAAAACACCCAATTCATCTCTGATGGAATCGGCAGTCATTTTCCTATCTGGATGTTTCCTAGATGTTCACCTACACAGTCCACGAAAATACAGTTCATCACCGACGGCAGTGGCAGTCAACCAGAAGCCCAGCAGCCACGCATTTCTGCATAAGGCAAAAACCGGTCAACTCTGGGACATAGCCACCTGCCATTGCTCCAAACATGCAGTCATGTTCCAAAAAAAAAAAAAAAACTTGGGCAGATTCAAAAGCACTTCATACGAAACTCACAGCTCACAGTGTCGCGCCACGCACTCACTCAGTAGCAGGGCGACGGAACCATCAAGCCTCCTTAGTCGCCTCTTACGACATGCGTGGTAGGCTACAGTGTTGCTATTCTTTGCTTCCCTTACGGGCCCCGGCAACACACGGGAGACACACAATTATACACACAATTATATATCACCAAAGCAAACTTACCTTACCACAGAAATCCAGTGTTCCACACAATGAATTCACTATTAAGTTACTACACAATAGTTACATCATTCCTGGTGGCACAGAACGAAGTTCTTCCTTTACTTAGTAACTAAGCACAATTTTGTCTGAATCTCCACCTACCAACTTACCTGGTTTTCTAACCGTTTTTCTGGCTTCAGCACTGACTGACATAATCTAAGTTTCCATCCGGCACAAGTAACTATGTTTTATTCTAACACAGCAACCTAATAGATGCAACGATTGGCAATATATAGTACATATATTTGGAACCCAAATCGCCCACATCACATTACGGCGTTCCTAACAGCTGATTCGCGAGCACACGGTAAACAAACCCACGATTCACCGTCAACTACGTTATCGATCGGTTTGCTAATTAGTATGCAAGGGCATCCGCATAGGTAATGAGGTTAGAACAATGGCGTGTGGAACACACGTACAAAGTTAAATGATTTAAACAAATATCTACCTGAATGGTGAAAAACCAGATTTCCAGTCAGCTTCAGAACTGTTCAAGGGCTTCTCAGCTTCCTTTCCATAACAGTCAGCCGAATCATGGTTGAGGTGAGACGCAACACAAAAATGGCTCACATCAGGCCTGCGTCTGTTCTCTTCGAACAAAAGTAAGTGAATGACTGGTTTAGCCAATTTCCCGCTTCGTGCCAACTCAATGCGCACTAGAAGCGAGTGCTTCTTGAGAAAATACACTTTCTCGGGAAACCGTCATTCCCCGCCTAGAGTTTCTAGATCTCTCTGCACGAGAATTTAGAGCGATACCCAACATCACGGGTTACTCGAATTCCGGTGTTTCGAGAAGATTCTAGATAATAAGTCCTCCATCGGCTTCCCTCAGTCTATTTTTAGCTGGGAAAGTCCCCGATGACGCGCCAAAATAGTGCGGGATCTTGACGACCCAAGACAGATAAACGCGTTTCGTCACACAGGCCCCCACTTTAAGAGGATCGACCCCGTCGTTCCACTTCTACGCAGAAGCTGTCTATGTCGTTCGTTCTTCTTTCTAAGAGACCGGATGGCGGGTGAGGAAGCCTAACCCGTCAATATTGTATAGAATACTTTTACCACATTCGGTGAGGGGACAAGCTATTCAGTATCACGGGTGATCAACGTTTACTCCGCTACTGCGATCGGGCATCTCGCAGTGTCCTGCGGACCAGAGCTCCCGTCTCGACCTGATTTAACGATCGTTCCTGCCAGAGTTTACTGGACTTCTGCAACTCCAGCTTCTCCTTTCGAGGACCCAGCTGGACTGCAGTCGGTCGGATTGAGGGACCAAGGGTCTGTGTTCGTTCTGACACAACCCACCTCTTCCGACCACGGTTCTCAGTGTAGCTAGCACTGCGGGAGTTCCTTTGGCCGGTCATGTTTCCCCGAGCACCGGGCTGAACCGAAGAAGGTACCTGCACATACATATAGGACTTCCTATGGTGTGACAGGCTTTCCGCTACCTGACCTGAACCCCGAACCGTTCTTTCAGCGAATCTCTGCACCCTTGGGCTGGTGGACTTATCATCGGGCTTCCCCTCATAGCGCATGAGGAGACTGGAATGGAAAGTAGTAGACTTTCCCAGGATCACCACTCCATAGTGCTTGTGGAGCCCCACTTTATCCACTAGGAATGGGCCCTGCCACCCGATTTCGAATTCGTTCCCCTCGATTGGGAGGAGTACTAGAACTCGGTCTCCAACCTCTAAGGATATCTTCGTCTTCGTCCGTTTCTCAGGTGTGCATTTACGGCACTCCGGACAAGACCTAATATACCTGCGCACGTCGCCAGTCAATCCCGGCCACCAATAGTACCGGGATAGACATTTACTGGTTGTCCCTACAGTCAGATGTCCGGTTGGGGACCTGACATGTACCGTTCGCAGCAGATTAGCTCTGAAGCTCTCAGGAACCAACTTACGTTCCCTCTGCCTTTTCTCTGTTCCAGTCTGAATTAACGGTGACTGGTTATCAGAGTTGAACTTACCCTGAGTTAACGGGTTTTCATTGTTGGGCAACCACTCCGAACAAGGACACTCCGCCGCATCCTTGCTCCAAGCATTACTCATTCTATCCGGGTGAGTATTTCGTAGACTTACCTTTTCGAGACCCTCTTCCTCTGTATCTCTGACCTGCCTAGACTTATGGATGCTAGGGTGTTCTGGTTCGCCCAGAAACACGTACTTCCGGCCAAGAATTAGGGGATAGAGAGGATCCGGTACGACTGCCGCCTGAATGCGTCCAGTAACGTACTTGCTCCGAATCTCCACATTGGCAATCGGGCAACGTAACGCTACAGCACTCCTACTGGTTGGCTGTATCTCCGTCATCTCCCCGGTGAGTTGCTCTGGGCCTGTCAGGTGTGATGCAATTATAGCTGAAAATTGCAATCCTGTGTCGTAGAGGCACATCACCTGTCGCCCATTCACTTCTACTCTCTCAACCACTGGAGGTCGTCTAGTTTCTCCATTCCCATCAACCGACTTCACTTTCCTGCAAGATCTATCCCTAACCTCTGCAAGACAAGCAAAGTGAAAGTCCTTGGGCTTACTCTTACACTCACTCGTATTGTGAGTGCTGGACTTGCAGAATTTGCACCATCGTTCACTCCACTTCCTCTTTGGAGAACTAGGTGGGCTATTCTTACCTTGGTTGACGTTAGAGATCTTCTCTAAAGAGTTTACCTGTTTACTTGGTTCATCAGAACCTTTGGTCTTCTTTGACTTCTTCTTTGCCTTACCTTGATCCGGATCTTTCGATCTCGGATCTGTTGGACTGGTGTCCCCAGTCTCGCCATAGACTTCAACGTATCTTTCGGCTAACTTGGTGACTATATCCAATCTCTCAGCCCCATTCTCACCTAAGAAGTTTCGCAAGGGTTTAGACATTTGCATTCGCATCTGATCTACAACCATCAACTCACGCAGACTTTCATACTCCTCATTAAATCCGGCCAAGGCCATCCATTTAAGAAGGTATGAGTTCAATCTCACACTGTATGCTGAAAACAGTTCACCAGGTTCTCGCTTCGCAGTCCGAAACTTCCTTCGGTATGAGTGCGCTGTGATCTCGAATCTCTTCAAGAGAGCCGCTTTCAATGCCGGGTAATCATTCTGTAAACCCGGTGGTAAGCGTGCATACACCTCATAACCTTCGGCACGGAGTCCCTGGGAGAGTTTCAAACACCATTTCTGTCTGTCTAGACCCATTGCAATAGACATGGCTTCATACTTCTCTAAGTATTGATCTATCCGTTCCTTCTCGGGTTCGAACGGCTGTAAAGGCCATTTCATAGCCTGGTAGTCACGTCTACTTGCTGACTCTGAGCCAGGAGGTACACCTCCTCCCATAGCTCCATCAGTTACACCTGTAGCAGGCACTTGTGCCTCAAGTAGCTTCATTCGATACTCATGGTCACGTTTTTCTTTCTCGGCTTCCAACTCAAGCCGTTTCATTTCAGTATCAGCCGCTATCCTCTTTTCCTCAAGAGCCACTTTACTGGCTTCCAGTTCTCTTTCTGCTCTCCTACTCTCTCTTTCCTCTTGGCGAAAATTTCTTTCCACCTCTTGGACATAGGATTTCAAAGCATCTCCTTCAAGACCAGACTTACGTCCAGTTTCCTGAACTTTGTCCAAGTCTAACTCTGGGGTAGACATGTTGACTATGATAGGTGGGTACTCAAGTATGTGTGGGTGAAGCAATACAATGAATCAATAATCAATAGTACTAACTAATCACCACAACACAAATGTCCGTCAGACAGTTAGGAGATAGGTAGAAGTAGTAGAATCTTATGTAGACTGAAGTAGAGGATAAAGACTAAGTCCCTATCCCTATGTGAGAGGTCTACAACACACAAAGATCTTGGAATAATCCCGGACGGGCCCCCACTCTGTAACGGAGTGTATCGAGTTCACCTTGGGTAGTGAGAGTGAACCACACCCGAGGTGTCTCTGGCACTCCCGTGTATTCTAGCCCCAGGGGTTGGACGAGCAGATACACCTTTTTACTCTGTGGTTGATCTCATGTTAGTTAGTTACGTCTACACGCCCCTCCAGATTCTAGACCCCCACTAACTACCTACACCTGTGGAACAATGAACACTTAGGCATCGTCCAAGACCACACTCAATCATTATACAAAGAGCAAGTCAACTTACATAAAGTTTATTCTACCCTTGAGAATATAGAACTGAAATGAACATCCTGATAGAAGAATCTATTTACACAAATAGAAGATAGAGTAGAGACAGAATTAGAGATGTAGGTGTCTTCATCGAGTTGAGAAGTAGATTGGATGCAGATGTCCCGTCCAGTCGGTCCACCACTCACCCGGCTTCCTTCCAGCGAGATGACTAGAACCTTGGAGACCACTCCGTCTCCCGAACGTGGATCCACAACAATAGAGTCACTGCTGGACTACACTTCACTGGACCCACTGCATCTATATCACTCCCACGGAGTCACTGTTAATACAGTTCTCGAACACTACCGGGTTGGAGACAATCCTCCTGGACTTGGCTCCAAGTATTCGTTACTGCGATGAACTTAAATAGTCACTGACCAATCGAATGGTCTGTCACTCCTAGCACAGTCCCACTGCAGAACCGATATGGCATAGACCAATTCAATGGTCCCTTCATCACATCACCGGAACATGAATGAACAAATGTCACTGACCAATTCAATGGTCCCTTCATCACATCACCGGAACATGAATGAACAAATGTCACTGACCAATTCAATGGTCCCTTCATCACATCACAGGAACATGGATGGACAAATGTCACTGACCAATTCAATGGTCTCTTACAGTCACCCTACTTGTAGAATCAGCTATGGCTACTGAAAATGTTACTGAGTCCTACTCGAACACAGTTTATATCTTCATACTGAGACAGTACATTCATAGAATCAGACATCTATTTCACGGAAACAATTCAGGTTGGACTATAATCCATAGTCCCTTCCACCGGTTTACACCTGCCCCAAGTCAATAACTGGTGTAGTTCTTCTCAAGACCTGCCCCTAGAGCTGTCCAAAGAACCATTCAAGTGTCTGAAGATCAGTTACTTCTGCGTTTAGGCAGAACCCCACCCCCCCCCCCCCCGTCATAATAGACGGACCGGTGTTTCCTTTCGTTGAGCATGATTACTCAAAATGCTGAAATGTTCCTGGCAAATCTTCTATTATTTGAAAACGATCACAAACCATCACTTCCCACACGTGCACCTTCAGGGCAGTTGTATGTCTTGAAGCAAACTTCACGCATGGTGAATCACATTGGGTACCTGGTGTGGTTGAGTCTGGCGTGATAAGTAAAGAACTGAACCCTTCGCTCTGTCACACGAAGTGGTTTCCTGCCAACAACAATTATAGTTGACTGGTTCCTCAACAGGCAAACTCCTGAAAAGGAAGAGCGACCGGTGAGAGTATACTGGCCCAAACATTAGTCCACATGCATCCTACCAATAACTACTCAACCCTCAGTCATGCTAGTTAGTTATTCATATAACCAAAGCATTATCTCTATATGGAGAGTAGCAAAGCATGGGTTCCCAAATGTCAGCTGGCCTCACAGAACAGCCCGTCAAACAGAGCAAGAAATCAGAATGACGAGTCTGATCGTTGGTCTCACCTATCCCTAATCATCTACCAGTCGTCGTTAACGTCAGTAGTGATACAAGGATGTTATAGTACTAATTTAATCGAACTAAACAAATAGGTAAAGAGTCCCTGGACTCTTTCCGAACATCATCAATGTACATTAAGAAACATAATCTTGATCAATATACCATCCCTCGGGATATAGGAATAGTACATGATCACATCCAATATGTACACAAGTCTGTTTGCTGGTGGGACCACCTGCCCACGCCACAGCAAACTCTTCTTATCAGACTCTTCCTTAGAGTCAAGAAGCCTTCTTGAGAATACATGTTCCCCACATGTTCCAAGGGTAAGGTTCCACTTCTGTCCTCCCAAGTGGTTTAGCCTTGGCATGGACTGAACTTCATCGTTGGTTTGGTCTACCAACACATACTTTCATAACTTGCTTTCACATCCCCCATATCCTATATTTCCCCAGTCTCATACAGCCTCCTTGCATCCTTCCATACTTCCAGCACCTTAGCATTCACTCGCACTAGCGCCAGTATGAAAGAAACCGGATAGCTCAGACAAGATTTCAGAACGCATATTTACATCGCGACGGCACGCAGTGTTATCACGCGTCGAGCTATTCGGCGTTCAGAATTACCCCAGGAAGTATCACATGCCATGATCTAATATATACACACAATTATATATCACCAAAGCAAACTTACCTTACCACAGAAATCCAGTGTTCCACACAATGAATTCACTATTAAGTTACTACACAATAGTTACATCATTCCTGGTGGCACAGAACGAAGTTCTTCCTTTACTTAGTAACTAAGCACAATTTTGTCTGAATCTCCACCTACCAACTTACCTGGTTTTCTAACCGTTTTTCTGGCTTCAGCACTGACTGACATAATCTAAGTTTCCATCCGGCACAAGTAACTATGTTTTATTCTAACACAGCAACCTAATAGATGCAACGATTGGCAATATATAGTACATATATTTGGAACCCAAATCGCCCACATCACATTACGGCGTTCCTAACAGCTGATTCGCGAGCACACGGTAAACAAACCCACGATTCACCGTCAACTACGTTATCGATCGGTTTGCTAATTAGTATGCAAGGGCATCCGCATAGGTAATGAGGTTAGAACAATGGCGTGTGGAACACACTTACAAAGTTAAATGATTTAAACAAATATCTACCTGAATGGTGAAAAACCAGATTTCCAGTCAGCTTCAGAACTGTTCAAGGGCTTCTCAGCTTCCTTTCCATAACAGTCAGCCGAATCATGGTTGAGGTGAGACGCAACACAAAAATGGCTCACATCAGGCCTGCGTCTGTTCTCTTCGAACAAAAGTAAGTGAATGACTGGTTTAGCCAATTTCCCGCTTCTTGCCAACTCAATGCGCACTAGAAGCGAGTGCTTCTTGAGAAAATACACTTTCTCGGGAAACCGTCATTCCCCGCCTAGAGTTTCTAGATCTCTCTGCACGAGAATTTAGAGCGATACCCAACATCACGGGTTACTCGAATTCCGGTGTTTCGAGAAGATTCTAGATAATAAGTCCTCCATCGGCTTCCCTCAGTCTATTTTTAGCTGGGAAAGTCCCCGATGACGCGCCAAAATAGTGCGGGATCTTGACGACCCAAGACAAATAAACGCGTTTCGTCACACAATGTATGTGCTTTATTATGTTCTTTGCCAATGGCTGGCTAATTATGTCTACTGACATGATGATGCCCATACATCATGTGCCATGCCGATAAGCGTGGGCGGTCATATTTTGCCATCTCACTCGATCACCAGAGTCGTGTATCAGCTCCGTGTTCCTGTCTCGACCAGGCCATGTGGGCAAACCATCCAGGTATTTACTTCTCGGTCATCCCCTTAGTCTCCTCTCCTCGATCTTGCCAGTTGTCATCAAGATCTATAAGTCATATTTCTCATAACATGCCCAACAAATTTTGACTGACTACGTCTAATTACTCTAATCAGTCTACAATCTTCAATAGTTTCTTGAAGGAGTTGTTCATTGGTTTTCTGTCTGTTCATGGTATTCTTTGCATTTTCCTCAGAAACCACATTTCCACAGCCATCAGATGTTTTTCAGCTTGACTGTTCATTGTCTACGCTTCACATCCATACAAAACTACAGAGGTTCTATGTAGCAACTCAACAATCTTTTTCTCGTTTTAGTTGATATCATTTTATTGGTCAGAATGTTTTTCATCTTGCAAAATGCCACCTACGCAATGTCAATTCTTGTTCTAATCTCTTCAAGGCATCTCCCATCAGATGTTATGACTGTTCCGAGATAATTGTACCGATTCACTTGCTTGAGAATATATCCATTTACTCGTATATTACTTTATGGTATTTCCTTCTTCCCATTGACAACCATAATCCGCGTCTTTTTACTATTAAATTATATCCCTAGTTGCTCACTGTGTGCAACAACAGCATCTACTAAATGTCGCAGGTCCTGTTCATTGTCTACAATCAAGATTGTATCATCTGCATATCTGATGTTATTGATGTATCTTCCCCCAATGTTGATTCCTTCCATAACATCTACATTTCTGAAAAAAAAATATTTTCACTGTACAGGGGAAAAAAGACTGAAGACATTACACATCCCTGCCACACACCCCCTTTAATAGGCTGATATTGACCTACATCATTATCAATTCAGATGGCAGCTTGTTGCTTCCAATATATGTTTTTTTTTTACAGGTCTGAGGTCTTTTCCATCAATTTTTAGATCTGCAAGCATCCTTATAAACACGACCAGACTATGCATGGAATATACTTATAATATAGTAACGTATAAAGGCAGGAAATCAGATCCTTTCCAAATAACATCTGGCTTGAAACAAGGTGATGCATTATCGACGCTACTCTTCAATCTGACTCTAGAGAAAGTTGTAAGGAAGATAAAGGAGGAATGTGATATTGGAGGAACATCCAAGCTGCTTGGTTATGCAGATGATATAGATATTATAGGGGGAAATGAACAAAATACATCGGAAATATTGACTAACTTAAAGGAAAAAGCCCAACAGATGGGGCTGGTTATCAACCAACATAAGACAGAATATATGGTAGTTTCAAGAGAAGGAATGGCTAAAAACGTTGGCCACATACAAATAGAAAATATGACCATTAAAAGAACGGAAACATACAAATACCTGGGTACAATCTTCAATTGCTCCGACATCATAAGGGAAGACATACAAACTAGAATCTATTCTGGAAATAAGATATACTATGCACTACAACATCTACTAAAATCAAATGCGCTATCTCGTAACAACAAAATCACAATATACAAAACACTGATCAGACCGGTTGTGCTGTATGGCTCTGAATCCTGGAGTACAAAGAAAGGAGACGAAACCTTGTTACAAACTTTTGAGAACAAAGTTTTAAGACGCATCTTTGGACCTATTAGGGATACACAAAGTGGGGAGTGGAAAAGAAGAAGTTTCAAAGACATTTATGATCTGTTTAAGTCCCCGCTAATCATTGGTAACATAAAGGCTAATAGACTACAGGCTAATAGGCTGGGGCATATAGACAGAATGGAAGACAATAGGGAAACAAAACTCGCTGCCATGGACCGATATGAGGTAGACAGCGGTAAACGGATAGAGTAAGAACATGTTTACAAGAGAAGAAGAATCGGCATAGTGAACGGTTCACATGATAACTATGAACAAAGAACACACGATTACGTTGAAAGAAGTCGGTGAGCAACAGATGATGATGAGGGACAAAGGGAAGTGACTCCAAGCAGTTGCGTATCACGTGACACTAGTTGTGTGGTGCACGGAACAGACGCGGCGAGACAGAATCAGTCTTGCCAGGGTCTTCGTACAAGACGGTTGTGAAAGCGAGTGCAGAAGTCAAGCGACGTGAAGTCGACATTACTCCAGGGTGGCAAAGATACTTCAACCTGAGGCAAGAGTGTGTCGCCCGAGTTGAGTGGCTGATTATACAAGCCTTTCAGGCTCGATAATCTGTACGCCGAATGAATGGCAGTTGAGCTCATCACACGCCGATATCAAGGTCACGCCAGGCCGTAAGTTGGTGATTAGCGATAACTATCTATTGTGTAGGAGATAGTTTACAGCGTTGAACATTATCTAAACTTGTTTAGAATCATCGCATGTCAGCCCGCACCTATTGGTAATTGATTGTATAAACGGCGGCGATGACTTTCAAGAATAAACACTGACCACAATGGCAAGGACATTGGTTTGTTTGATATTCTCCGTTGTTACATGTTCCTGCTTACAACTGTCCTGTGGCTGAATAGACGAGCCGGTAATCAGCTACTTGGCAAGTGGGGGCTTGAATATAATAAAGCAGGAGCACCAAAAATAAGAGTTACCTTCAAGAAAATTCGGTAACATTCAAACAAAGAACAAGGAAGGTCACCTTGGACGCCATTTGCAATTTTGAATAAAGGCATCAACAAACAAGTGCAGCTATCAAAGCGTAGCGGGAATATCGCTTTATAATACAAACATTTAAGCCACATCGCTGAACACAACAAATGAAATACCAATTTTGACAAATATTGACCCTGGCTGAGAAAACGTTGGATTTGTGAACTCCGAATAAACTCTCAAAGACATTCACGAGTGTCAAGAACTAAGTGTCAACAAGTCTAGAAAGAGAGACTCATTAATTACCTGAAGACATTCAACAATTGAAAAGGAAAAAGAATCAAGAAAGTGAACACACAAATACAATTACGGCACATGATCAGCGGTTCAGAGTGCTAACAGACAGTCCTGTCAACAGTTAAAACGCATCATATAATACAATATATAAAAACAACAATGATGGCTGAATTTTGACTGAAATCTCGCAACTACAGTTATATAAGTAGTAAATAGTGCGACAACTGAGTCGATTTTGGGGGACAATCAAAATTTCAATCAAATACTTCAAGACGACAAAGATAATCACAACTACATGTGGAAGAAGGGTAGAAACCATATAGCAGTAGTAAACCAAATTATTTTCATCTGGATTCAAGAATCAGAATTTTTCTAAGACATTTTTCCAAAATTCAACTTTAGTCTCTAACCAACATGGAACAATTTAAACTACTGAAGTAAACATATCAATTCAGTCCAGAACAATAACACGACATCACCACAGTGAATCTACATAATATTAAAGTTTTTCCATTCAAGTTAATTTCTTGACAGATCTATCTGAAGTTTGCGCCTACGTCTACTATCAACACTCAAGACTACTGGAAGGAAGATGCCGGATCAGTGAAGAACCGCTACACAGCAGCAGCAACAAGGCATCAGGTGAGTTAAATTATCTGACTGTGTTTGTATCATTTTGCGCGGCTGTTTAGAGGGGATATTTGGTTATTTTCTCCACAGGTTTTCGTCATTTTTCTCCATTACAGGCGTTGAGCTTACATCAAGCAAAAGTATTGAGATAATTTATGAATTAATTCAAGATATCAATAAGAATTCTCAGTGACCAAAAACAAGATCCACGAGCATCACAATATGTTCTGAGTGTTCCAGTGCTGGTAAATTAAGATAGTATACTTCATATACTTCATATAGATATATTATACCACTCATAGTATACAGCACCTATCTTTTCTGGTATAATATTTAAAACCATGTGACACCACGATAACGTTACACAAAGGTTACTTCTACTTCTAGCTACCGTATAACAGTAGACGGTACTACCTGGTTTCTGTTAGCGCTGAACGTTGGGCGGCGCTTACCAAACCCGACACCCCACATTGTGCCAACGGCTTCGGGCGGAAGAGCGCAATTGGGAGGGTACAAGCCTTACCCTGGTGCGAGGAAATGCAAGCTAATGACAAAATGTCATGGCAGGGCAGACCAGGCCCTAAGCTTTGCTGATCCGGCAGCTTCTGCAGCTTGTCTTGTTCCAGATGTAGGGGTGTTACCTTTCCTCTGGAGTAAACTAGGCAGGCCGAGAGAGGGATCATGCTGCATGGGCAACACATGATCTCTATATTTTAGCCCAGGCTTTGTGCTATGGAGAGGCAATAACTCCATCCCTGGTCTTAACTGGTCTCGGAATCAAAGCGAGAGGCAACTGTTACGGGTTATAAGTCCTTGTCAGTTGGCGTAGACATGGGGCGCCACGCGTTGCCTCTGACGGTGGGAGACACCTATAGGTGTCACTGATCAGCTACCGCCCGCCTCAAGCTGGGCAGCCCCCAGCCAATTGGGTGCTGATCCGCCACAGCCTGCCTGCTTCAATGGGTGCTTGGGGCTAGGACAAAATCTGAATCGCAGGCTGTAAAACCAATGCACCAGGTACAAACAAAAATAAAAATAGAAACCTCAAGCTACGGCTTGCAACCTGGAACGTGAGAACCATGTGTCCAGGATTTTCCACTGACTTGACCAATATTGACGATGTGAGAAAAACGGCTGTGATTGATGCCGAACTCAATCGTCTAAACGTTGATATTGCTGGCCTGCAGGAGACTCGCCTCGCTGAGGAAGGGTCACTCAGGGAAAACAACTACACCTTTTTCTGGAAGGGTAGAGGGCAGGCAGAAAAAAAGGCAACACGGTGTGGGCTTTGCAGTGAAGAATTCGCTACTGGGAATGATTGAAATTCCAGCAGGAGGAAATGAAAGACTATTATCCCTGCGCTTGGCAACCTCTTGTGGGTTTGCCACCATTATTACTGCATATGCACCGACACTTGATTCCTCTGATGATGTGAAGGATTCGTTCTATGAGGAGTTAGACTCCGTGACCAAGGCAGTTCCAAAATCTGACTACATTTATATGCTCGGTGATTTCAATGCTCGTGTGGGCAACGACTCGAGTTCATGGCCAGTGTGCCTTGGAAAATACAACATCGGTCGCATGAATGAAAATGGGCAAAGGCTGCTGGAGCATTGCACCAGTAATGACCTATGTATTACAAACTCTTTTTTTAAAACAAAGGAGATGCATAAGGTCACATGGAAACATCCAAGATCCGGCCATTGGCACCAGCTGGACTTCATCATCACACGGAGACAACATCTGAACCATATATCATTGACTCGTAGTTACCACAGTGCTGACTGTGATACGGATCATTCTTTGGTTGTTGCAAGGGTTAGACTGAGACCAAAGAGAATCTACACAGCTAAACACAAATCTAGCCTCAGGATTAATATTATTAACACTCATTATCCTGTAAAGTGCTTTCAGTTTCAACAGCAACTTGAAGACGCTTTCACTGATACACCAGAAAATTGTACAGTAAATGAAAAGTGGGGTCAAATTAAGGAAACTCTTTATAAAACTGCCGTAGGGGTTTACGGCACTGTGGATCATAAGAGGCAGGACTGGTTTGCGGCCAACAGCGAGACTCTGCAGCCCGTGATTGATAAGAAGAAAAAAGCTCTCTTAAGAAACAAGGAAAGACCAACGCGTAACACTCTGAATGAGCTTAGGCAAGCTAGGA
Source organism: Cepaea hortensis (assembly GCA_963921405.1). Classification (NCBI taxonomy): domain Eukaryota; kingdom Metazoa; phylum Mollusca; class Gastropoda; order Stylommatophora; family Helicidae; genus Cepaea; species Cepaea hortensis. Next base: position 65,290,471 of record OY992884.1, read on the forward strand.
AGGATGTGCAAAAGGCTGCCAGGCAGTGTGCAAATGATTATTGGATCAAGTTATGTGAGTCCATTCAAATCGCAAGTGATAAGGGAGACATAAGAAGCATGTATGAAGGAATAAAGAAAGCCTGTGGTCCAGTGATCAAAAGAAGTGCACCATTGAAAACCTTGACTGGAGAAATCATCACTGATAAGAAACAGCAGATGGACAGATGGGTAGAGCACTATTTGGAGCTTTACTCAAGTGAGACCAAACTAGCGGATGATGCCCTCAACGCCATAGAGGCTCTACCAACTCTTGACCACCTGGACACACTTCCCACCTTAACAGAAGTTAAGTGTGCTATAAATGAACTTGCATCTGGCAAGGCTCCAGGTAAGGATGGAATTCCAATAGAGGTTATCAGGAGTGGGCAAGACACACGCACTATACAGACCCACCAGTTAATAGAGCTATGCTGGCGTGAAGGACAAGTCCCACGGGATTTCAAAGATTCAAGCATCATAACACTGTACAAGAACAAGGGCGATCGGAGCGACTGCAACAACTATAGGGGTATCTCACCTCTGTGTATTGTTGGGAAGGTATTTGCCAGAATTGTTCTGCGCAGACTTCAAGTCCTAGGAGATCAAGTCTACCCCGAATCACAGTGTGGCTTTCGACAGAACCGGTCTACCACTGATATGATATTCTCATTGCCACAAATGCAAGAAAAATGCCGTGAACAGAATCAACCACTGTTTATTGCCTTCATCGACCTCACAAAGGCATTTGATTTGGTCAGTCGTGAGGGTCTGTTCAAGGCACTAAAGAAGATTGGCTGCCCACCAACTCTTCTGTCCATTGTGGAATCGTTCCACACAGGCATGAAGGGTATAATCAAGTTTGATGGTGCAATTTCTGAAGAATTTGAAATCAAGAGTGGAGTTAAGCAAGGTTGTGTACTAGCTCCCACCCTCTTTGGAATATACTTTTCACTTCTACTGAAATATGCATTTCGTGATCAGGATGGTGGTATATACATTCACTCACGCTCAGATGGCGGCCTCTACAATGCTCAGAGATTGAAGGCTAAGACCAAAATTAGGAGGGTACTGATCAGAGAGTTGCTTTTTGCAGATGATGCTGCAGTTACGACCCACTCTGAGGAAGAATTGCAATGTCTACTATCTGCATTCTCCAATGCTTGTTCTGAATTTGGTTTAACAATTAGCAAAAAGAAGACACAGATTATGTCACAAGGTGCACATGGGGTACCATCAATCTTTATTGACGACGCCGAACTAGAGATAGTAGACCATTTTACATATCTAGGATCAGTGGTAAATAGCAAATTATCCCTAGATCAGGAAATCAACATCCGGATTGGTAAGGCAGCAACAACAATGAACAGGTTAAGAAAAAGAGTCTGGGAGAACAGGAAGCTTACTGCCAAAACAAAAGTCCTTGCCTATCAAGCCTGTGTCATTAGTACTCTTCTCTATGGCAGTGAAACATGGACAACTTACTCACACCAAGAGAACAACTTAAACAGCTTTCATATGTGGTGTCTACGAAGAATTCTTGGTATTAAGTGGCAAGACAAAATCACAAATACTGAAGTATTAGAAAGATCAGGTTGTTTCCACCTTGTCGTGGTGGGGGAGCTTGAGTTTCTCAATGACCCTGAGAGCTATGCCGGCGGTAGCGTAGCTACCAGCAGGGCCTCCCAAGCCGGACAGGTCAAAGGGTAGAAAACAGACAAAGAGAAACACCCTGGTCCTCCAGGTTGGGGGTTGAAGCGTGGGGTTAACATCCCCACCTTTGTAAAAAAAACTTTCTTTGTTACGAAACAAATACATGAGCCTCGATATCGGACTGACTTATCTGGACAACGACCTTGGAACGTTAAAGGACTTTTGAGATTTGGAACATGGAATGTACGGACACTATATCGAGCTGGAGCGGCCGAAGAACTAACCCGGGAGCTGATTGAATATCAAATGGATATAACAGCAATTCAAGAAATAAGGTGGCCAGGAGAGGGTACTTTAGAGCAAAATGGAATGATTATAATATATGGAGGAAACACCCAAAATAAACATGAATTAGGAACAGGATATGTCATCAAAAAAAGAGTTATGGGGGAACGTTTTAAACTTTAAAGCTTTTAATGACAGGATTAGTAAATTACGAATAAAAGGTAAATGGAAAAATATAACGATGATTAATGTACATGCACCTACTGAAGAGAAAGAAGATGATATTAAAGAAGACTTTTATAATGATCTGGAAGATGTCATAGAAGAAACCCCCAAACAGGACATCCTGATTGTGCTGGGAGACTTCAATGCAAAAATAGGTAGAGAGCAAACTAATAAAAAAGTGGCCGGTATGGAAAGCCTACATACAACTTCAAATGATAATGGATGGAGAGTCATCAACCTGGCAGAAGCCAAAGGACTGCAGGTTAGCAGTACCAGACTACAAAGAAAGGATATACACAAACAAACTTGGAAATCATGTGACAAGAGAACCTATAATCAAATAGTTCACATTTTAATTAACAACAGAAATGCATCAAACATACAGCAAGTCAGAAGTTATAGAGGAGCTGAGTGCCACAGTGACCACTTCCTCGTTGGAGCAAAATTTAAAATAAAACTTAAGAGAGCTTTCTATACTAAATTACAAAGATTACACCCAACATATAACAGAGAAAAACTGCAAGACATTACAGTCAAAGAGAAATTTACAGATGAAATAAAATGTAAACTTGAAACTCTGCAAAACCCTTTGGAGGAAAGCATTGACCAAACTTGGTTGAACATCAAGAATACAATTCAGTCTACCGCAGAAGAATGTCTCGGTGTGTTAACCACGCATAGAAAGAACAGATGGTTCAATCAAAAATGTGAAGAAGCAGTCATTAGGGAGAAGAATGCCAGACATGTATGGTTAAATGACACCAATAACATCCAAAAGGAAGAGCATTATAGAAATGAATGTAAAGAGGCTACAAAAATAGTCAGACAGCAGAAGCGAGAATATATGAGTAATATAATCAAAGATATGGAGACTAATCACCAGAAAAATGAATCCAGAAAATTTTTTAAAGAACTGAAGTCAATGAAACGAGGGCACCAACAAAACACATATGGTTTAAAAGACAAAAATGGGAATATGATAAATACCAATGAGGAAATGTGCAACACATGGAAAGAATATTTTATTGAATTACTAAATTGTGAAGCTCCAAGTAACATTTTCTCACAGGAAGAGGTTCTAACATGCGAACCACAAATTGAAGAACCTACATTTGAAGAAATCCTATATGTAATCACACGACTTAAAAACAATAAGGCAACTGGGACTGATGGAATTGCTGCTGAATTTATAAAGGCAGGTGGCCATGCATTACATCTAAAGCTATACGAACTAATAATAAAAATCTGGAGGACAGAAGAATTACCCCATGACTGGAAAGAGTCATTATTGATACCTATCTTTAAGAAAGGAGACAAGTTCCAATGTGGAAATTATAGAGGAATATCACTACTGTCCACAAGCTATAAGATACTATCCGCAGTATTACTAAATAGACTAAAACCATATTCAGAAGACATATTAGGTGACTACCAGGCGGGTTTTAGACAAAACAGATCAACAATAGATCAGATATTTATCTTACGACAAATAGCCGAGAAACATTGGGAATATAAAAGAGATCTCCATAACATTTTTGTGGATTTTAAAAAGGCTTATGATTGTGTCCATAGGAATAGTCTATGGAATGCTATGCAGGAATTTGGAATACCAAGGAAGTTAATCAGCATGACCAGACTATTCATGGAAGATACTTATAATATAGTAACATATAAAGGCAGGAAATCAGACCCCTTCCAAATAACATCTGGCTTGAAACAGGGTGATGCACTATCGCCGCTACTCTTCAATCTGGCTCTAGAGAAAGTTGTAAGGAAGGTAAAGGAGGAATGTGATATTGGAGGAACATCCAAGCTGCTTGGTTATGCAGATGATATAGATATTATAGGGCAAAGTGAACAAAAGACATTGGAAATATTGACTAACTTAAAGGAAAAAGCCCAACAGATGGGGCTGGTTATCAACCACGATAAGACAGAATATATGGTAATTTCAAGAGACGGTATGGCTAGAAACTCTGGCCACATACAAATAGATAATATGACCATTAAAAGAACGGAAACATACAAATACCTGGGTACGATCTTCAACTGCTCCAACATCAAAAGGGAAGAAATACAAACTAGAATCAACTCTGGAAATAAGATATACTATGCACTACAACATCTACTAAAATCAAAGGCGCTATCTCGTAACACCAAAATCACAATATACAAAACGCTGATCAGACCAGTTGTGCTGTATGGCTCTGAAACCTGGAGTACAACGAAAGGAGACGAAGCCTTGTTACAAACCTTTGAGAACAAAATTTTAAGACGCATCTTTGGACCCATTAGGGATACACAAAGTGGAGAGTGGAAAAGAAGAAGTAACAAAGACATTTATGATCTGTTTAAGTCCCCGCTAATCACTGGTATCATGAAGGCTAATAGACTACAATGGCTGGGGCATATAGAAAGAATGGAAGATAATAGGGAAACAAAACTCGCTTACACTCAGGAAATAAATGACCGTAGACCCCGAGGTAGACCAAGAAGGCGGTGGAGAGATAATACATGTACAGACCTACAAGCAATTGGAATCAACGACTGGCAAGAGAAGGTCCACCAGAGAGACGAATGGAGACGGATTGTATTTGCAGCAAAGAACCTCAATGGCTCGGAACGCTGAAGAAGAAGAAGAAGGTTGTGTGACAGTTTATTCCAAGCTCAGTCTTCGTAGACTTAGATGGATAGGACATCTTATGAGGATGGATGATGGTAGAATACCAAAGGATATCTTTTTTGGTGAATTACAGATGGGTAAGAGATCTCAGGGTCGGCCTCTACTACGATACAAAGATGTGTGTAAGCGGGACATGATTGATACAGGCATTGATAATGCACATTGGGAGCAAGTCGCCGCTGAGTTTGTTGCATGGAGGGCAAATATCAGAAATGGAATAAAGTCAAAGGAGAAAATTATTGCAGAAAAGTCACACACCAAGCGTTTGAGACGTAAGATGGTGCATGATGGTGGAAATGACCACGTGTTCACATGCACCCACTGTGAACGGACATTTACAGCGCAAATTGGCCTTATCTGTCACATTCACTACCGCCATAGTTAAAAGTTATTATGCCTTTTTAAAGCACACACTATCGTCTGTCAAGACGGCAAGGTGCCAATGGACTTCTAGTTGTGAGTATCATGTAATAACGTCACAACGATAAACTCTAAATAAGCACACCATCAGTCACCACTTAACCAAAGACAGCATATGCTAAATACTATTGATACCTTGGGCTGCTAAGACTTCACATTCGTAGCAGAGTAGTTGAGCATATCTAACAAACATGTCGTCATTACAAGACTTCATAGCCATGGGAGAGAAGTGTGGCATGACAGGGCCTGACCTAGCAGCATGGGCCAAACAAGAATTAAAAGAAATCAAGCACAACAACGTGAAGAGAGAGTAGCTGCAAAGGAAGCCAGGGAGGCACAAGCAGCAATAGATAAAGAAAAAATGGAGGCGAAGCAGCAATAGAGAAAGAAAAAATGGAGACACAAGCAGCGATAGATAAAGGAAAAAGAGAGGCAATAGAGGAATAAAAAGAAAATGAACTGACAATAGAAAAGGAAAAAATAGCCTTGGAGAAAGAGAAACTTGCCTTTGAGAAAGCGAAACTTGCAACAGAGTTATTAATTAAAGAGAAAGAGATTGAGGGCAACCTAAAGGTGAAGACACTAGAGAAAGACAAAGACGCAGAGATAGCCCAAGCAAAGGTAACAGCAAAAGCGTTAGATCCCATTAAACGGTATAGCGCGCTTATTAGAAACTTCACGCAAAAGGATTCCATCTCGGCATGGGTAACAAACTTCGATCTGTTAATGAACCACTACAAAGTTCCATCTGAAGACTGGGCCATACTCTTCCACAGGCATTTTGCCCTTGAGCCCTTAAAAGTGGTGGAGGTGATACCTGAAAAACTTCGCACTAACTACATATACGTTAGAAATCGAGTTTTATCACGTTTCTCACTAAACCAAGCAGGATTACGAACCAATATTAGAACCTTAGCACAAAAAGCCAATCAAAATTTTCTAGATTACGTAGCTGAGACAACTTCACTCTTTGATAAATGGCTCAAAGCTGCCGACATAGGGTCGGACTTCAGTAAACTACGTGATCTCATGGTTCGAGACAAACTAATTTCCTCAGTTCCAGCAGAAATTGCAACATTCCTAGTAGAGAATAAATGTACAACGGTAGCAGAAATGGAGGCCAAAGGCGAAGCATTCTACAACGCCCATAGGGACATTTTCGCAGAAGGGGCGCAGCCAGATTTAGTGATAGGGGCAGCAGCCAATGTGTCCAACCAAAGATATGATACAAAACCAAATAAATTCCAACAATATGGCCCACAAAATCGAGGAATAGGACCATATTACAAGAGTGAGAACGCACAAAGGGAACCACAAAGAGTCAAAAAAGGATACTGGATACAATGTCCTATTGCAAGATACAACACGGCTCCCTGGAAATGTTTGATAAGAACCCGGATTATGACACGTATCTTCATAAATTAACATCAAAAACACTTAGCAACTACGCGACGTATAAGAACAACGTGAAGTGCAATGTCTCTAATACGTATGGGCATGTAAGTAGACACTGTAAGATTAAAAAGATTTGGGAAGATGCCAGAGCAGCATTCTTAGTTACCGACAGTTCATCAGACAAATATGAAGAGACAAACGCAGTGAACATGCAGACTAAAAGAAACAACAGAAGTAACCAAAAAGGAGCAACAAAGGAATACTCAAGTAGTGACAATGACACTTCAGACACAGACAATCCACCTACATGGCTAACAAAAACAGAAAAGACACTACGTACAGTGGCAGGGGCCGCACAAAAATACCTCCCGGATATCTCCGGAGGAAGAAGAAAATATACCTCAAGCGATAAAATCAAAAAAGAAGGTATAGGCTTAACAGAAAATGAAATAGAAACCAAAAGACAAAAATTAGACAAACATGATATCAAAAGATAACATCTAAAGATACATTGAGCTGCATATAAACAATGACAATTAAGTCAATGACAGTTCAATTGAATGACAACAGTTATTTTATCCTTCTGTAAAACTGTGATAGTAATTAAAATAACTTTCACGGATACTTTATAAATATCTTATGATTTTAATTTGGTTAGGATACAGAAAACAAACAGCACTACCACATACATTGAGACCACAGTAGAGTCACAATATAAGGATATTACCTTATTAACAATAAGAAAAGAAACATCTCTTTAGATATACATTTGACATTCAAGTTACTTACCATCTCAAACTATCGTGTTATTCACTTAAATACATGCATATACAACTAAATACATTACCATGCACTACTTACACAATAAAACGAACAACTTTTTAACGTCAGTACATAAGAAAGATACTATACGGTAATGAGATAAATTAAAACAAGTATATTCAGAGTACATTAAGGGTAACAAGGAGACACAGTTATCCAAATATTACTTCAAACTCCGATCTGCCGTATAGAATGAGTACAGATACCAGCATTCAATTTGACATTGTACTTAATTATTTAGTGAGAGTCAAATATGTACATATTTTTTCCATTTTTATTAATTACCAGAATGCACAGAAGATGAATGAAAGAGTTGTGGAACCGTGCAAGCACCACCGTAAATCTATCCAGATAGCTGGAAAAGATAGCATTCTAGGTCTACAATCCTAGGGCGCCAAACCACCAAAAACCGGCTAGCTGAAAAGACCAGCCCAGGTTAAACAAGTAGGACAAACCACACCCAGGGTTAAATAACTGAGTGCTAGTAGGTTTATTAATTGGTAATATGAATTCATCTGTCATGCTGCATATTCCATCGATCAGATGTAAATTATCATATTGCATATTCCATCGATCAGGTGTAAATTATCATATTGCATATTCCATCAATCAGGTGTAAACTATCATATTGCATATTCCATTGATCACGTGTAAATTATCACATTACATACTCCTTCGATCAGATGTAAATGATCATATTCCACATTCCATCGATCAGATGTAAATTATCAGATTGCATATTCCATTCATTATAAGTAAGCTATCAGCCAATCCAGGTATAACAGCCAAGTTTCAGATAACAAATGAGAGAAACCTACGGTATCGAAAATGAAATATAGCAAAGCTGGGAATTGAGAATATTACAACAGACGACAACAATATCAAGCACAAGTACAACGAGAACACTGATGTCATCAAAGACCTAATGATGTCGACACAAACTACGGTGATTAGGTCCGAGGTAACGGCAAGCCATAATAGACCATGGTATAATCACCGAAAAACATATCATCACACATATTACAATGATGATAACAATACATCGTTGTGCCATTGTGAGATATAATTTTTCATACACATTATTATTCATAGCCTTCATGTCTGTCTGTCTGTCTGTCTGTCTCGTCTGTCTCACCCGACCCGGCATCGCCCAGCTCCTAATGGGGAACATCTCATTTAATTCATATAAGTAGTCATATAAGTTCCCGTTCCCGACTGTCTGTCTGTCTCTGTCTGTCTGTCTGTCTGTCTGTCTGTCTGTCTGTCTGTCTGTCTGCCTAATCATTTATTGGTTGCAGTTTGAACAACCTAGATAAACGAAGACCAACTTACAAAAAACATTAGAAAGAACACTTGAAAGATCTTTACATCTTCCCCAACAATTAACTTGGGTAAATGGAGCGGCGGCAGCAGCAGCAGCAGAAGAAGAAAAAGGAGGAGTAGGAGCTGGGAGGAGGAAGAGGGAGGTGGAGGAGGGAGGAGGAGGAGGGAGGAAGAGATAGGCAGAGAGAGAGGAGGAGGAGGGAAGATTAGGGAGAAGGAGGGAGGAGGAGGAGGAGGGAGGAATAGGAGGGAGGAGGAGGGATTAGGAGGAGGAGAGAGAAGGAGGGAGGAGGAGGAGGTAGGAGGATTAGGTAGGAGGAGGAGGGAGGAGGATAAGGGAGGAGGAGGGAGGAGGGGGAGAAGGAAGAGGGAGAAGGAAGGAGAAGGAGGAGGAGGGAGAAGGAGGGAGAAGAAGAATGCAGGAGGAGGAGGTATGAGGAGGAAGAGGGAAGAGGAGAGAGAAGGAGGAGGAGGAAGGAGAGAGGAGGAGGGAGGAGGAGGAGGGAGGAGGCGGAGGGAGAAGGAGGAGGGAGGAAGAAGAGGGAGAAAGAGGGGGAGGAGGAGGAGGGAGAAGGAGGGGGAGGAGGAGGAGGGAGGAAGAGGAGGGATGTGGAGGGAGGAGGAGGAGGCAGGAGGAGGGAGGAGAAGAGAGGATGAGGAGGGAGGAGGAGAAGGGAGGAGGAGGGATGAGGAGGAGTGAGGAGGAGAGTGCGGAGGAGGGGGAGGAGGAGTAGGTAGGAGGAGGGAGGAAGAGGGAGGAGAAGGAGGAGGAGGGTTGATGGGGAGGAGGAGGGAGTAGGAGGAGAGAGATGGAGAAGGGAGGAGGAGGGAGAAGGGCGAGGAGGTAGGAGGAGGAAGAGGGAGGAGGAGGAGGAAGGAGGAGGAAGAGGGAGGAGGAGAAAAAGGGAGGAGGAGGATTTAGGACGGAGGAGGGGGAGATGAAGAGGAAGAGGGTAGGAGGAGGAGGAGGAGAGGAGGAGGATTATAACGCATATGCCTGTAGATAACTGCAGCGAAAAGGTGGGTCTGTCTATCCATCTGACCCGGCGTGGCTTCGCTCAGCTCCTGGCGTGTAGCGTCTCACTAAATTCATACAACAACAAAAAAAGTAACTTAAAAGAATGTCCTTCCACACACCATCCATTATTTTTAATGAAAACTGTTTTTAATTACCGACATGACAGTAGATAACTTCTTAAGCATAAAAAGATGAGTTACAATGTTATGCATTATGCATTATTTTTATGAAAACTTTGAAAATACCTTAAAGATTGTATCACTGTTTATTATAACTCTTATGCCGGTATATAACTATAGATAAAGAGTTTATAAATCGTTGAAAACCATGCAACAATATGACTATAAGGTAAACAGAAAAGTTATTAAAAGTTATGCCCCTTGAAATAACTTGTACATAGTTAAGTCCCCTTGCTATATAGAAATTACAATGAAAAATTAAATAATACTAAGTAAGCAGCCAATTTCACACTAAAAAGATATCACATTTGGCAGCGCGGGAAAGAGAGGAAGACGTGTAGAAAATTTCATCTCAATCGGATGGACCGTTCGCGAACGCATAAAGGACATACACACTGTGGGATGTGGATTTTAATTCCTGAGAATAATTCGTTAAAATGTCTAGGGGGTATTATTGATTCTCTGGTCACTGGTCAGAATGCAGGGTGATCAGGGATATTTACCACAAATCTCAGGAGAAAAGAGTTCAATCCTTGAAACAATGGCATCTGTGTGTAGGTTTCCCTTCCCACTTCATCACCCTTTAAATTAACTATAGATGCTAGAAGGATATTGATTGCTCACAATATATAAACAACCACTTATTGGACACCACATTTACTTGATGTACACAACACTTTTGGACAAACAGTTCAGGTATTAACTCAAGATCTGCAATTACATATATAGATGTGTAATAAACACTATGCATTTTCAGACAGGCATGGGAATGATATGCAGTATTACAACATAGTACCACGTGACCCCAGAAAAAAAACCAGGTTATTACAAACAACACAACAACCACAAATTGGTTCTGCTTACTCGACTCATTGTACCTAGATAAAATCACATTGGTCTAGGTGCAGAAACCCAACATATATATTTTTGTTTCTGACACCATGTACAATTATCATATTTAAAAATAATGAGTTGATGTCAAAATACTATTTACCTTAACCATCATTGGTTATACCTCATTACACACTAACACTCTTTATATGTCATAGAAGAAAAAAACACACACATGAAAACAGTTGATACTAATAATTAAATTAATTAATTATAGTGTTCATTTAGGCATTGCGGATGGGTATTCTTCTCCAGTGCACAGCAGTTAATGTCCATATTTACCCGTGACAGCAATAAATACTCACAGTCATGTTTAATGTCCACTGAAGTTGGTTGCGGAACTACTTATAATCCTTAGGAAATAAATTCACCACATATCTCCTCCGTGGAGCTGAATTCAAGAATCTTCTTTGCGAACGGCTCGGTGTCAGTGTGAAATTGAGGCCTGGGTTGGTCATACCTTCAGGAGATGCATCTTTGGTCTTGGACTAAGGTTCTTCCCTATATCACCATATCTGATGAAAAGGATGCCTACCTTTCAGCGTCTCGGCTTATAATATCCGAATCTCAATTTTGTTCCCACAGATTTTTCACCCACCTAGTCATCAGTCTATAACCTATTCCACCGTTATTGGCATTTAGGCTGACATGGGACCAGCACAGAGTTCTGATTCATTATTTACTTTCAGTGTAGACATACAATTCTGCTTGTTATTCATTTGGTTCATCTGGAATTAATTCCAGGATTCTGCTGCAGGCATGGAACTGAAGAATCTTGACTCCACCACATATCCAGGGTTGCAAGCCATCAGGTGATTCCCGTGGTTGCAGGCGTAGAGGCATTTACTCCGCTAGCTGCTTTCATATGGTCTTTTTTTTTATGTGTTCAGGTTTGGAACCTTGAGGTAATCTGGTGTAGGTATGGTTTTCAGTTGGCACCTTGGTTGTATTGGTTCAATGTCTTCTTCCCATTTGTTTGAGTTGGTGTTCATAGCTAGAACTTGGTGTTGCATGGCTGGAACCTTATGTTTGACTTTTGCAGCTGTGAGATGTTCTTTCGAAGACTTATCCATTGTGGATATTAACTTGGTAATCCAACCAACAGTTGAAGATTACTCACTGTTGTTAGTTTTAATAACTTGTAGAAGGATTGTCCCATAGTTTCACTGATTTTGTTGAATGATGAGGCCATAGATGATACTTCTCAAACGTATAACTGACGAGTCACTGTTGTCAGTTACTTTGTTGATCTTCATCTTTGTAGATTATTAGATCTTGAAGTCCATCCTGGATCTTCCTACTAACCTAGGACTTAATCACTCACCCAATCAGTTGTCTTCTAATTTATCTGTTGCTCGCAATGGAGCTATTGAGCGCCGCAGTAAACATGGAGGTATTGCTAGATCCAGACTATGGTTTGGACATTCACTTTATGGCTGTTGACCCAGGATCCAGTGTTAGTGATATAGTCCCACCAAATTCAACCACCACCTGCTTCTCTTCTACAGAAAAGGGATGACAAAGAATACAACACTAGCATTAACCTACTGTGTTATGATAAAAGGTTTACAACACAATTACAAACACAAATACAAAACAACAAGGGGAGAAAGGGAAAGGAGTGGGTGTCCATGTTCCACTTTCCCTCATTGCTGAGTAGAGCCATTCTGACCCTTCCTAGTGAGTAAGGTATTTTCTCACTTATATTTTGTTCTGTTGTTACTGGGACTATTGGATGGGTGAAGTCATTCTGTCCATCAAACATGTTGATATTGTCTCTCTCATTTCTTGAAGAGAATAGCCTATACAGAATCCCTGTGGTTTCTAATGCCGCGTCTTCATTTCGGCACTATAATCATCACTAGGTCAAGACTATTCACCATTGGCTTTTTAAGTACTGACATACACATGAATTCTTCTATCAACATCCTCTAATCCCAAGGTGCAACATTAAAATGTATATTCCCACAGGAAAAAGTAACAATCAGAACAGAGAAAGTTCTCATACCAGAAAAAAAAAACATACATGTACATTTTTTCTGATATCAAGTACATGATAATCCTACATAATAATTAATCATAATGCTGATGCAGAGAGCCTTTGTTTTTGGATTTTCTCATGGGTTAATCCATAACTAAAACATACATTGTTTTCCCCCACTGCGTACAGCAGATGAGGATAGTAGTCGCTGTGATATATTTTGTCAAGGACTGCTATTATTCAAGCAATTTATTCACATCAATCTACGCTTCTGTTCCTACTACAGTGAGGTGATGCGGAGTGAATCCTATCCGAACATGCATTTACATCACGCGTTTAATTGTTCATGAATTTATATTCAAACATGGCCTGTCCCTAACACTATTTTATGAAATGATTATGTGTTCACCCTCATATGGAGTGGTTACTAATCTGTTAACAAAAGGATAGTACTAACATTTAACACTATAGTTCCAAGTTACAGATTATGATGTGGCGAAGCATTTTATCCCCTGACTAAGAGTCAGGAATACGCGTAATCATTTGTATGTCCCCGCATGGATAAAACACCTTTCTATAGTACATAGATTATTTGCAGATTTCTAAGCATAAATAGTGAGATATTGTTCACAGTGCCTAGAAGTTTTAACATAGGAATATGAAATTGACAGACACTAGTTCTTTACTATGAAGCATGAATCAGGGGTCTGCTCCTACATTGAGAAAATCTCTAGAATGTGTCTCAGACATGAGAGTTGATACTTTACAGTACACATAATATTCATAGATTATAGCACTACTAGTGAGATATAAGTTCATAATGCCTATACAAGATATTAACATATAGATTTGAAATTGTAAGACATAGGAAAAATTACAGCGTGGCGCCCACATGTGTTTCTTTGGTAAACATCATCCAGCCTGGTTTAAGAGAATTGTAACTAATTCTTAATTAAACATACTGGTCTATGTAATACATAAATATATCTTAATAATGTAGATAACATACCAATAGCTTGAATAGAATCATGTTTTTAAGGCAAACTACCTTCTCCCCGAAGGGAAAGGTCGACTTTCTTGTGTGTTCTCTTGACTAGAAATGGCCGCTTCAGTCTTTGTTTTCCCCCTCGCCAGGATTGGCCAGATACGGGAGAGAAAACAAGCCAAAATAAATTTAGCTGTGCCACGGTCAGTCTATCGCTGTTTTATTTTCTCCTGCATTAAGTAAGTTACTTAAACAGTAATTGTAAGGGTTTGTTTATTTTTAAGGGAGTCCATAAATAGGAAAGGGTAAGGACGTTTTATTATACCACACGCCTCCCCAATTTAAGACATTTCTTTCTTTCAGAAATTAAATGGTCGAGTAGTACTCTACAATTTCCGTCTTTACATTGACTCCCCTAGTATCCATCCCTTATTACTTTACTACTACCTTTCTTTCCTATATTAAAATCTACCAGAGCCACGCCCATTTCCTTCTAGTCACGACAACTGGCATAACCCTAATGGATTATTTCTCTTTTAGTGAAAGAGTGTAGCACCCTCTCCACTGTTGTCAGCTATTGTTTGAAATATGAGTGGTTATCTGATAATTTGTTACTTTCAAGTACTAGTTTGTCTGCATCAAACCGACTTTTTGAAGCAATTGAAATATCATCATTAAGCTTGATTTCTCTCTCATTAGATTATCAATCTTGAGATTATGTTAAAACCGACGGTTCATTCTGCGTCTACTGATAGCATATTAAACTCGCCCGTCTCCCTGTAAGTTAGACGTTTGTTTTAACTATAGATCTGATATTTAAAGGAAGCTAAATATGGTTCCTGTTGAATACATTTTCATCCAATACATCATGTGTTTGGGTTATTAGTCGAGTTATGGGATTTTCCGATCAGTTTTGATAACTACTGATTAGAGTGGTGTCCCTTTCTCTTGCGGGTTTTTCCCGAGAATCTCGTCTAACATGTAAACAAGGTCCAACTTTTCTAGATTTCCGTTCTGAACCGACTATTCCGGGGAACATGAATCTATCAGAAACGAAGTAATTCTTAGCTTACTCTCTCTCTCTCTCTGCTTTTCCTTCTAACCTAGATCTATTTTACGCTAGAATCCTTATTAGTAATTCTAACTTGATGTGTTTGAGTTTCACTCTGTATTTGTTGCTTTTGGTGTTGAATTACGAGCAATTGTGCGTCGCTTGGCGTACATTGATCGTCGTCTACCTCCCTCCAGGTTTTAGACTATTTTCAACTTAGCAACATACATTGTTATGTAGGTTCAGACGTATTGTCTCCTACATATATAATCAGTCCAGTGAGAAGTTAAAAGCCCCTTTTATGTTTCCTGTGATAGTCTTCCAGATAATCAAGTTGCTGGTTCACTTTCCAGTTATGGATGTGGGTTACTAGTCTTAGTAAAAGTACTGTTACATCTGTATATCCCTCTCATACTGGCGTCTCCTGAGTTGTGTCCTCAGGATAACAGGTAAGGTACACTTAATGTTTCTCTCCAGTTTTGTTTTCATCCGTTTAATACGTGGAAACTCTGGATTTATTTAGATTGACTAAGGTCTATCTCTGAACTGTTATATAATTTACTAGCTGGATTCCTGATTGAAATTCCTAATCTAGTAAATATCAAGCAATTCTTCAGCTATATGCTCCAATTTGCTTGGTTTTTACACAGCTATATTCGATTTTTCTAGCATGGGTTCACTGTATAAGTTTTAGGCGTTTCCTCTGTCTTTACGTCAAAGGGTTCGTCCTATCTATAAACAGCATCTATTTTAAGAGTTGTTTATTTAATTGTTGCTTTTTACTGATTCGTATCAGTTATTTAAGCTAATCTCTGTTAGTCTGGATCTGCTTTCACATATTTAATGCTGGCATATAATCCTAGTCAGAACTGAGATGTATAAATCTGTTTCGTCTTGCGACTGATTTCTGATTAATCTACCTTTTAGTAGGCTTCGAGCATTATCTAGAATTTAGTTACTCGGTTAGTTTTAAAGAAAATACAATTGAGTCACGCGCCTCTATCGTATTACTTATTTTGCCCTTCTTAATTCTTCCCTTATGAGAATATTAATGTTAGTTAGGCAATTACTGAAATAACTTTACGTAAGCTAATCGCTAACTAAAAAGTTGTTTCTCTCCTCCTTTTGATGAGGACTTCTCATAGTGAACATTTCACTTAATGAGAATTAAACTGTAAATTTCAAAGTTAAGGAGCCAATTTCTGAAATGTTCAGTCTCTGACTAGAGACTGGCACAGATTTTTTCCGGTATCTCCTGAAGTTTATTTGAAATTCCAATTTCTTAAGTTAATTCTTTAATTATACCTTTTACATACCTATACGGTCTGTTTCCGCTACCATTAATAATGGAATCGGGGTGGATAATTTAAAGAAATACCTTATATTCTGTTGGGTCAGTGAGTGAGTTGATCAATTTCACTTACATCACCAGGTGAATATTTTGGTTGACCCTATTTATTAACATATGGGCCATATAGTAGTTAATAATACTACTCATATCACCGGTGGAGTAGAATAAGTGTCGGTATGGCTTTTCTTCCTAAGTATCCATCAGTTATTCACTTTACTTTACTACCGGTGTTGTAGAACATGTTATGTTATATGAAAAAAAAAGGATTACATTAGGGTGCCCCTAAATAATGCAAATTCTTACAATATTCCTGCCCTTCCATTAACTATGTCTACATTTTTGCAAGTGGTGGTTTAGGCCTTAACCCTTAGTTCATTTACTTTAGTTACTGCTATTTTCCCCTGGTTTAATTTTTCTCTCAGGTATTATTTACTTTCCTACTGAATCATCATTTGTTGATTAAATTTTTCCCTTAAAAAAAATTTATTGGATTTCTAACTTATCTGTCCTAATTATCTATAAAATTGTCTATCACTCTCTGCTGCCTTGGTAATTTTTCAAATATTACATGACTGATACAAGCAGATCAAGCATGAAAATACAATGATAATCAATGACAAAATAGTTAATTAACACATGATTCACATGTAGGAACACAAACCTTATGGATACATAATATAGTAGTGTGTTCATGAGTACACCACTTTTAAACCATTTAAAGCGAATACCAGAGTAGCAGAACCATACCTCAAACATCAAATGGGAATGACTATGAATTCTAAACATTCACTGAATTACCTATCTTATGTGAGTTTACCATCCCAGAGACCTTACTACTGGAGGTTCATTACTGAGTTTCCTATCAATAAGATATAAAATATGAGTTAAAAAAAAAAAATCTCATACCCAACAACCAACTACATGATGCATCTACCAGAATCAAGATATTACCTGTAAACAGTTTTGTACCAAAAAAAACCTATATTTATCTGAGCCATTATGGGTTCATATAACACTTGACCCAGCTCATACTAATGAGTGATTAGGTCTGTTACTAACACTATAACATTCTGAAGTGACTTGGTTTACCTGCGAGAGGTTTTCCCTGAATTCATATACCCACAATAATACACCATTTGTGATGTTTACCATGAGTTTTAAATTCACGGACGTTGCCCACACATGTGGGATGTGGATGTTAATTCCTGAGAATAATTCGTTAAAATGTCTAGGGGGTATTATTGATTCTCTGGTCACTGGTCAGAATGCAGGGTGATCAGGGATATTTACCACAAATCTCAGGAGAAAAGAGTTCAATCCTTGAAACAATGGCATCTGTGTGTAGGTTTCCCTTCCCACTTCATCACCCTTTAAATTAACTATAGATGCTAGAAGGATATTGATTGCTCACAATATATAAACAACCACTTATTGGACACCACATTTACTTGATGTACACAACACTTTTGGACAAACAGTTCAGGTATTAACTCAAGATCTGCAATTACATATATAGATGTGTAATAAACACTATGCATTTTCAGACAGGCATGGGAATGATATGCAGTATTACAACATAGTACCACGTGACCCCAGAAAAAAACCAGGTTATTACAAACAACACAACAACCACAAATTGGTTCTGCTTACTCGACTCATTGTACCTAGATAAAATCACATTGGTCTAGGTGCAGAAACCCAACATATATATTTTTGTTTCTGACACCATGTACAATTATCATATTTAAAAATAATGAGTTGATGTCAAAATACTATTTACCTTAACCATCATTGGTTATACCTCATTACACACTAACACTCTTTATATGTCATAGAAGAAAAAAACACACACATGAAAACAGTTGATACTAATAATTAAATTAATTAATTATAGTGTTCATTTAGGCATTGCGGATGGGTATTCTTCTCCAGTGCACAGCAGTTAATGTCCATATTTACCCGTGACAGCAATAAATACTCACAGTCATGTTTAATGTCCACTGAAGTTGGTTGCGGAACTACTTATAATCCTTAGGAAATAAATTCACCACATATCTCCTCCGTGGAGCTGAATTCAAGAATCTTCTTTGCGAACGGCTCGGTGTCAGTGTGAAATTGAGGCCTGGGTTGGTCATACCTTCAGGAGCTGCATCTTTGGTCTTGGACTAAGGTTCTTCCCTATATCACCATATCTGATGAAAAGGATGCCTACCTTTCAGCGTCTCGGCTTATAATATCCGAATCTCAATTTTGTTCCCACAGATTTTTCACCCACCTAGTCATCAGTCTATAACCTATTCCACCGTTATTGGCATTTAGGCTGACATGGGACCAGCACAGAGTTCTGATTCATTATTTACTTTCAGTGTAGACATACAATTCTGCTTGTTATTCATTTGGTTCATCTGGAATTAATTCCAGGATTCTGCTGCAGGCATGGAACTGAAGAATCTTGACTCCACCACATATCCAGGGTTGCAAGCCATTAGGTGATTCCTGTGGTTGCAGGCGTAAAGGCATTTACTCCGCTAGCTGCTTTCATATGGTCTTTTTTTTATGTGTTCAGGTTTGGGAACCTTGAGGTAATCTGGTGTAGGTATGGTTTTCAGTTGGCACCTTGGTTGTATTGGTTCAATGTCTTCTTCCCATTTGTTTGAGTTGGTGTTCATAGCTAGAACTTGGTGTTGCATGGCTGGAACCTTATGTTTGACTTTTGCAGCTGTGAGATGTTCTTTCGAAGACTTATCCATTGTGGATATTAACTTGGTAATCCAACCAACAGTTGAAGATTACTCACTGTTGTTAGTTTTAATAACTTGTAGAAGGATTGTTCCATAGTTTCACTGATTTTGTTGAATGATGAGGCCTTAGATGATACTTCTCAAACGTATAACTGACGAGTCACTGTTGTCAGTTACTTTGTTGATCTTCATCTTTGTAGATTATTAGATCTTGAAGTCCATCCTGGATCTTCCTACTAACCTAGGACTTAATCACTCACCCAAT
The DNA here is from genome assembly GCA_963921405.1 of Cepaea hortensis. Lineage (NCBI taxonomy): Eukaryota > Metazoa > Mollusca > Gastropoda > Stylommatophora > Helicidae > Cepaea > Cepaea hortensis. The sequence continues at coordinate 65,309,756 of OY992884.1, forward strand.
CAGTTGTCTTCTAATTTATCTGTTGCTCGCAATGGAGCTATTGAGCGCCGCAGTAAACATGGAGGTATTGCTAGATCCAGACTATGGTTTGGACATTCACTTTATGGCTGTTGACCCAGGATCCAGTGTTAGTGATATAGTCCCACCAAATTCAACCACCACCTGCTTCTCTTCTACAGAAAAGGGATGACAAAGAATACAACACTAGCATTAACCTACTGTGTTATGATAAAAGGTTTACAACACAATTACAAACACAAATACAAAACAACAAGGGGAGAAAGGGAAAGGAGTGGGTGTCCATGTTCCACTTTCCCTCATTGCTGAGTAGAGCCATTCTGACCCTTCCTAGTGAGTAAGGTATTTTCTCACTTATATTTTGTTCTGTTGTTACTGGGACTATTGGATGGGTGAAGTCATTCTGTCCATCAAACATGTTGATATTGTCTCTCTCATTTCTTGAAGAGAATAGCCTATACAGAATCCCTGTGGTTTCTAATGCCGCGTCTTCATTTCGGCACTATAATCATCACTAGGTCAAGACTATTCACCATTGGCTTTTTAAGTACTGACATACACATGAATTCTTCTATCAACATCCTCTAATCCCAAGGTGCAACATTAAAATGTATATTCCCACAGGAAAAAGTAACAATCAGAACAGAGAAAGTTCTCATACCAGAAAAAAAAAACATACATGTACATTTTTTCTGATATCAAGTACATGATAATCCTACATAATAATTAATCATAATGCTGATGCAGAGAGCCTTCGTTTTTGGATTTTCTCATGGGTTAATCCATAACTAAAACATACATTGTTTTCCCCCACTGCGTACAGCAGATGAGGATAGTAGTCGCTGTGATATATTTTGTCAAGGACTGCTATTATTCAAGCAATTTATTCACATCAATCTACGCTTCTGTTCCTACTACAGTGAGGTGATGCGGAGTGAATCCTATCCGAACATGCATTTACATCACGCGTTTAATTGTTCATGAATTTATATTCAAACATGGCCTGTCCCTAACACTATTTTATGAAATGATTATGTGTTCACCCTCATATGGAGTGGTTACTAATCTGTTAACAAAAGGATAGTACTAACATTTAACACTATAGTTCCAAGTTACAGATTATGATGTGGCGAAGCATTTTATCCCCTGACTAAGAGTCAGGAATACGCGTAATCATTTGTATGTCCCCGCATGGATAAAACACCTTTCTATAGTACATAGATTATTTGCAGATTTCTAAGCATAAATAGTGAGATATTGTTCACAGTGCCTAGAAGTTTTAACATAGGAATATGAAATTGACAGACACTAGTTCTTTACTATGAAGCATGAATCAGGGGTCTGCTCCTACATTGAGAAAATCTCTAGAATGTGTCTCAGACATGAGAGTTGATACTTTACAGTACACATAATATTCATAGATTATAGCACTACTAGTGAGATATAAGTTCATAATGCCTATACAAGATATTAACATATAGATTTGAAATTGTAAGACATAGGAAAAATTACAGCGTGGCGCCCACATGTGTTTCTTTGGTAAACATCATCCAGCCTGGTTTAAGAGAATTGTAACTAATTCTTAATTAAACATACTGGTCTATGTAATACATAAATATATCTTAATAATGTAGATAACATACCAATAGCTTGAATAGAATCATGTTTTTAAGGCAAACTACCTTCTCCCCGAAGGGAAAGGTCGACTTTCTTGTGTGTTCTCTTGACTAGAAATGGCCGCTTCAGTCTTTGTTTTCCCCCTCGCCAGGATTGGCCAGATACGGGAGAGAAAACAAGCCAAAATAAATTTAGCTGTGCCACGGTCAGTCTATCGCTGTTTTATTTTCTCCTGCATTAAGTAAGTTACTTAAACAGTAATTGTAAGGGTTTGTTTATTTTTAAGGGAGTCCATAAATAGGAAAGGGTAAGGACGTTTTATTATACCACACGCCTCCCCAATTTAAGACATTTCTTTCTTTCAGAAATTAAATGGTCGAGTAGTACTCTACAATTTCCGTCTTTACATTGACTCCCCTAGTATCCATCCCTTATTACTTTACTACTACCTTTCTTTCCTATATTAAAATCTACCAGAGCCACGCCCATTTCCTTCTAGTCACGACAACTGGCATAACCCTAATGGATTATTTCTCTTTTAGTGAAAGAGTGTAGCACCCTCTCCACTGTTGTCAGCTATTGTTTGAAATATGAGTGGTTATCTGATAATTTGTTACTTTCAAGTACTAGTTTGTCTGCATCAAACCGACTTTTTGAAGCAATTGAAATATCATCATTAAGCTTGATTTCTCTCTCATTAGATTATCAATCTTGAGATTATGTTAAAACCGACGGTTCATTCTGCGTCTACTGATAGCATATTAAACTCGCCCGTCTCCCTGTAAGTTAGACGTTTGTTTTAACTATAGATCTGATATTTAAAGGAAGCTAAATATGGTTCCTGTTGAATACATTTTCATCCAATACATCATGTGTTTGGGTTATTAGTCGAGTTATGGGATTTTCCGATCAGTTTTGATAACTACTGATTAGAGTGGTGTCCCTTTCTCTTGCGGGTTTTTCCCGAGAATCTCGTCTAACATGTAAACAAGGTCCAACTTTTCTAGATTTCCGTTCTGAACCGACTATTCCGGGGAACATGAATCTATCAGAAACGAAGTAATTCTTAGCTTACTCTCTCTCTCTCTCTGCTTTTCCTTCTAACCTAGATCTATTTTACGCTAGAATCCTTATTAGTAATTCTAACTTGATGTGTTTGAGTTTCACTCTGTATTTGTTGCTTTTGGTGTTGAATTACGAGCAATTGTGCGTCGCTTGGCGTACATTGATCGTCGTCTACCTCCCTCCAGGTTTTAGACTATTTTCAACTTAGCAACATACATTGTTATGTAGGTTCAGACGTATTGTCTCCTACATATATAATCAGTCCAGTGAGAAGTTAAAAGCCCCTTTTATGTTTCCTGTGATAGTCTTCCAGATAATCAAGTTGCTGGTTCACTTTCCAGTTATGGATGTGGGTTACTAGTCTTAGTAAAAGTACTGTTACATCTGTATATCCCTCTCATACTGGCGTCTCCTGAGTTGTGTCCTCAGGATAACAGGTAAGGTACACTTAATGTTTCTCTCCAGTTTTGTTTTCATCCGTTTAATACGTGGAAACTCTGGATTTATTTAGATTGACTAAGGTCTATCTCTGAACTGTTATATAATTTACTAGCTGGATTCCTGATTGAAATTCCTAATCTAGTAAATATCAAGCAATTCTTCAGCTATATGCTCCAATTTGCTTGGTTTTTACACAGCTATATTCGATTTTTCTAGCATGGGTTCACTGTATAAGTTTTAGGCGTTTCCTCTGTCTTTACGTCAAAGGGTTCGTCCTATCTATAAACAGCATCTATTTTAAGAGTTGTTTATTTAATTGTTGCTTTTTACTGATTCGTATCAGTTATTTAAGCTAATCTCTGTTAGTCTGGATCTGCTTTCACATATTTAATGCTGGCATATAATCCTAGTCAGAACTGAGATGTATAAATCTGTTTCGTCTTGCGACTGATTTCTGATTAATCTACCTTTTAGTAGGCTTCGAGCATTATCTAGAATTTAGTTACTCGGTTAGTTTTAAAGAAAATACAATTGAGTCACGCGCCTCTATCGTATTACTTATTTTGCCCTTCTTAATTCTTCCCTTATGAGAATATTAATGTTAGTTAGGCAATTACTGAAATAACTTTACGTAAGCTAATCGCTAACTAAAAAGTTGTTTCTCTCCTCCTTTTGATGAGGACTTCTCATAGTGAACATTTCACTTAATGAGAATTAAACTGTAAATTTCAAAGTTAAGGAGCCAATTTCTGAAATGTTCAGTCTCTGACTAGAGACTGGCACAGATTTTTTCCGGTATCTCCTGAAGTTTATTTGAAATTCCAATTTCTTAAGTTAATTCTTTAATTATACCTTTTACATACCTATACGGTCTGTTTCCGCTACCATTAATAATGGAATCGGGGTGGATAATTTAAAGAAATACCTTATATTCTGTTGGGTCAGTGAGTGAGTTGATCAATTTCACTTACATCACCAGGTGAATATTTTGGTTGACCCTATTTATTAACATATGGGCCATATAGTAGTTAATAATACTACTCATATCACCGGTGGAGTAGAATAAGTGTCGGTATGGCTTTTCTTCCTAAGTATCCATCAGTTATTCACTTTACTTTACTACCGGTGTTGTAGAACATGTTATGTTATATGAAAAAAAAAGGATTACATTAGGGTGCCCCTAAATAATGCAAATTCTTACAATATTCCTGCCCTTCCATTAACTATGTCTACATTTTTGCAAGTGGTGGTTTAGGCCTTAACCCTTAGTTCATTTACTTTAGTTACTGCTATTTTCCCCTGGTTTAATTTTTCTCTCAGGTATTATTTACTTTCCTACTGAATCATCATTTGTTGATTAAATTTTTCCCTTAAAAAAAATTTATTGGATTTCTAACTTATCTGTCCTAATTATCTATAAAATTGTCTATCACTCTCTGCTGCCTTGGTAATTTTTCAAATATTACATGACTGATACAAGCAGATCAAGCATGAAAATACAATGATAATCAATGACAAAATAGTTAATTAACACATGATTCACATGTAGGAACACAAACCTTATGGATACATAATATAGTAGTGTGTTCATGAGTACACCACTTTTAAACCATTTAAAGCGAATACCAGAGTAGCAGAACCATACCTCAAACATCAAATGGGAATGACTATGAATTCTAAACATTCACTGAATTACCTATCTTATGTGAGTTTACCATCCCAGAGACCTTACTACTGGAGGTTCATTACTGAGTTTCCTATCAATAAGATATAAAATATGAGTTAAAAAAAAAAAATCTCATACCCAACAACCAACTACATGATGCATCTACCAGAATCAAGATATTACCTGTAAACAGTTTTGTACCAAAAAAAACCTATATTTATCTGAGCCATTATGGGTTCATATAACACTTGACCCAGCTCATACTAATGAGTGATTAGGTCTGTTACTAACACTATAACATTCTGAAGTGACTTGGTTTACCTGCGAGAGGTTTTCCCTGAATTCATATACCCACAATAATACACCATTTGTGATGTTTACCATGAGTTTTAAATTCACGGACGTTGCCCACACATGTGGGATGTGGATGTTAATTCCTGAGAATAATTCGTTAAAATGTCTAGGGGGTATTATTGATTCTCTGGTCACTGGTCAGAATGCAGGGTGATCAGGGATATTTACCACAAATCTCAGGAGAAAAGAGTTCAATCCTTGAAACAATGGCATCTGTGTGTAGGTTTCCCTTCCCACTTCATCACCCTTTAAATTAACTATAGATGCTAGAAGGATATTGATTGCTCACAATATATAAACAACCACTTATTGGACACCACATTTACTTGATGTACACAACACTTTTGGACAAACAGTTCAGGTATTAACTCAAGATCTGCAATTACATATATAGATGTGTAATAAACACTATGCATTTTCAGACAGGCATGGGAATGATATGCAGTATTACAACATAGTACCACGTGACCCCAGAAAAAAACCAGGTTATTACAAACAACACAACAACCACAAATTGGTTCTGCTTACTCGACTCATTGTACCTAGATAAAATCACATTGGTCTAGGTGCAGAAACCCAACATATATATTTTTGTTTCTGACACCATGTACAATTATCATATTTAAAAATAATGAGTTGATGTCAAAATACTATTTACCTTAACCATCATTGGTTATACCTCATTACACACTAACACTCTTTATATGTCATAGAAGAAAAAAACACACACATGAAAACAGTTGATACTAATAATTAAATTAATTAATTATAGTGTTCATTTAGGCATTGCGGATGGGTATTCTTCTCCAGTGCACAGCAGTTAATGTCCATATTTACCCGTGACAGCAATAAATACTCACAGTCATGTTTAATGTCCACTGAAGTTGGTTGCGGAACTACTTATAATCCTTAGGAAATAAATTCACCACATATCTCCTCCGTGGAGCTGAATTCAAGAATCTTCTTTGCGAACGGCTCGGTGTCAGTGTGAAATTGAGGCCTGGGTTGGTCATACCTTCAGGAGCTGCATCTTTGGTCTTGGACTAAGGTTCTTCCCTATATCACCATATCTGATGAAAAGGATGCCTACCTTTCAGCGTCTCGGCTTATAATATCCGAATCTCAATTTTGTTCCCACAGATTTTTCACCCACCTAGTCATCAGTCTATAACCTATTCCACCGTTATTGGCATTTAGGCTGACATGGGACCAGCACAGAGTTCTGATTCATTATTTACTTTCAGTGTAGACATACAATTCTGCTTGTTATTCATTTGGTTCATCTGGAATTAATTCCAGGATTCTGCTGCAGGCATGGAACTGAAGAATCTTGACTCCACCACATATCCAGGGTTGCAAGCCATTAGGTGATTCCTGTGGTTGCAGGCGTAAAGGCATTTACTCCGCTAGCTGCTTTCATATGGTCTTTTTTTTTATGTGTTCAGGTTTGGGAACCTTGAGGTAATCTGGTGTAGGTATGGTTTTCAGTTGGCACCTTGGTTGTATTGGTTCAATGTCTTCTTCCCATTTGTTTGAGTTGGTGTTCATAGCTAGAACTTGGTGTTGCATGGCTGGAACCTTATGTTTGACTTTTGCAGCTGTGAGATGTTCTTTCGAAGACTTATCCATTGTGGATATTAACTTGGTAATCCAACCAACAGTTGAAGATTACTCACTGTTGTTAGTTTTAATAACTTGTAGAAGGATTGTTCCATAGTTTCACTGATTTTGTTGAATGATGAGGCCTTAGATGATACTTCTCAAACGTATAACTGACGAGTCACTGTTGTCAGTTACTTTGTTGATCTTCATCTTTGTAGATTATTAGATCTTGAAGTCCATCCTGGATCTTCCTACTAACCTAGGACTTAATCACTCACCCAATCAGTTGTCTTCTAATTTATCTGTTGCTCGCTATGGAGCTATTGAGCGCCGCAGTAAACATGGAGGTATTGCTAGATCCAGACTATGGTTTGGACATTCACTTTATGGCTGTTGACCCAGGATCCAGTGTTAGTGATATAGTCCCACCAAATTCAACCACCACCTGCTTCTCTTCTACAGAAAAGGGATGACAAAGAATACAACACTAGCATTAACCTACTGTGTTATGATAAAAGGTTTACAACACAATTACAAACACAAATACAAAACAACAAGGGGAGAAGGGGAAAGGAGTGGGTGTCCATGTTCCACTGTCCCTCATCGCTGAGTAGAGCCATTCTGACCCTTCCTAGTGAGTAAGGTATTTTCTCACTTATATTTTGTTCTGTTGTTACTGGGACTATTGGATGGGTGAAGTCATTCTGTCCATCCAACATGTCGATATTGTCTCTCTCATTACTTGAAGAGAATAGCCTATACAGAATCCCTGTGGTTTCTAATGCCGCGTCTTCATTTCGGCACTATAATCATCACTAGGTCAAGACTATTCACCATTGGCTTTTTAAGTACTGACATACACATGAATTCTTCTATCAACATCCTCTAATCCCAAGGTGCAACATTAAAATGTATATTCCCACAGGAAAAAGTAACAATCAGAACAGAGAAAGTTCTCATACCAGAAAAAAAAACATACATGTACATTTTTCTGATATCAAGTACATGATAATCCTACATAATAATTAATCATAATGCTGATGCAGGGAGCCTTTGTTTTTGGATTTTCTCATGGGTTAATCCATAACTAAAACATACATTGTTTTCCCCCACTGCGTACAGCAGATGAGGATAGTAGTCGCTGTGATATATTTTGTCAAGGACTGCTATTATTCAAGCAATTTATTCACATCAATCTACGCTTCTGTTCCTACTACAGTGAGGTGATGCGGAGTGAATCCTATCCGAACATGCATTTACATCACGCGTTTAATTGTTCATGAATTTATATTCAAACATGGCCTGTCCCTAACACTATTTTATGAAAAGATTATGTGTTCACCCTCATATGGAGTGGTTACTAATCTGTTAACAAAAGGATAGTACTAAAATTTAACACTATAGTTCCAAGTTACAGATTATGATGTGGCGAAGCATTTTATCCCCTGACTAAGAGTCAGGAATACGCGTAATCATTTGTATGTCCCCGCATGGATAAAACACCTTTCTATAGTACATAGATTATTTGCAGATTTCTAAGCATAAATAGTGAGATATTGTTCACAGTGCCTAGAAGTTTTAACATAGGAATATGAAATTGACAGACACTAGTTCTTTACTATGAAGCATGAATCAGGGGCCTGCTCCTACATTGAGACAATCTCTAGAATGTGTCTCAGACATGAGAGTTGATACTTTACAGTACACATAATATTCATAGATTATAGCACTACTAGTGAGATATAAGTTCATAATGCCTATACAAGATATTAACATATAGATTTGAAATTGTAAGACATAGGAAAAATTACAGCGTGGCGCCCACATGTGTTTCTTTGGTAAACATCATCCAGCCTGGTTTAAGAGAATTGTAACTAATTCTTAATTAAACATACTGGTCTATGTAATACATAAATATATCTTAATAATGTAGATAACATACCAATAGCTTGAATAGAATCATGTTTTTAAGGCAAACTACCTTCTCCCCGAAGGGAAAGGTCGACTTTCTTGTGTGTTCTCTTGACTAGAAATGGCCGCTTCAGTCTTTGTTTTCCCCCTCGCCAGGATTGGCCAGATACGGGAGAGAAAACAAGCCAAAATAAATTTAGCTGTGCCACGGTCAGTCTATCGCTGTTTTATTTTCTCCTGCATTAAGTAAGTTACTTAAACAGTAATTGTAAGGGTTTGTTTATTTTTAAGGGAGTCCATAAATAGGAAAGGGTAAGGACGTTTTATTATACCACACGCCTCCCCAATTTAAGACATTTCTTTCTTTCAGAAATTAAATGGTCGAGTAGTACTCTACAATTTCCGTCTTTACATTGACTCCCCTAGTTTCCATCCCTTATTACTTTACTACTACCTTTCTTTCCTATATTAAAATCTACCAGAGCCACGCCCATTTCCTTCTAGTCACGACAACTGGCATAACCCTAATGGATTATTTCTCTTTTAGTGAAAGAGTGTAGCACCCTCTCCACTGTTGTCAGCTATTGTTTGAAATATGAGTGGTTATCTGATAATTTGTTACTTTCAAGTACTAGTTTGTCTGCGTCAAACCGACTTTTTGAAGCAATTGAAATATCATCATTAAGCTTGATTTCTCTCTCATTAGATTATCAATCTTGAGATTATGTTAAAACCGACGGTTAATTCTGCGTCTACTGATAGCATATTAAACTCGCCCGTCTCCCTGTAAGTTAGACGTTTGTTTTAACTATAGATCTGATATTTAAAGGAAGCTAAATATGGTTCCTGTTGAATACATTTTCATCCAATACATCATGTGTTTGGGTTATTAGTCGAGTTATGGGATTTTCCGATCAGTTTTGATAACTACTGATTAGAGTGGTGTCCCTTTCTCTTGCGGGTTTTTCCCGAGAATCTCGTCTAACATGTAAACAAGGTCCAACTTTTCTAGATTTCCGTTCTGAACCGACTATTCCGGGGAACATGAATCTATCAGAAACGAAGTAATTCTTAGCTTACTCTCTCTCTCTCTCTCTCTCTGCTTTTCCTTCTAACCTAGATCTATTTTACGCTAGAATCCTTATTAGTAATTCTAACTTGATGTGTTTGAGTTTCACTCTGTATTTGTTGCTTTGGTGTTGAATTACGAGCAATTGTGCGTCGCTTGGCGTACATTGATCGTCGTCTACCTCCCTCCAGGTTTTAGACTATTTTCAACTTAGCAACATACATTGTTATGTAGGTTCAGACGTATTGTCTCCTACATATATAATCAGTCCAGTGAGAAGTTAAAAGCCCCTTTTATGTTTCCTGTGATAGTCTTCCAGATAATCAAGTTGCTGGTTCACTTTCCAGTTATGGATGTGGGTTACTAGTCTTAGTAAAAGTACTGTTACATCTGTATATCCCTCTCATACTGGCGTCTCCTGAGTTGTGTCCTCAGGATAACAGGTAAGGTACACTTAATGTTTCTCTCCAGTTTTGTTTTCATCCGTTTAATACGTGGAAACTCTGGATTTATTTAGATTGACTAAGGTCTATCTCTGAACTGTTATATAATTTACTAGCTGGATTCCTGATTGAAATTCCTAATCTAGTAAATATCAAGCAATTCTTCAGCTATATGCTCCAATTTGCTTGGTTTTTACACAGCTATATTCCATTTTTCTAGCATGGGTTCACTGTATAAGTTTTAGGCGTTTCCTCTGTCTTTACGTCAAAGGGTTCGTCCTATCTATAAACAGCATCTATTTTAAGAGTTGTTTATTTAATTGTTGCTTTTTACTGATTCGTATCAGTTATTTAAGCTAATCTCTGTTAGTCTGGATCTGCTTTCACATATTTAATGCTGGCATATAATCCTAGTCAGAACTGAGATGTATAAATCTGTTTCGTCTTGCGACTGATTTCTGATTAATCTACCTTTTAGTAGGCTTCGAGCATTATCTAGAATTTAGTTACTCGGTTAGTTTTAAAGAAAATACAATTGAGTCACGCGCCTCTATTGTATTACTTATTTTGCCCTTCTTAATTCTTCCCTTATGAGAATATTAATGTTAGTTAGGCAATTACTGAAATAACTTTACGTAAGCTAATCGCTAACTAAAAAGTTGTTTCTCTCCTCCTTTTGATGAGGACTTCTCATAGTGAACATTTCACTTAATGAGAATTAAACTGTAAATTTCAAAGTTAAGGAGCCAATTTCTGAAATGTTCAGTCTCTGACTAGAGACTGGCACAGATTTTTTCCGGTATCTCCTGAAGTTTATTTGAAATTCCAATTTCTTAAGTTAATTCTTTAATTATACCTTTTACATACCTATACGGTCTGTTTCCGCTACCATTAATAATGGAATCGGGGTGGATAATTTAAAGAAATACCTTATATTCTGTTGGGTCAGTAAGTGAGTTGATCAGTTTCACTTACATCACCAGGTGAATATTTTGGTTGACCCTATTTATTAACATATGGGCCATATAGTAGTTAATAATACTACTCATATCACCGGTGGAGTAGAATAAGTGTCGGTATGGCTTTTCTTCCTAAGTATCCATCAGTTATTCACTTTACTTTACTACCGGTGTTGTAGAACATGTTATGTTATATGAAAAAAAAGGATTACATTAGGGTGCCCCTAAATAATGCAAATTCTTACAATATTCCTTCCCTTCCATTAACTATGTCTACATTTTTGCAAGTGGTGGTTTAGGCTTTAACCCTTAGTTCATTTACTTTAGTTACTGCTATTTTCCCCTGGTTTAATTTTTCTCTCAGGTATTATTTACTTTCCTACTGAATCATCATTTGTTGATTACATTTTTCCCTTAAAAAAAATTTATTGGATTTCTAACTTATCTGTCCTAATTATCTATAAAATTGTCTATCACTCTCTGCTGCCTTGGTAATTTTTCAATATTACATGACTGATACAAGCAGATCAAGCATGAAAATACAATGATAATCAATGACAAAATAGTTAATTAACACATGATTCATATGTAGGAACACAAACCTTATGGATACATAATATAGTAGTGTGTTCATGAGTACACCACTTTTAAACCATTTAAAGCGAATACCAGAGTAGCAGAACCATACCTCAAACATCAAATGGGAATGACTATGAATTCTAAACATTCACTGAATTACCTATCTTATGTGAGTTTACCATCCCAGAGACCTTACTACTGGAGGTTCATTACTGAGTTTCCCATCAATAAGATATAAAATATGAGTTTAAAAAAAAAAAATCTCATACCCAACAACCAACTACATGATGCATCTACCAGAATCAAGATATTACCTGTAAACAGTTTTGTACCAAAAAAAACCTATATTTATCTGAGCCATTATGGGTTCATATAACACTTGACCCAGCTCATACTAATGAGTGATTAGGTCTGTTACTAACACTATAACATTCTGAAGTGACTTGGTTTACCTGCGAGAGGTTTTCCCTGAATTCATATACCCACAATAATACACCATTTGTGATGTTTACCATGAGTTTTAAATTCACGGACGTTGCCCACACATGTGGGATGTGGATTTTAATTCCTGAGAATAATTCGTTAAAATGTCTAGGGGGTATTATTGATTCTCTGGTCACTGGTCAGAATGCAGGGTGATCAGGGATATTTACCACAAATCTCAGGAGAAAAGAGTTCAATCCTTGAAACAATGGCATCTGTGTGTAGGTTTCCCTTCCCACTTCATCACCCTTTAAATTAAATATAGATGCTAGAAGGATATTGATTGCTCACAACATATAAACAACCACTTATTGGACACCACATTTACATGATGTACACAACACTTTTGGACAAACAGTTCAGGTATTAACTCAAGATCTGCAATTACGTATATAGATGTGTAATAAACACTATGCATTTTCAGACAGGCATGGGAATGATATGCAGTATTACAACATAGTACCACGTGACCCCAGAAAAAAACCAGGTTATTACAAACAACACAACAACCACAAATTGGTTCTGCTTACTCGACTCATTGTACCTAGATAAAATCACATTGGTCTAGGTGCAGAAACCCAACATATATATTTTTGTTTCTGACACCATGTACAATTATCATATTTAAAAATAATGAGTTGATGTCAAAATACTATTTACCTTAACCATCATTGGTTATACCTCATTACACACTAACACTCTTTATATGTCATAGAAGAAAAAAACACACACATGAAAACAGTTGATACTAATAATTAAATTAATTAATTATAGTGTTCATTTAGGCATTGCGGATGGGTATTCTTCTCCAGTGCACAGCAGTTAATGTCCATATTTACCCGTGACAGCAATAAATACTCACAGTCATGTTTAATGTCCACTGAAGTTGGTTGCGGAACTACTTATAATCCTTAGGAAATAAATTCACCACATATCTCCTCCGTGGAGCTGAATTCAAGAATCTTCTTTGCGAACGGCTCGGTGTCAGTGTGAAATTGAGGCCTGGGTTGGTCATACCTTCAGGAGCTGCATCTTTGGTCTTGGACTAAGGTTCTTCCCTATATCACCATATCTGATGAAAAGGATGCCTACCTTTCAGCGTCTCGGCTTATAATATCCGAATCTCAATTTTGTTCCCACAGATTTTTCACCCACCTAGTCATCAGTCTATAACCTATTCCACCGTTATTGGCATTTAGGCTGACATGGGACCAGCACAGAGTTCTGATTCATTATTTACTTTCAGTGTAGACATACAATTCTGCTTGTTATTCATTTGGTTCATCTGGAATTAATTCCAGGATTCTGCTGCAGGCATGGAACTGAAGAATCTTGACTCCACCACATATCCAGGGTTGCAAGCCATTAGGTGATTCCTGTGGTTGCAGGCGTAAAGGCATTTACTCCGCTAGCTGCTTTCATATGGTCTTTTTTTATGTGTTCAGGTTTGGGAACCTTGAGGTAATCTGGTGTAGGTATGGTTTTCAGTTGGCACCTTGGTTGTATTGGTTCAATGTCTTCTTCCCATTTGTTTGAGTTGGTGTTCATAGCTAGAACTTGGTGTTGCATGGCTGGAACCTTATGTTTGACTTTTGCAGCTGTGAGATGTTCTTTCGAAGACTTATCCATTGTGGATATTAACTTGGTAATCCAACCAACAGTTGAAGATTACTCACTGTTGTTAGTTTTAATAACTTGTAGAAGGATTGTCCCATAGTTTCACTGATTTTGTTGAATGATGAGGCCATAGATGATACTTCTCAAACGTATAACTGACGAGTCACTGTTGTCAGTTACTTTGTTGATCTTCATCTTTGTAGATTATTAGATCTTGAAGTCCATCCTGGATCTTCCTACTAACCTAGGACTTAATCACTCACCCAATCAGTTGTCTTCTAATTTATCTGTTGCTCGCTATGGAGCTATTGAGCGCCGCAGTAAACATGGAGGTATTGCTAGATCCAGACTATGGTTTGGACATTCACTTTATGGCTGTTGACCCAGGATCCAGTGTTAGTGATATAGTCCCACCAAATTCAACCACCACCTGCTTCTCTTCTACAGAAAAGGGATGACAAAGAATACAACACTAGCATTAACCTACTGTGTTATGATAAAAGGTTTACAACACAATTACAAACACAAATACAAAACAACAAGGGGAGAAGGGGAAAGGAGTGGGTGTCCATGTTCCACTGTCCCTCATTGCTGAGTAGAGCCATTCTGACCCTTCCTAGTGAGTAAGGTATTTTCTCACTTATATTTTGTTCTGTTGTTACTGGGACTATTGGATGGGTGAAGTCATTCTGTCCATCCAACATGTTGATATTGTCTCTCTCATTACTTGAAGAGAATAGCCTATACAGAATCCCTGTGGTTTCTAATGCCGCGTCTTCATTTCGGCACTATAATCATCACTAGGTCAAGACTATTCACCATTGGCTTTTTAAGTACTGACATACACATGAATTCTTTTATCAACATCCTCTAATCCCAAGGTGCAACATTAAAATGTATATTCCCACAGGAAAAAGTAACAATCAGAACAGAGAAAGTTCTCATACCAGAAAAAAAAACATACATGTACATTTTTCTGATATCAAGTACATGATAATCCTACATAATAATTAATCATAATGCTGATGCAGGGAGCCTTTGTTTTTGGATTTTCTCATGGGTTAATCCATAACTAAAACATACATTGTTTTCCCCCACTGCGTACAGCAGATGAGGATAGTAGTCGCTGTGATATATTTTGTCAAGGACTGCTATTATTCAAGCAATTTATTCACATCAATCTTCGCTTCTGTTCCTACTACAGTGAGGTGATGCGGAGTGAATCCTATCCGAACATGCATTTACATCACGCGTTTAATTGTTCATGAATTTATATTCAAACATGGCCTGTCCCTAACACTATTTTATGAAATGATTATGTGTTCACCCTCATATGGAGTGGTTACTAATCTGTTAACAAAAGGATAGTACTAAAATTTAACACTATAGTTCCAAGTTACAGATTATGATGTGGCGAAGCATTTTATCCCCTGACTAAGAGTCAGGAATACGCGTAATCATTTGTATGTCCCCGCATGGATAAAACACCTTTCTATAGTACATAGATTATTTGCAGATTTCTAAGCATAAATAGTGAGATATTGTTCACAGTGCCTAGAAGTTTTAACATAGGAATATGAAATTGACAGACACTAGTTCTTTACTATGAAGCATGAATCAGGGGTCTGCTCCTACATTGAGACAATCTCTAGAATGTGTCTCAGACATGAGAGTTGATACTTTACAGTACACATAATATTCATAGATTATAGCACTACTAGTGAGATATAAGTTCATAATGCCTATACAAGATATTAACATATAGATTTGAAATTGTAAGACATAGGAAAAATTACAGCGTGGCGCCCACATGTGTTTCTTTGGTAAACATCATCCAGCCTGGTTTAAGAGAATTGTAACTAATTCTTAATTAAACATACTGGTCTATGTAATACATAAATATATCTTAATAATGTAGATAACATACCAATAGCTTGAATAGAATCATGTTTTTAAGGCAAACTACCTTCTCCCCGAAGGGAAAGGTCGACTTTCTTGTGTGTTCTCTTGACTAGAAATGGCCGCTTCAGTCTTTGTTTTCCCCCTCGCCAGGATTGGCCAGATACGGGAGAGAAAACAAGCCAAAATAAATTTAGCTGTGCCACGGTCAGTCTATCGCTGTTTTATTTTCTCCTGCATTAAGTAAGTTACTTAAACAGTAATTGTAAGGGTTTGTTTATCTTTAAGGGAGTCCATAAATAGGAAAGGGTAAGGACGTTTTATTATACCACACACACCCACACACACACATCCTTTTTTATATATAAGATATATATATATATATTGGAATCAACGACTGGCAAGAGAAGGTCAAACAGAAAGACGAATGGAGACGGGAATTATCTGCAGCAAAGAACCTCATTTGCTCGGAACGCTGAAGAAGAAGAATATATATATATATATATATATATATATATATATATATATATATATATATATATATATATATATATATATATATATATATAGGCACCTTGCCGTCTTGACAGACGATAGTTTGTGCTTTAAAAAAGGCAAAATAACTTTTACCTATGGCGGTAGCGAATGTGACTGATAAGGTCAATTTGCGCTGTAAATGTCCGTTCACAGTTGGTGCATGAGAACACGTGGTCATTTCCACCGTCATGCTCCATCTTTCGTCTCACACGTTCGGTGTGTGACTTATCTGCAATCATTTTCTCCTTTGTCTTTATTCCATTTCTGATGTTTGCCCTCCATGCTACACGTTCAGCGGCGACTTGGCCCCAATGTGCATTATCAATGCCTGCATCAATCATGTACCGCTTAGACACATCTTTGTATCGTAGTAGAGGATGACCCTGAGATCTCTACCCCATCTGTAATTCACCAAAAAAAATGTCCTTTTGTATTCTACCATCATCCATCCTCCTAAGATGTCCTATCCGTCTAAGTCTACGAAGACTGAGCATGGAATAAACCGTCACACAACCTCATCTTTCCAATACTTCAGTATGTGTGATTTTGTCTTGCCATTTAATACCAAGAATTCTTCGCAGACACCGCATATGAAAGCTGTTTAAACGTTTCATTGGTGTGAGTAACTTGTCCAGGTTTCACTGCCATAAGGAAGAGTACTAAGGACACAGGCTTGATAAACAAGGACTTTTGTTTTGGCAGTAAGCTTCCTGTTCTCCCACACTCTTTTTCTTAAACTGTTAATTGTTGTTGCTGATCCTAGATATGTAAAATGGTCTACCATCTCTAGTTCGGCGTAGTCAATAAAGACTGATGGTACCACATGTGCACCTTGTGACATAATCTATGTTTTCTTTTTGCTAATTGTTAAACCAAATTCAGAACAAGCATTGGAGAATGCAGATAGTAGACATTGCAATTCTTCCTAAGAGTGGGTCGTAACTGCAGCACCATCTGCAAAAAGCAACTCTCTCATCAGCACCCTCCTAATTTTGGTCTTGGCCTTCAATCTCTGAGCATTGTAGAGGCCGCCATCTGAGCGTGAGTGAATGTATATACCACCATCCTGATCACGAAAGGCATATTTCATTAGAAGTGAAAAGTATATTCCAAAGAGGGTGGGAGCTAGTACACAACCTTGCTTAACTCCACTCTTGATTTCAAACTCTTCAAAAGTTGCACCATCAAACTTGATTATACCCTTCATGCCTGTGTGGAACGATTCCACAATGGACAGACGAGTTGGTGGGCCGCCAATCTTCTTTAGTGCCTTGAACAGACCTTCCCGACTGACCAAATCAAATGCCTTTGTGAGGTCAATGAAGGCAATAAACAGTGGTTGATTCTGTTCACTGCATTTTTCTTGCACTTGTCCCAATGAGAATATCATGTCAATGGTAGACCGGTTCTGTCGAAAGCCACACTGTGATTCGGGGTAGACTTGATCTCCTAGGACTTTAAGTCTGCGCAGAACAATTCTGGCAAATATTTTTCCAACAATACACAGAAGTGAGATACCCCTATAGTTGTTGCAGTCGCTCCGATCGCCCGTGTTCTTGTACAGTGTTATGATGCTTGAATCTTTGAAATCCTGTGGGACTTGTCCTTCTCGCCAGCATAGCTCTATTAGCTGGTGGATCTGTAGAGTGAATGTGTCTTGCCCACTCCTGATAACCTCTATTGGAATCCCATCCTTACCTAGAGCCTTGCCAGATGCAAGTTCATTTATAGCACACTTAACTTCTGTTATGGTGGGAAGTGTGTCCAGGTGGTCAAGAGTTGGTAGAGCCTCTATGGCGTTGAGGGCATCATCTCTTAGTTTGGTCTCACTTGTGTAAAGCTCCAAATAGTGCTCTACCCATCTGTCCATCTGCTGTTTCTTATCAGTGATGATTTCTCCAGTCATGGTTTTCAATGGTGCACTTCTTTTGGTCACTGGACCACAGGCTTTCTTTATTCCTTCATACATGCTTCTTATGTTTCCCTTATCACTTTCGATTTGAATGGACTCACATAACTTGATCTAATAATCATTTTCACACTGCCTGGCAGCCTTTTGCACATTATTCCTAGCTTGCCTTAGCTCACTCAGAGAGAAGGTTACGCGTTGGTCTTTCCTAGTTTCTTAAGAGAGCTATCTTCTTCATACCAATCAAAGGCTGCAGAGTCTCGCTGTTTGCCGCAAACCAGTCCTGCCTCTTATGATCCACAGTGCCGTAAACCCCTACGGCAGTTTTATAAAGAGTTTCCTTAAGTTGACCCCACTTTTCATTTACTGTACAATTTTCTGGTGTATCAGTGAAAGCTTCTTCAAGTTGCTGTTGGAAACTGAAAGCACATCTCAGGATCGTGAGTGTTAATAATATTAATCCTGTAGCTAGATTTGTGTTTAAATGTGTAGATTCTCTTTGGTCTCAGTCTAACCCTTGCAACAACCAAAGAATGATCCGTATCACAGTCAGCACTGTGCTAACTTTGAGTCAATGATATATGGTTCAGATGTTGTCTCCGTGTGATGATGAAGTCCAGCTGGTGCCAATGGCCGGATTTTGGATGTTTCCATGTGACCTTATGCATCTCTTTTGTTTTAAAAAAGGAGTTTGTAATACATAGGTCATTACTGGTGCAAAGCTCCAGCAGCCTTTGCCAATTTTCATTCATGCGACCGATGTTGTATTTTCCAAGGCACACTGGCCATGAACTCGAGTCATTGCCCACACGAGCATTGAGATCACCGAGCAAATAAATTTAGTCACATTTTAGAACTGCCTTGATCACGGAGTCTAACTCCCCATAGAACGAGTCCTTCACATCATCAGAGGAATCGAGTGTCGGTGCATATGCAGTATATATATATATATATATATATATATATATATATATATATATATATATATATATATATATATATGCCGGTCTCCCTGGCCTAGAGGTTGCTGCTTTCTCCGTAACTCCGATTACTCTCGTGGTTGACATGAGCGCAAGAGAATTGGAAGCGTTTAGAGTAGCGCCAGTGACTTATGAGAGTATAGAGCCTGTCGCTCACAAAGTCGTGGCGTGCTAATGAGCGCAACCTAGCCTAGGAATCAACAAACAGCTGAAAGATGCTGATGTTGACCGCAATAGATAGATAGGATAGAAACGCGGAAAAAAAATATATATATATATATATGATCGCTCGACACGGCTCAACAGTATGATAGTGTAGTATATTCCCCGCGTGGTGCTTGATGGGAAGTTGTGTTAGCGTGCCTATAAAAGCCCAGTGACTCCGTTTTCCCGCCTCTGAGATCCGACATCCGTGCCTAGTAGACATACATGTCTGACTGGGGAGGGTTTGAACAATTAGCCTCAGCCATGACCAAAGCAGAAGAGTGCCTATGCCAGAAGTCATCATTATGTGAAGCCAAGACTGGCTCCTGCAGCACGGAACTGCTGTCAGGGAAATACAGGGACCTCATTGGTCAGGTCAAGTGTATTCAGAGAATTGCTAACTAGCGAATGTGAATCTGCTCTGGGCAATGGCTCTCGGCCACGGTTATTGTTAGAGGCCCACTTGATCCTCAGCTCAGATCGGTGCCGCTCCTGGGCCACACATGCATTTGTTAGTCTCTGTCATTGATATAATGACCCCTGTTTAGGTTCCTAAATCTTTGTTGTTAATGTTATACCTCTGTTATTGATTATAGTAGGGTTATGTGCAGTATCTGGTCCCAGTATCTCCATGTAATGCGCGTGACCTATGTGTGTACTGAAGGTACCCTTAGACTCAACTGATCATGGTTGAGGTCTCACTATCATTTAAGAACACCCATGTGGTCGATGTCAGGCAACAATTATCTCTAACTGTGGGGTTTCAGGTTCTCATATCTGCAAGTATCGACTGCCCGTGAGTCCTGAGATGAGATCAATAGAGATTCCATACCTTGTTACCGTTATTGTTCACGTCGATGTTACTCTGTTGACATAGTCGTGCTGGTTTGTGGAGGTGAGTACCCGGTCATGTTCATAGCGATGTTAGGCATCAGCGATATGCACTGTGGTAACGAAGGTTCCCTTATCTGTATGTGTCAGTTGTGAAACATGTCAGGATGTCTGTTTGTCTCTGGATCATGCAATTATGTCAATAAAAGCCTATTTTTGTATTGTTCTTAATTTGTTTTATTTAGTTTATATTTGGTTCTGTAAACTCATAGGCCTGGTCACAGACTACAGCATAATCTTTTGTCTTGGTGTACAACTCTATATCCCCCAGCACAAGATCTCCTGGCATTTTTTGATATCTCTATCCTTTTTCTTGTTAATAGAAGTGAATGCATAAAGGTGCTCCTTCGTTCTTTCGTCTTGTTATTCTTTTCTCCTCCGGCCCACCAACAGTCATCATTGTGTCTTTCTTATTCTAGTACCTTGGTATGGGAGAACAAGTTCTCCCCTTACAGCAAATAATTTATCTGTCACAAACACACACACACACACACACACATACACACACATATATATATATATATATATATATATATATATATATATACATATATATGTATGTGTGTGTGTTTGTGTGTTTGTGTGTCTGTGTGTGTGCGTGTGCGTGTGTGTGTTTGTATGTGTGTGTGTGTGACAGATAAATCATTTGCTGTAAGGGGAGAACTTGGTCTCATATACCAAGGTATATGATTGATCTACCGTATGACAGTAGACGGTACTACCTGCTTTCTGTTAGAGCCGAATGTTGTGCGGCACTTACCAAACCCGACACCTTACGTTGTGCCAACGGCTTCGGGCGGAAGAGCGCAAATGGGGGGGGGGGGGAGGGGGGTTACAAGCCTTATCCTGTTGCGAGGAAATGCACCTAAGGACAAATTGTCATGGCAGGGCAGACCAGGCCCTAAGCCTTGTTTGGCAGCTAGTCTATGATCGAAGCTCTGATAGGCTTGGAGTATTTTGGAGTATTGCTTTGCTGATCCGGCAGATATAACTTTTCTCTGGTGTGAACAAGGCAGGCCGAGAGAGGGATCATGCTGCATGGGCGACACATGGTCTCTATATTTTAGCCCAGGCTTTATGCCGGTCTCTGTGGCTAAAGGGCTTGCGAACGGGGTTTGTGAGCCCGTATACCCGGGTTCGAAACACGGCGGTGTTGGTTTTTTCGAAAAAGGTATTGGGTCCGGTCGTTCAGAAAGCAATGGCAAACTACTGAACGTAACACTTGCCTAGTACATCAACAGCAGCTGAAAATGCTGGTGTTGACTGCAACGTCCCGTAAGGATTACGCAACAAACATTTTTTTTAAATTTTGTGCTATGGAGAGGCTGATTTTATCACTTATTATCACTGATATTATTATCGCTTATATTATTATCACTGATAAGAAACAGCAGATGGATAGATGTTTAGAGCAGTATTTGTAGCTTTACTCAAGTGAGATCAAATTAGCTGATGATGCTCTCAACACCATAGAGGCCCTGCCAACACTTGACCACCTGAACACACTTCCTACCATAACAGAAGCTAAGTGTGCTATAAATAACAATATAAATGAAGGTTAGGATGGGATTCAATAGAGGTTATCAGGAGTGGGCAAGACATACTCACTCTTCAGATCCACCAGGTAATAGAGCAATGCTGGCGAGAAGGACAAGTCCCACAGGATTCCAAAGATTCAAGCATCATAACACTGTACAAGAACAAGGGCGATCGGAGCGACTGCAACAGCTATAGGGGTATCTCACTTCTCTGTGCAGTCAGTAAGCTGGTATAGCTTTTCGGTCAGTCCTGCCGGCGTAGCTTGAAAGCTCGTCGGTAGGCGTCCAGTGGTTTTGCATGTATCACCTTGTACCTTGAGGGCGCGCTTTAGCGATGCTACTTTTGGCCTGCGTGTGCGTGAATAGTCCGTTCAATAGATATTCGATTGATTCTGCCAGTAGTCATATGCATTGTGAACTGATGAGGTTCAGCCGAAGATTTGTCCGCAACTTAGACGAGCAACATCTTCTGTAGGCAGAATCTCGTTGGCCACATGTGTGTGTGGTCTGTTCTGGCGGTCAGTCTATCTATCTGACTTATGTCTGGTTATCCTATCAGTATTCATACGTTTGTCGCTTGTCACTACCCTAGTCTTAAAGCTGAAAATTAAAGGAATTGACGGAAGGGCCGTTTGCACGAGGCTCTAGGCTACCATTTGTATTTCAGAGCCAATATATACAAGGATAACTGGCCTGTGGCGCCTAACGTCCACTGCATCTGTGTCCGTCTCCAGTCGTCTTGCCATGCTCGCCCCTGGAACCAAATGGACGCAGACAAGAGAGTGAGGTCGGCGGAGTTTCGCAACGACTACCTCACTATAATCCAAACTAAAGCGGAAGTCATTCGTTCTTCATCAAATCAAAAGATGCAATGAATGAATGGTCCTCAAAGTTCGTGATGGACGAACATTCATTGTTGGGAAAGTATTTGCCATAATTGTCCGGCGCTTACTTCAAGTCTTGGGAGATCAAGTCTAACCGGAATCACAGTGTGGCTTCCGACAGATTCTGTCTACCATTGACATGATATTCTCATTGCGACAAATGCAAGAAAAATGACGGGAACACAATCAACCACTGTTTATTGCCTTCGTCGACCTCACAAAGGTATTTCATTTGATCAGTCGTGAGGATCTGTTCAAGGCACTAAAGAAGATTGGCTGCCCACCAACTCTTCTTTCCATTGTGGAATCGTTCCACACAGGCATGAAGGGTATAATCAAGACTGATGGTGCAACTTCAGAAGAGTTTGAAATCAAGATTGGAGTTAAGCAAGGTTGTGTACTAGCTCTCGCCCTCCTTGGAATATACTTTTCACTTCTACTGAAATATTCCTTTCGTGATCGATCAGGATGTGAATATATACATTCACTCACGTTCAGATGGTGGCTTCTATAATGCTCAGAGATTGAAGGCCAAGACGAAGATTAAGAGAATACTGATCAGAGAGTTGGTTTTGCAGATGATGCTGCAATTACGACCCAGTCTGAGGAAGAATTACAACATCTACTATCTGCATTCTCCAATGCTTTTTCGGAATTTAGTTTCACCATTAACACAAAGAAGACACAGATTACGTCACACGGTGCACATGGGGTACCATCAATCTTTATTGATGACACCGAAATGGAGATAGTAGACCATTTTACATATCTAGGATCAGATGTAAATAGCAAATTATCCCTAGATCAAGAAATCAACATCCGGATTGGTAAAGCAGCAAAAATAATGAACAGGTTATGAAAAAGAGTCTGGGAGAACATGCAGCTTACTGCCAAAATAAAAGTCCTTGTCTACCAACCTTGTGGCCTTAGTAGTCTTCTTTATGGCAGTGAAACCTGGACAACTTACTCACACCAAGAGAAACGTTTAAACAGTAAAGAATGCTGACGTAGACTATGCGGTGTCTACGAAGAATACTTAGTATTAAGTGACAAGACAAAATCACAAATACTGAAGTATTGGAAATATTAGGTTGCGTGACGATTTATTCCATGCTCAGTTTTCGTAGACTTAGATGAATAGGACATCTTAGGAGGATGGATTATGGTAGAATACCTAAAAAGACATCTTTTTGGTGAATTACAGATGGGTAGGAGATCTCAGTGTCGGCCTCCGACTACGATACAAAGATGTGTGTAAGCGGGACATGATGGATACAGGCATTGATAATGCACATTGGGAGAAAGTCGCCGCTGAACGTGTTGCAT
Source organism: Cepaea hortensis (assembly GCA_963921405.1). Classification (NCBI taxonomy): domain Eukaryota; kingdom Metazoa; phylum Mollusca; class Gastropoda; order Stylommatophora; family Helicidae; genus Cepaea; species Cepaea hortensis. The sequence continues at coordinate 65,333,748 of OY992884.1, forward strand.
GGATTGTGTTGTAAAGTGCTTATTGATACATGTTTGTTCTTTAGTATTGGTGCCATTTGTCCAATGAATAGCGAACTTGTACCTGCCATAGAAAAGTGAGAATAAACTTTGCATTTATCAAGAACCCCCCCCCCCCCCCAAAAAAAAAAAAAAACAACAAACAAACAAACAAACAAACAAACAAACAAACAAACAAACAAACAAATTAAATTAAACAAATCTAGCATGAATAAAATTAGTGGAACTGCGGTAAAACTGCGGAAATGTAAGCAATATAAAATAACGCGAAATAATGCAACATTACATGACACAATTACAGAAGACATAGAATGTTACAGCAACAACATTCATGATTAGAGACACTTCTACAAAGCATATACGTTAAACTGTCTCATTTACATTCGCTTATCATGCACTCACGCTGTATTTACAATTAAAACAACTTGCTACAAACAACGCCGCTAAACAAAATGCAGCTGTGACAATAAAAGTGTCAATTTTTGCCTTATATAGCATACAGGTCACAGTGACTAGACTCCTGGCATAATGGGAATGGGGTAACATCTGCACGTAAAGGATGTTTTGTAAACAACTTAACTAACACATTCAAACGTTGACATGAAACTGACATTTAAGACCTGTCACTGTTACGTTCACCTCGACATGGCAAGGTACATGAGGAGCAAGATGAGAGGAGATGAGATGAGACTGTTACTTTTAGGCAGATTTGTGAACCTGAACCAGCTGGAACCGGACTAAAATGGGTAACAGGAAATGTCATTGGAGGTAAAGTCCACCGGCAAGATACTGACCGTATCACCGTATAGCTTTTCGTTTTCCAGAGCGCTGATGACCGGTGGAGGAGTTCATCCTTTACACTGGTAAGTTGGACTTCAACGTTTGATTTCTCCTTCAGAAAGCAATTGCAAACATTAAAAAAAAAAGTCGCTTAAAAGTCGACATGGTCGACTTCATTGCACCAGGTTTTACCCATATGGCTCGGTCTCTTTCCGCAACGCGGAAAGCGTTGCACAAAGCACGAACTCCGTAGCTCCAGCGAAGAGTCTCCGAGGAAAATTCATTCGTGAACCGAAGGACGCAGCCCAGAATCGAACCAACAATCTTCGGAGCCCGAGTCAAACGACTTGACCACTTCCCACGGAGACTCCCTGCACCTCCCTCAGTGCAAACATGCATAGTTACATAGAGCATCAACTGGAGATTCACCACAACGCGCGCGCGCGCGCGTGTGTGTGTGTGTGTGTGTGTGTGTGTGTGCGCGCCAAAGTAAGATCTTAGTTATATATGACTGAATTACATTATGACAAACCGGCTCCGTGGAAAAGTGATTGTGGACGCGGTTCTTGATCCCGCATATCTGCGTTCGAAACACATCTGCGCGCGATTTGGCAGCAGACAGCGCTGTGGTAGTTTTTTTTAACGAAATGGTATGGGTGCTGGTCGTTCAGAAAGGAATGGCAAACTACTTGCCAAGAGATCACAAAAACAAAGAATGCTGACGTTGACTGCAGCGTCATGTATATGATATGCAACTAAAATTTATTAACATTATGACAGTAAATGGTACTTCCTCCTTTATGTTGGCACCGAACGTTCGGCAGCGCTCACCAAACCCGACATCCGACATTGTGGAGCCCTAATCATTGGACTGGACTGGTACAGGATTGAAGCTTCGACAGGTGTACAGTTGCTGATTCTGATGTTTCTGCAGCTTATCGTGATTTAGTTGTATTGTTGTTACCGTTCTTCTAAACTAGTCAGACAGAGAGAAATCATTCTGCATGGGCAACACATGGTCTCTAAATTCAACCAAGCGTTGCGCCATGGAGAGGTACAACTCCATTTTACAAACTATTGTCTATCAAGCGGCAAGGTGCCAGTCATATATAATTATGTAACTGCCGCGGTTCTGGAAGAGGATGATATGACCTATCCCACAGTACATTGCCAGAACCCGCGGGAAATGATGGGAAGCTGTTTTGTGGGAAGTATAAAGGCTCTTTGGCATAAACATATTTCTTTTCTGACCAAAAACAGTCCGGGCCAGGGAGGTGCTCATACCTATTTTTAACATGGAGAGGGGCCCAAACCAGTTGCCCCCCCCCCCTCACTCAGCCATGGTCCAGGTAGAAGGGCATGCCCTAAGGTGGGCCAAGAACGGCCTTTCGGAACCACGATTCAGATCGAACAGGCGTCCTAACCTTTTGTTGGCGTCATGCAACCTTTAGGAAACAATGAACGAAAATAATCGTACGAGCCTGCTTTGGGGAGTGTACCTAGGTAGTATTGCTGTTTGTCTATCAAGAATAATGGTGACCATTCATTTCATCCAGTGGGGTTGAAAGTATGGAGCCGTGAGATCTAGGATGGCTGATAAGGCCTATTTTGTCTCGAAATGTTCTTTCACAATGTGGGCAAATAATGCTTGACGTTCCAGAAGGAGGATCACCTTCAGTGGTTTTTCTGCCCAGCCTTTTCTTCACAGATATTGCAGTCCTGGTTGCTTCGCATGTGACTGCACCCTTGCATAATGATGTACGCCATAAAATTCGTCTTTGGCAGCAGTCTCTCAGGTGCCAAAATGAATTCAAAAGCTTTCAGTGAGATTTTCAGAGTGGCTTTAAAGCGCTTCCTGTGTAGTATTAATAACTGTGTGACGGCTGTACCTGTGCTGATTCATAAATGGGGGTCTTTTACTGATAGTGTTTGGGCATTAGCCAAAACTAAACATAAATTACAGTACCAAAGTCAGACAAGAATGAAGAGTAGCTCTCTTATCAGTGAGGTGCAGGTCTGCTGATGTAATTACAAAATGTCGCCGGTCATTCGAGGTGAGACAAAGTGAGAGCCTCATTACAAGACGTAAAATAATAACTGGAAAGTGCTATTTTATGAGTTAACCAGCATCCAATTGCCTAAAGGTATTTAATAGTTTAGTGTAGTGATCAGTGACCACCTGTGTTAACTTAAAACAGGATACATACGTGTTTAGCCTAATAATAATAGCAGTGTGAAGTTGGTAGACTTGTTAACACAGGTAGCACTGTGCTAGTGGAGGCCTGTGATTATTTACGACTGTTTACAAGATGTAAATTGGGCGTTGGCACTATATTGGATATTACACAGATGAGCGTCGCCTCGTGATTACCTCACAGTTATGGTGCACGCATGATGCTGATTATAATGATGAAGATTATAATAGTGATGATGATGCAGAAAGTGTATTGTTTGTTCACAGTGGGGAAGTTGTGTGTTGGTGCTGGGAATTGTAGCATCGTGTCTTGCTGAGTAGCAATACTACCTAGGTAAACTCCCGAAAGCAGGCTCGTACGATTATTTTCGTTCATTGTTTCCTAAAGGTTGCATGACGCCAACAAAAGGTTTGGACGCCTGTTCGATCTGAATCGTGGTTCCGAAAGGCCAGTCTTGGCCCAACTTAGGGCATGCCCTTCTACCTGGACCATAGCTGAGTGAGGGGGGGGGGAGCAACTGGTTTGGGCCCCTCTCCAAGTTAAAAATAGATATGAGCACGTCCCTGGCCCGGACTGTTTTTGGTCAGAAAAGAAATATGTTTATGCCAAAGAGCCTTTATACTTCCCACAAAACAGCTTCCCATCATTTCCCGCGGGTTCTGGCAATGTACTGTGGGATAGGTCATATCATCCTCTTCCAGAACCGCGACAGTTACATAATTATATATGACTGGCACCTTGCCGCTTGATAGACAATAGTTTGTAAAATGGAGTTGTACCTCTCCATGGCGCAACGCTAGGTGGAATTTAGAGACCATGTGTTGCCCATGCAGAATAATTTCTCTCTGTCTGACTAGTTTAGAAGAACGGTAACAACAATACAACTAAATCACGATAAGCTGCAGAAACATCAGAATCAGCAACTGTACACCTGTCGAAGCTTCTATCCTGTACCAGTCCAGTCCAATGATTAGGGCTTCACAAATGTCGGGTTTGGTGAGCGCTGCCGAACGTTCGGTGCCAACATAAAGGAGGAAGTACCATTTACTGTCATAATGTTAATAAAAGATAGTTGCATATCCTATACATGACGCTGCAGTCAACGTCAGCATTCTTTGTTTTTGTGATCTCTTGGCAAGTAGTTTGCCATTCCTTTCTGAACGACCAGCACCCATACCATTTCGTTAAAAAAAAACTACCACAGCGCTGTCTGCTGCCAAATCGCGCGCAGATTGTTTCGAACGCAGATATGCGGGATTAAGAATCGCGTCCAAAATCACGGTTTGTCATAATGTAATTCAGTCATATATAACTAAGATCTTACTTTGGCACACACACACACACACACACGCGCGCGCGCGCGCGTTGTGGTGAATCTCCAGTTGATGTTCTATGTAACTATGCATGTTTGCACTGAGGGAGTTGCCGGAAGTCTCCGTGGGAAGTGGTCAAGCCGTTTGACTCGGGCTCCGAAGATTGTTGGTTCTATTCTGGGCAGCGTCCTTCGGTTCACGAATGAATTTTCTTCGGAGACTCGTCGCTGGAGCTACTGAGTTCGTGCTTTGTGCAACGCTTTCCGCGTTGCGGAAAGAGACCGAGCCATATGGGTAAAACCCGGTGCAATGAAATCGACCATGTCGACTTTTAAGCGACTTTAAAAATAAAAATTTTTGCAATTGCTTTCTGAAGGAGAAATCAAACGTTGAAGTCCAACTTACCAGTGTAAAGGATGAACCCCTCCACCGGTCATCAGCGTACTGGAAAACGAAAAGCTATACGGTGATACGGTCAGTATCTTGCCGGTTGACTTTACCTCCAATGACATTTCCTGTTACCCATTTTAGTCCGGTTCCAGCTGGTTCAGGTTCACAAATCTGCCTAAAAGTAACAGTCTCATCTCATCTCCTCTCATCTTGCTCCTCATGTACCTTGCCATGTCGAGGTGAACGTAACAGTGACAGGTCTTAAATGTCAGTTTCATGTCAACGTTTGAATGTGGTAGTTAAGTTGTTTACAAAACATCCTTTACGTGCAGATGTTACCCCATTCCCATTATGCCAGGAGTATAGTCACTGTGACCTGTATGCTATTTAAGGCAAAACGTGCGACTTTATTGTCACAGCTGCATTTTTGTTTAGCGACGTTGTTTGTAGCAAGTTGTTTTAATTGTAAATACAGAGTGAGTGCATGATAAATGAATGTAAATGAGACAGTTTAACGTATATGCTTCGTAGAAGCGTCTCTAATCATGAATGTTGTTGCTGTAACATTCTATGTCTTCTGTAATTGTGTCATGTAATGTTGCATTATTTCGCGTTATTTTATATTGCTTACATTTCCGCAGTTTTGCCGCAGTTCCACTAATTTTATTTATGCTAGATTCGTTTAATTTAATTTGTTTGTTTGTTTGTTTGTTTGATTGTTTGTTTGTTTGTTTGTTTTTTGTTTTTTTGTTTTTTTTTGTGGGGGGGGGGGGGGGGGGGTTCTTGATATATGCAAAGTTTATTCTCACTTTTCTATAGCAGGTACAAGTTCGCTATTCATTGGACAAATGGCACCAATACTAAAGAACAAACATGTATCAATAAGCACTTTACAACACAATCCATGCAACACGTTCAGCGGCGACTTTCTCCCAATGTGCATTATCAATGCCTGTATCCATCATGTCCCGCTTACACACATCTTTGTATCGTAGTCGGAGGCCGACACTGAGATCTCCTACCCATCTGTAATTCACCAAAAAAGATGTCTTTTTAGGTATTCTATCATAATCCATCCTCCTAAGATGTCCTATCCATCTAAGTCTACGAAGACTGAGCATTGAATAAACCGTCACGCAACCTGATATTTCCAATAATTCAGTATTTGTGATTTTGTCTTGTCACTTAATACTAAGTATTCTTCGTAGACACAGCATATTAAAGCTGTTTAAACGTTTCTCTTGGTGTAAGTTGTCCAGGTTTCACTGCCATAAAGAAGACTACTAAGGCCACAGGGTTGGTAGACAAGGACTTTTATTTTGGCAGTAAGCTTCATGTTCTCCCAGACTCTTTTTCGTAACCTGTTCATTGTTGTTGCTGCCTTACCAATCCGGATGTGGATTTCTTTATCTAGGGATAATTTGCTATTTACATCTGATCCTAGATATGTAAAATGGTCTACTATCTCCATTTCGGTGTCATCAATAAAGATTGATGGTACCCCATGTGCACCGTGTGACGTAATCTATGTCTTATTTGTGTTAATGGTTAAACCAAATTCCGAAAACGCATTGGAGAATGCAGATAGTAGATGTTGTAATTCTTCCTCAGACTGGGTCGTAATTGCAGCATCATCTGCAAAACCAACTCTCTGATCAGTATCCTCTTCATCTTCGTCTTGAAATTCAATCTCTGAGCATTATAGAAGCCAACATCTGAACGTGAGTGAATGTATATATTCACATCCTGATCGATCACGAAAGGAATATTTCAGTAGAAGTGAAAAGTATATTCCAAAGAGGGCGGGAGCTAGTACACAACCTTGCTTAACTCCAATCTTGATTTTACACTCTTCGCCTTGATCACGGTGTCTAACTCCTCATAGAACGAATCCTTCACATCATCAGAGGAATCGATTGTCGGTGCATATGCAGTAATAATTGTGGCAAACCCACAAGAGGTTGCCAAGCGCAGGGATAATAGTCTTTCATTTCCTCCTGCTGGAATTTCAATCATTCCCAGTAGCGAATTCTTGACTGCAAAGCCCACATCGTGTTGCCTTTTTTCTGCCTGCCCTCTACCCTTCCCAAAAAAGGTGTAATTGTTTTCCCTGAGTGACCCTTCCTCAGCGAGGCGAGTCTCCTGCAGGCCAGCAATATCAATGTTAAGACGATTGAGTTCGGCATCAATCACAGCCGTTTTTCTCACATCGTGAAAAAATCCTGGACACATGGTTCTCACGTTCCAGGTTGCAAGCCGAAGCTTGAGGTTTCTATTTTTATTTTTGTTTGTACCTGGTGCATTGGTTTTACAGCCTGCGATTCAGATTTTGTCCTAGCCCCAAGCACCCATTGAAGCAGGCAGGCTGTGGCGGATCAGAACCCAATTGGCCGGGGGCTGCCCAGCTTGAGGAGGGCGGTAGCTGATCACTGACACCTGTATGTGTCTCCCACCGTCAGAGGCAACGCGTGGCGCCCCATGTCTACGCCAATTGGCAGGGACTTATAACCCGTAACAGTTGCCTCTCGATTTGATTCCGAGACCAGTTAAGACCAGGGATGGAGTTATTGCCTCTCCATAGCACAAAGCCTGGGCTAAAATATAGAGATCATTTGTTGCCCATGCAGCATGATCCCTCTCTCGGCCTGCCTAGTTCACTCCATAGGAAAGGTAACACCCCTACATCTGGAACAAGACAAGCTGCAGAAGCTGCCGGATCAGCAAAGCAATGCTCTAACTGTCTGCCTGTCGGAGCTTCGATCCTAGACCAGTCGCCAACCAAGGCTTAGGGCCTGGTCTGCCCTGCCATGACATTTTGTCTTTAGCTTGCATTTCCTCTCACCAGGATAAGGCTTGTACCCTCCCAATTGCGCTCTTCCGCCCGAAGCCGTTGGCACAATGTGGGGTGTCGGGTTTGGTAAGCACCGCCCAACGTTCGGCGCTAACAGAAAGCAGGTAGTACCGTCTACTGCTATACGGTAGCTCAGTCATATATATATATATATATATATATATATATATATATATATATATATATGTATATATATATCTTCTTCTTCTTCTTCTTCTTCAGCGTTCCTAGCCATAGAGGTTCTTTGCTGCAGATACAATCCGTCTCCAATAGTCTCTCTGTTTGACATTCTCTCGCCGGTCGTTGATTCCAAATGCTTGTAGGTCTGTATATATATTATCTCTCCACCGTCTTCTTGGTCTACCTCGGGGTCTACGGTGATTTATTTCCTGAGTGTAAGCGAGTTTTGTTTCCCTATTTTCTTCCATTATTTCTATATGCCCCTGCCATTGTAGTCTATTAACCTTCATGATATCAGTGATTAGAGGGGACTTAAACAGATCATAAATGTCTTTGTTACATCTTCTTTTCCACTCTCCACTTTGTGTATCCCTAATGGGTCCAAAGATGCGTCTTAAAACTTTGTTCTCAAAGGTTTGTAACAAGGCTTCGTCTCCTTTCGTTGTACTCCAGGTTTCAGAGCCATACAGCACAACCGTTCTGATCAGTGTTTTGAATATTGTGATTTTGTTGTTACGAGATAGCGCGTTTGATTTTAGTAGATGTTGTAGTGCATAGTATATCTTATTTCAAGAATTGATTCTAGTTTGTATTTCTTCCCTTATGATGTTGGAGCAGTTGAAGATTGTACCCAGGTAATTGTATGTTTCCATTCTTTTAATGGTCATATTATCTATTTGTATGTGGCTAGAGTTTTTAGCCATTCCTTCTCATGAAATCACCATATATTCTGTCTTATCTTGGTTGATAACCAGCCCCATCTGTTGGGCTTTTTCCTTTAAGTGAGTCAATATTTCCGATGTCTTTTGTTCATTTTCTCCTATAATATCTATATCATCTGCATAACCAAGCAGCTTGGATGTTCCTCCAATATCACATTCCTCCTTTATCTTCCTTACAACTTTCTCTAGAGTCAGATTGAAGAGTAGCGGCGATAGTGCATCACCTTATTTCAAGCCAGATGTTATTTGGAAAGGGTCTGATTTCCTGCCTTTATATGTTACTATATTATAAGTATCTTCCATGCATAGTCTGGTCATGTATATAAGGATGCTTGCTGATCTACAAATTGATGGAAAAGACCTCAGACCTGTAAAAAACATATATTGGAAACAACAAGCTGCCATCAGAATTGATAATTATGTAGGTCAATATCAGCCTGTTAAAAGAGGTGTGAGGCAGGGATGTGTAATGTCTCCAGATCTTTTTTTCCCTGCACAGTGAAAATATTTTTTTCAGAAATGTAGATGTTATGGACGGAATCAACATTGGGGGAAGATACATCAATGACATCAGATATGCAGATGATACAATCTTGATTGTAGACAATGAACAGTAGATGCGGTTGTTGCACACAGTGAGAAACTAGGGATAGAATTGAATAGTAAGAAAACACAGATTATGGTTGTCAATGGGAAGAAGGAAATACCACAAAGTAATATACGAGTAAATGGATATATTCTTAAGCAAGTGAATCGGTACAATTATCTCGGAACAGTCATAACATCTGATGGGAGATGCCTTGAAGAGATTAGAACAAGAATTGCCATTGCGAAGGTGACCTTTTGCAAGATGAAAAACATACTGACCAATAACATGATATCAACTAAAACGAGAAAAAGAGTGTTGAGTTGCTACGTAGAACCTCTGTGCTTTTTTATGAATGTGAAGCGTAGACAATGAGCAGTCAAGCTGAAAAACATTTGATGGCTGTGGAAATGTGGTTACTGAGGAAAATGCAAAGAATACAATGAACAGACAGAAAAAACAATGAACAACTTCTTCAAGAAACAACTGAAGATCGTAGACTGATTAGAGTCATTAGACGTAGACATTCAAAATTTGTTGGGCATGCTATGAGAAAAATGACTTATAGATTTTGATGACAACTGGCAAGATCGAGGGGAGGAGACTAAGGGGATGACCGAGAAGTAAATACCAGGATGGCTTGGCCACGTGGCGTGGTCGAGACAGGAACACGGAGCTGATCCACGACTCTGGTGATCGAGTGAGATGGCAAAACATGACCGCCCGCTCTTATCGGCATGACACATGATGGATGGGCATCAGAATGTCAGTAGACATAATTAGCCATTGGCAAAGAACATAATAAAGCACATACATTGAGAAAATACTCAATCAATATTCATTTACGAACTATTGTAATGCTTCTTATTCTATGTTTAGTTTAGGTTAGTTTAGTTTAGTTTAGTCGACGGATCAATATCACGGCACACAGGTGTAACTCATAAGAGCTTCATTCTTCTCTTAACTCAAGCCTTGAGTCCGAAGATTATCATCCCAGTGCACGAACTCCGTAGCACCGGCGAGGATCCTGAAATACTTTGGGTAGATTTTTAACGCGAAATTTTGCTTAGGCAGCGCCGTTGGGCACGTTTTCGATTTCCAACTGCGAAGGGAATTTTTACGTGCGCAAAAATGCACACAGGAGTCAGATCTCAATACTTAGAGACCAAAGGAAATGTTATTACTAAAGTCCACGTGAAAAAATCACGACCCTCACCGGGGCTTGAACCCGGAGCTCCAGCACTCGAAGCTGACACCATACCTCGAGACCACTCATCCTCCCCCCCCCCCCTCAGTGAACAACCACTGCTTTACTGTAATTTTGAATAACCCATATTATACTATAATTTTGAATAACCAGTATCATACTGCAATTCTGGTTAACCCTTGTCCTACAGTAATTTTAAATAACCCCGTTTAACTGTAATATTCGCTATGTGGTTAGCGATGACTATCATGTCGCAGAAGCAGAGAGACGAAAATACGTTCAATTGAAAAAACTGAGGGGAGAAGAAAGGAGTTACCATGGGACAGTTACAGTAAGAAGACGCAGCAGACGATCCAATATTCTGTATTGAATTGAATGAATAAAAAAAAAAAAAAAGAAACAATGTGACAAAAAGAGAGTAATTCGAATAGGAGTTCACGGCGAATGTAACTATAACGTTAATGAGTCACTATGACCTCCAGATTGTGGTGTGTGACTACAGTCACTGACATGTGGTCGGTCCCCAACATGGCGGTTAGGATTGAACCGTTAAGGACTCTGGTGTGTTTATGCTTGTGGTTACGGTTTACATTCACATTTTCCTAATGTTGGACTGGTAGTACATTGTTCCGCCGCCCTGCTACTGAGTGCCTGGCACGATACTGTGAGTTGTGAAATTCGTGTGGAATGCTTTTACATCTGTCCACTGTTGTTTGCACAATGACCTGCATGTTCGAAACAATGGCCGTCTGTCGCTGAATAGACTAGTTTGCCTTTTCAGTTCACGAGTGCATTTTCCAGGAGACTCCTGGGAGTCGTCGCTGGAGCTACGGAGTTCGTGCTTTGTGCGGCGCTTTCGGCGGGTCGCCCTGCTGAAAGATACCGAGCCATGTGAGATAAAATCCAAGTCAATGAAGTCTTTCTAGTGACTGCCGATTCCATCGACGATGAAATGTATTTTTTCGTGGAGGATTTTTGTCTTGGCATTCTGACGTCGGCATTATACACAGTATACCTGTGCGGGCTGTTGGCTTGCCGAGACTCCTGTCTGTTCCATTTTTCACATTAAGCAGCGAGGAGCATTTTGTTTGATATTCACTGGCACAGGAACGGATCCTGATGGAGACGACCCGTTGCCGTGAAGTTGGAACCGCGACTAACTAACTAACATGGGGGGGGGGGGGGGGACTTCAGGCCGTTGTGGTGCATATAAAGGGATACTCTGTACCCCACCTCGGGTGCCAGCGATCTCTGTGCTGGTTTTACCGTACCCCTTGCAAGACTTCTGTCATACGTCCATGTCGTACCCCAGCATTTCTTGAGTGTGGCTGTTTGTGATTTCTTGGCAACTTTCAGTCAGTAGTTTGCCATTGTTTTATGAACGCCCCGCACATAAACCATTGTAAGATAATAACAACGTAAAACGATCTGCTTCCAAATCGCCAGCAGCTGTTTTTCAAATGCGGTATGCGTGATTATGAACCCTTCGCTACAGAGCGATACATAATCTTCTCCGGCATTAATCATTTCGGCTGTGATGTTGTCTGGACGCAGGGTCTTGCTAGTTTTAATTTGATTGAGAGCATGCTGAACTCCCATCTTCAATATTGGTGGTCCTTCCATGTTATCAGAAATATTAAACCGTTCATCATGTGCATCATTATAGAGTTCTTTCGTTTACCCGCTACCATGTATCTACAATCGGATCCTACTCAATTATCATTTCACTATCTTTTGTTTTCAAGCAGCCTCGTGATGTAGGTGTTCTTGTATTATTAAGTCCCTGAATTCTTTTGTGCATTAAGTTTTTTTTATTTTTACTGTTGCGTCATTTTGTAATTTCCACGCAATTATTCCCAAGCCATGCTTCCTTTGCTTCTTCATATAATATTCAGATGTTTCTGTGAATCTCTTCATATTTGTCAGGATTAGTTTTGTTGTATCTTCTTATTTCCATTAGTCGTAAAATGTCCTCAGTCATCCATTTCTGACGATCTACGTTCTTTGATTTCGGAATAGAGTTTCTCCAGCTAAAATGATTGGATTCTTGAACATGTCCCATTGGTCATCCACATCTTGAAATAAGATCTCTAAATCAACAATATTTCAAATATGTTCTTTACTTCTATGTTAAAACTGTCTTGTATTTCCTTGTATTGTTTTAAATGTTCACATATCAAATTTAGAGTGTCCTGGTTACTATTTGAATTTATTTGACTTCACTTGTAATGTGCCTATTATCAATTTGTAATTACTGCAGTAGTCTGCATTTGGAACTGCTTTAGCGACTGTTAACGCATTTCAAAACCTTCTACTCATAAGGATGTAATGAATCCGATTTCTAATCTACTGTCAGGACTCCGACATGTCCATAGTCTTGTTTGATGTTGCCTAAACCAGGTATTTCCGACAATCAATTTATGCTCGGTTACCCATTCTACAAGCATTTCTCTTCTCTCATTTCGTTCCCCCCAACCCAAGTTTACCTATTGTATATCCATCCACCAGATATCCTACTTTAGCCTTAAAGTCTCCTATTATTATGTTTACTTTTGAATGTTAACATTTCTTGAAGGCATGTCCCATTGGTCGTTGATATCTTGAAATAATATTTCCATATCGGACAATGCATCAAATCTGTTCTTCACCTCTACTTTGAATTTATCTTTTATCCCCTCACTCTTCAGTGCCTGAAGATCAAATTCTGTGCTACTTGGTGTATATTTGACTTTCTTTAATTGTATATGTACATTGCTTAAGAGTAATCTATAGTCTCTGCAGCAGTCTGCGCTTGGTATAGTTATGGCGACTTTTAAGGCATTTCGAAATCTTCTATTGATGAGCATGTAATCAATCTGATTTGTGATCTTATTATCAGAATTCCTTCATGTCCATAATCTGCTTGGGTGCTGTTTATACCAGTGGTTTCCAATAATCGCATCATGCTCTTTTGCCCTTTTCACAAGCCTGCAACCTCTTTAGTTATGTTCCCCTAGCCCATACTTGCCTACTATGCATCCGTCCTGTTGATTTCCAACTTTGGCATTCCAGTCACCCATTATAATATTTACTTCAGAGTGCATTCTCTACATCATTATACAATTCATCAATGCTGTCATCACTGCTATCTACTGCTTGTGCATAAACTTGTATGACGTTGACATCAAAATGTCTTCAACTCAAATTCACCAGTAACATTCTGTCTGATATAGTCCAATATCCGTTGATCAATTTTGATCTTTCTGTATCCATTATAATTGCTACTCCTTGGTGTTGTTTCTCTCCACCAGAATATATTATTCTATATTCCTCAGATGTTATAATGCCCATTCCTGTCCATCTGGTCTCACGTATACCTAACAGGTTAATACTTAATCTTTTCATTTAATTCCTAATATTATCAAATCTTCCATCCCCACTCATAGTTCTTACATTCCAAATTCCTACTTTCAATGTTGATACTCTTTTGCACTCACTCGCTTGATGAAGGCCTGGAGTCAACTGGTGCACATGACGACCCCTACCGGGCGAGGCTGCTCATATGTAGCACCCATTTACGCCGTTTCTCTGTTTATCGATGAGTTTGCAATACATGATATTCTTGGCATCTGTAGAGAAGGTAGTTTGCCATTGCTTTCCTTCCTAGCAGTGACCATACTTGTCGATGACCTTACCCATCTCCCAAAAAGAAAGAGATCCTCTGCCTTCCGTCGTGAAGCTGGAAACCATAACCTATCTGTTGATTGCTCTTTAACTTCATCCACCGCCTGCACTCATGGCATCAGGCAACCATCGGGGTGCTAAAGTGCTGATGTCCATCCAGTGAAATACCCTAGCCTGAAGTATATACTAGGAACTGGCTTGGGAAATGTAAGAGCCGGTGTGGTATTCGCCATACCAGTCATGGTGTTTTGATGGGAATAACAATAAGAGCGTAAGTATCATGTACGCAATATGAACCAAGGCGTGACAACTGGTCCGTGTGTTGACACATTACCATCTCTAGCTTCTACAATAACCTGCACATGAAGCAACGATGGAACTTAGCACCACAAAACAGAGACTACAACATCTGGTCAACAGAAAGCAAAATAATTGCCTCTAGGGGGATTCGACAACATTTAATTCGGGACCGGCAAGTGGGCGTTCTGACTACTGTGCCACTGAAATTTCCGACCCATCAAGTGATAGGTGGTAGTGACATATCATTCATCAGACTGCCTACCACTTCACTATCACAATTGTGAGGGTGCGAGATGTATGTGTGGATAGGTGCGGGATGTGTGGGTTGACGGGGATATGTGTGTGTGGTTTTGTGATGTGTATTTTGCTGCGTGGTTGCGGGTGTGTGGGTGGGTGGTGGAGAATATGAGGGTGGGTGTGTGCGTGTCGGTTATGGGATGGGTGAGGGAGGTATATGTGGGTTGGAAAATGTGTGTGGGTGGGGTATCAGTGGATGGGTGGCGGCATGTATGTTTGCCTGAGTCTGTGTGAGTGCGTGGAGGTATGTGTGGGTGGGTGGAGGTGTGGAGGGTGGGGGATGTGTGGGTGGCTGATGGATATGTGAGTGGCTGCGGGGTGTGAGGGTGGATGGGGGATTTGTCTCACAACATTGCAATGTGCACTGTTTATGTTTACAACTTTTATTTTCCATGTGAATGTACCATGCGTAATATGCATTGTTTATACTTACAAAATCCATTCGACGATGTATTTTTCCCCCTATGTAAATGTAACATGCACATTTGATGAATGAAAGATGAGTGATCGAAAGGGCCGAATTTAAGACGGGCCTGCGTGCCCAATTTGTTACCCTTTTAAATAAAGATTGTTAGTTCGTTCGTTCGTTAGTTCGTTCACGTGGCATTGGTATGCGCAGATATTTAAAGACAAACATGTAAAATATTTTTTAAAGTAATTTATTTCCTAGAATTCGACTCTAAAGAGAACTAAACTTGGTACCGGGACATGACCTGGGAAGTAAAGGCGACCGGTGGGAATCTGACAATATCATTCACCGAGTGCCAGTTATTCTATATAAGTGTGAGCCCAGCATCTTATGCCCATTGCACCATAAGGCGTGTACGAATGTCTTTGACTACTTACTTTACTGTAAACATATTGAGCCAGACAAGAGTGGTGTAAGTTATATACAACATAAAAAGTACAGTACTACTATCTGTGTGCAAATAATGGAGATAACAAATTTTCGTTAGTTCAGTTTATTAATATGCTTGCAATAGCAATACATTAATACAATTTCTGTAAGAGCCCTTATCGACTTCATAATTTAAAAGTGTATGTTTTAAAGATTCCTTGAATAAACACGATAGATGATACAATGTGTTTGGAGAAAGGGAACTTCTTATTTTCTCAGAAGAGTTTATTTATGTAGTACTAGCTGACCCGGCCCGGCTTCGTCTGTTCCAGGCGGGGATCTATCTATCTATCTATCTATCTATCTATCTATCTATCTATCTATCTATCTATCTATCTATCTATCTATCTATCTATCTATCTATCTATCTATCTATCTATCTATCTGTCTGTCTATCTATCTATCTATCTATCTATCTATCTATCTATCTATCTATCTATCTGTCTGTCTATCTGTATATCTGTCTGTCTGTCTGTCTGTCTGTCTGTCTATCTATCTATCTATCTATCTATCTATCTATCTATTGATCTATCTATCTATCTATCTATCTATCTATCTATATATCTATTGATCTATCTATCTATCTATCTATCTATCTCTCTATCTATCCGGAAACTGCAGACGTTTGAATTCGAATGGCATATCTGTTGGAATCATTGGGATGCGAGGCAACAGTACAGCTTCAAACAGGGGACACAACAACTTCGTTAAAAAACCTGAAGATAACATTGAAAATATTTATTCACAAACGGAAGTTAAAAGGTGAAGAGTAGAACATAGAGCATACGAGTTGGTACTAATATTATAGGGGAACATGAACAGTCATGCTCATGTGTTGTTCTCTTAACAGAGACAACTTGTTGCGGGTTGTCCTATTGGGCAATTTGAGGACAGGTCGAGACATAAGTCAACGGGTGAAAGTCAAAAGACATAGGGTCAAACGACGGAAGCCAGGACATAAGTCGTAAGACAACGGTTCCGGATCAATACAATTCCCAAGAATATAATAAAGGCCTATAGCCAACTATAATAATGTGATGCATAACTCAATTAGCCGAGTGGATCAATATAACAGTGTGAAAAGGGAAAAGAAGATAGTTTGTTCTATCCCCAGAAGAGATACTTGAACGGATGAGATCGTTGACAAAAATTGGACAGCCAATTTTTCAATGACTAATACGTGTTACATACGGGAGTTAAACGGTTGTAACACTACACACAGAGGAGAGGAGTGTGTCAACGATCTACACACAAGGGTTTAGAGAGTGAAGAAGGAGCTATACAGAGTATACTAGACAAGAGAGACACAGGCATTATATTTAGCCTGACAACAGGACACAAGTGTGTCAACGACGAGAGCATTAAGTGCGTATGAGCTAGAGTATAGGAAACTCGCCTCTCGACGAGTAACTGGAGAATACCAGTTACATGAGTGAACTGACCAAGCGTGCTGGGACTCTACGCACGCAGAACTCGTCAGCGCACGCAGGACTGAATGTCCGAAGTTGAACGGGCAACTAGAAGCGTGCCTCAGACGGGGGACAAGGACTGAGAGAGAATAGACGTGTTCGCTAGGAACCATATGTAGTTTATAGACAATAGTGTTAGCTAGACCTTAGATTCCAATTAGTGTATAGTATCATTATTTCCACCTCTTCATTGCATCTGTGAAACATACCATGTTGTTGATTATCCATGAAGTAATCCGCTCGCTGAGCTTTTGTGTCATAAGCTCTAAATAAAAATGTATCCTTTTGCAAACCACACGAGTTATTGATTCGTGTTGTGCAAAAGTAGGGAGTCCTGAATAACCTGTCGCAAGTAGGTTGTTGACAGGCAGGACTCATTTGGTGTCAGAAGTTTTTGAACCAACGTCTAGAGACTCTAAGTTTATTTTGTGGTGTTAAAATTATCCAAACGTGAATTACTAAATATAAAGTTTTGAAATAGATTTTTTCGAGAATGAACACCAAAATACTTTAAAAAGTACTATTTGTGGAGCTTGTACCACAATTAACAGAAATGAATTTATAAACTGTGTAATTCTGTAAAAATTAATAAAAAATGTGTATGAAGTTGGTTAGATGAATATTGTACAAATATGTTGCAAAGTTTTCAGGCACACCAGTGTGTACATATCATTTTGTGTGATACAGCCATCAATGTCAACATTTTGTGTGATACAGCCATCAATGTCAACGTTCATCACATTTGATAGATATTAGCTACTAAACGGAATCGATAGAAGGTAGTTATACCAGCTAAGAAGGAAAGTGAAGACAAGACGATAGTGACATTCATACGACGCATCATCTTACAAATCATGACGTTCATTGATACTATCATATCATTCATTCATTAACATCATCTATCATTATCAAAATCACATTTGTTGTTGATCAGCCACATGAAAAATGAACATGTATCTGTAACATAGACATGTTTTTCTAAACTATTGATGCTCTAACAAACAGAAGCGTCAGTTTTCCAATCAAGTCGATCATTGTTGTATACAGAAGTCAGCGGTGGAACATCCCAAGTGCCAAGTTTTTCCAACCGATTAGATGAGTATTTTTTCGAATCATTTTGATACTGACCATTTTAACGATGCATCTTATTTTTCAGCAGCGATGTAAATAACTAACATATAACTGTACAACTATTGTGTGAAATTGAGATATTATTGTTGTAAAATAACATAAGATTACAAAATGGCATCGTTAAATGACTGCATCCAGGCAGGCAAAGCACTAGGCCATACTGGACAGGAATTAGAAAGATGGGTTGACCAAAGATACAAGGAGGAAACTGCCCGACAGAAAGAAGAAGCAGAGAGAAAAGCTGCTCTAGATAGAGATGAAAGAGCATTAGAAAGACAGCATCAAAAAGAACTGAAAGAAACAGAGGAAACAACGAAGCGAAATAACAAAGAAGCAGAGGAGGCCACGAAACTAAAACAGTTGGAATTAGATCAAGCCATGAAAGAGAAGCAGATTCAGGTAGAGTCAGAGACAAAGTTAAACATGAAAGAGTTAGAGATAGAGTCAAATATTCAAATAGCCTCTAGTAAACAGAAGAGCCATGAGGAGCAGAATAAATTTACCAAATATAAAGGGCTCATCAAGCCATACAGCGTAGGTGATTCCATTTCTGCATGGACGGAGAATATCGAGTTCCAAATTAAGACTCAGAAAATACCTTTAGATGACTGGGCGATGATCTACATGAGGAATCTCAGTGGGGAGCCATTAAAAGTGATATAATCAATACCTACAGAACTAAGGAGTAACTATCAATACATCCACGATAGAATCATGCAACACTTTCTGCTTGATGCTCCAGGGTATAGAATTCAATACTCACAAATAAAGCCTAAACCTACGGAAACGTTCCTAGATTACGTCTCGAACGTGCAAAGTGCATTTAACAATTGGCTTAAAGCGGCAAAGGTGGGTAAAAACTTTGACAAACTGCAAGATCTAATGGTAAAGGACAAGGTTATAGCTACAGTCCCTACCCCATTTGCAAAGTTCTTACAAAAGGCAGACATAGAATCCATTCAAGAGCTAGAAAAACGGGGGTCGGCTTACTTTTCTGCTAATCGTGATGTCTTTAAAACCACCATCCATGATACTGAGATCACTGCCTTTGTGAAAAATGAACCAAGTATATCGTATAGGCAAAAAGAGCATCGTAAGAAAGACCAGCCTTATCAGAAGCCTCCACTGTGTATTTATTTCAAACTTTATCATCCTAGTTATTCTATGTGTGATAAGAACCCAGCCTATCCATCTCACTTAGAAACGGTCATAAAGAAGCAAGAGAATAGGAGAAATTCTTTTAAACGTGCCATCAAATGTTATTTTTGTTCGAGTTATGGCCACTATTCGGAAAAGTGTTTGGGCAGACAAAGAATGAAAGCAAACAATGCTATGCTCATCGATACGTCATCTGATGATGAGAGTGTCATTGACTCTGAGCTTGAGAATGTACTACCAGAGAATGTGTGTGAAAGTGTGGCAGCAGTTACTGATATATTTGATTTCAATAAATGTCTTACATGTCATCAATTTCATGTGGAGGGAAAATTAGAATGTGGTCACGTTATTCCATGTGCCATTGAAGATGCTAATGCAGTTAATGCCTCCAGAGGTAAATTGAAGTTCTTCGATGCACTGGTCAATAATCAACCATGCAAGTGTTTGGTGGACAGCAGGAGCACGTTACTTGGCCTGAGAAAAGAACTGGTGAGACCAGAAGATTACACGGGTGAATTTGTCAAATGCCGTACTTTCTCAGGAACAACTGAGAAATATCCACTTGCAAAAGCGCATATAAACACCCCATTTCATACCGGCACATTTACGTGCGCAATCCTTCAAGACCCTTGCACGGATCTTATTTTAGGATGCTTGGGATCACTAAAGAAATGTACTGACGATGATATTTTAGCCTGGAAGGAAACGAACCTGGCTAACGCTGTAACGAGGTCAGAAACTCAAACACACTACACTGACCTACAGAACGAGATGTTACAGCTGTTAATACCTTGCGGTGCTACTAACAATAATACCCGCCAAGAATTTATCGAGGCACAACGCACCGATCAAACTATCGCACCTTATTTTAAATTGTTAGGTGAGCGAGCGAAAGTGACTAGGAATGCATCTTGGTATTTTAGAATACACAACGGAATTCTCATGCGTTACTACACAAATAATAACCATGAAATTCAGCAAACGGTGTTACCTCTAACATACCGACAAACTGTGCTAAAGATCGCACATGAGTCACCGTTTGCTGGACATTTGGCCTATGACAAAACCAGAGCCAGAATTTTGTCACAATTTTACTGGCCTAAATTCTGTACTGATATAAAATTTTTCTGTCGTTCATGTACTATTTGTCAACATTGTGTGTGTGTGTAAGAAAGGGTAAGCATGTAACGGCCAAAGGTCAACAGTCATTATTGGCATCACAACCAATACACCTGTAACCTAATCAGAAAGTTCTCCTGTTACTACCTGATAAACGAAATTTTTTGCTAACATCATGGCAAGGGCCATTCAACGTCGAACGGAAAGTGTCGGATGTTGACTATGAAATATCGATAAAGGGAAAATTAAAGATATTCCATATCAACATGCTGAAACCATATTTCTCACGACAGGAACTACAGTCAGACGAACAAAATGCACCCACACCAAGTAATCGGACGACAGACGTACACAACACAACTACACTAGGTAGGGCGACACACGACAGCGACATCGCAAATACACTTAGCCAGATAACAGCACACACAGCTAATACCACTACAGTACTTAACCAGACAGATGACGACGGATTAGAATTACCAGTCTCTACTGTAGACACGACTGGGACCATTGACAGTATACGGATAGAAACCAAACTTACTGACGAGCAACGACGATAGATGATAGATTTAGTGACAGAGTACAAGGACATTTTCTCCGACATCCCAGGAAAGACAGACAGAATAGAGCATTCTATCATTCTGACTGATAACACCCTTATCAAATGTCGACCGTATTCCATCCCTCTAAATTATAGGGCAAATTTCGACAAAGAACTACTATCTCTTGAGTCGAGTGGAATAATTCAAAGATCACAGTCGGAATATTCCTTTCCTATCGTTCTTGTCGCCAAAAAGGACTCTACAATTCGCCTCTGCGTCGATTATCGACGTCGAAACAGAGTGACAAAGATCGATGCTGAGCCAATTCCAGCATGCGAGGATTTGATTCTAGATATGTCTACATCTCGTATATTTTCTAAACTTGATCTCACTCGAGGCTACTGGCAAGTCCCGATGCAACAAAATTCAATTTCTTTGACAGCTTTTTCCACACCTCCAGGACTCTATGAGTGGCGCTTTCTTTCTTTTGGCCTTCGTAATGCTCCGGCCACTTTTGTACGTCTTACCAGAGATCTACTCCACGGGGTACCCAAAACATCTACATATATAGATGACATATGTGTACATACTGAAGACTGGACGTCACACCTACAGAAACTGAGACACGTCTTCGACAGGTTACGATTATGCGGTCTTACCGTCAAACCAACTAAGGTTGAGTTGGGCATGGAACAAATTGACTTCCTAGGCCATACCATCTGCAGAGGCCAACTCAAAACAGACGAGAAAATAGTCACAAAGATTCTAAACTTGACTATGCCAACGACCAAGAAACAGGTCAGAAGTCTGCTTGGTCTTGTAAACTACTATAGTAAATTTATTTCCATTCTGGCGGAAATCACCAGTGTTTTTTCCAATATTTTGAAAGCCTCGGCTAAATTGGATGTGAAAGATTCAGCGTTAATTGGAACGTTAGCAAAGTTGAAATATCTATTCAGTGTACAACCTATTTTGCGTTTACCTAACAAAAATCTTACTTATTTTCTCCGCACGGACGCAAGTGCGATTGCCATATCTGGTATATTAGGCCAGTTTTACGATGGGAAGTTCCACCCAGTGATGTTCGTAAGCCGCAAAGTTACCCCAGCTGAATCAAGATACTCAGCATCTGAATTGGAGGGCCTTAGCGTAATCTATTGCGTTAGAAAACTGCATAGGTTTTTGGCAGGTACAGAATTTGTAATCCAGTCCGACAACTCTCCCCTTGCGGTAATGCAGTCTGGCATCCCTCAAAACAACAGGATCTACAGATGGTCCTTAATATTGGCAAACTATGCCTTTTCAATCCAACATTTGAAGGGATCATTGAACACGTTAGCAGACGTCGTAAGTAGACCTTTAGATATACCAATACCTGAAGTGCAGGAAAAGAACGACGACTTATAATATGTTGTATAGATATGACGCGTGCAAACTCATAGCACAGTCATGTGGCGTGAAGACATGTACGATTCAGCCAATCATTTATTGTAAATATGTATTGTTCATTTATGTAATATTATGAACCATATTTTAAAGACGAATGCATGTTTTAACATAACTATGGTATGAAAGTTGAGCGAAAGATGTATAAATGAGAGGAGTGGATGAAGACAAAGTAAACATTGAGTGAAAGAAAGAGAGAGAGATTTAGCAGAATTTTTTTTGTCTCTGCGCAAATCGTCTTATTATGACTTGTCTCTGTTGATCTGTGTAAGCAATATGTTGTTCAGTTTTAAGTGTGTAACTGCCATACTTTAGAAATAGTAGTAGTAAATAGAGAAAGTACTTTGAGAATCTTAAAACGAAATTGTGGTCATAAATAAAATTAACCAACATTTGTAGCCACAATAATCCGATTTACGGCGCTCGAAGTAATACATACATGTAGAATAGAAACACCGACACATGTTAGCAAGGTATTTACATTGTAGTTTATTAGATAACACGCAAACAAACAGGAAAACAAACATAAAAGTTGCATTCACCTTTTGTTGCAAAGAACGGTAACTTAAAACAGGGGACACAAAAACTTCGTTAAAAAACCTGAAGGTAACATTGAAAATATGTATTCACAAACGGAAGTTAAAAGGTGAAGAGTAGAACATAGAGCATACGAGTTGGTACTAATATTATAGGGGAACATGAACAGTCATGCTCATGTGTTGTTCTCTTAACAGAGACAATTTGTTGCGGGTTGTCATATTGGGCAATTTGAGGACAGGTCGAGACATAAGTCAACGGGTGAAAGTCAAAAGACATAGGGTCAAACGACGGAAGCCAGGACATAAGTCGTAAGACAACGGTTCCGGATCAATACAATTCCCAAGAATATAATAAAGGTCTATAGCCAACTATAATAATGTGATGCACTACTCAATTAGCCGAGTGAATCAATATAACAGTGTGAAAAGGGAAAAGAAGATAGTTTGTTCTATCCCCAGAAGAGATACTTGAACGGATGAGATCGTTGACAAAAATTGGACAGCCAATTTTTCAATGACTAATACGTGTTACATACGGGAGTTAAACGGTTGTAACACTACACACAGAGGAGAGGAGTGTGTCAACGATCTACACACAGGGGTTTAGAGAGTGAAGACGGAGCTATACAGAGTATACTAGACAAGAGAGACACAGGCACTATATTTAGCCTGACAACAGGACACAAGTGTGTCAACGACGAGAGCATTAAGTGCGTATGAGCGAGAGTATAGGAAACTCGCCTCTCGACGAGTAACTAGGGAATACCAGTTACATGAGTGAACTGACCAAGCGTGCTGGGACTCTACGCACGCAGAACTCGTCAGCGCACGCAGGACTGAATGTCCGAAGTTGAACGGGCAACTAGAAGCGTGCCTCAGACGGGGGACAAGGACTGAGAGAGAATAGACGTGTTCGCTAGGAACCATATGTAGTTTATAGACAATAGTGTTAGCTAGACCTTAGATTCCAATTAGTGTATAGTATCATTATTTCCACCTCTTCATTGCATCTGTGAAACATACCATGTAGTTGATTATCCATGAAGTAATCCACTCGCTGAGCTTTTGTGTTATAAGCTCTAAATAAAAATGTATCCTTTTTCAAACCACACGAGTTATTGATTCGTGTTGTGCAAAAGTAGGGAGTCCTGAATAACCTGTCGCAAGTAGGTTGTTGACACATGTGAGATAAAATCCAAGTCAATGAAGTCTTTCTAGTGACTGCCGATTCCATCGACGATAAAATGTATTTTTTCGTGAAGGATTTTTGTTTTGGCATTCTGACGTCGGCATTATACACAGTATACCTGTGTGGGCTGTTGGCTTGCCGAGACTCCTGTCTGTTCCATTTTTCACATTAGGCAGTGAGGAGCATTTTATTTGATATTCACTGGCACAGGAACGGATCCTGATGGAGACGACCCGTTGCCGTGAAGTTGGAACCGCGACTAACTTACTAACATGGGGGGGGGGGGGGACTTCAGGCCGTTGTGGTGCATATAAAGGGATACTCTGTACCCCACCTCGGGTGCCAGCGATCTCTGTGCTGGTTTTACCGAACCCCTTGCAAGACTTCTGTCATACGTCCATGTCGTACCCCAGCATTTCTTGAGTGTGGCTGTTTGTGATTTCTTGGCAACTTTCAGTCAGTAGTTTGCCATTGCTTTTTGAACGCCCCGCACATAAACCATTGTAAGATAATAACAACGTAAAACGATCTGCTTCCAAATAGCCAGCAGCTGTTTTTCAAATGCGGTATGCGTGATTACGAACCCTTCGCTACAGAGCGATACATAATCTTCTCCGGCATTAATCATTTCGGCTGTGATGTTGTCTGGACGCAGGGTCTTGCTAGTTTTAAGTTGATTGAGAGCATGCTGAACTCCCATCTTCAATATTGGTGGTCCTTCCATGTTATCAGAAATATTAAACCGTTCATCATGTGCATCATTATAGAGTTCTTTCGTTTACCCGCTACCATGTATCTACAATCGGATCCTACTCAATTATCATTTCACTATCTTTTGTTTTCAAGCAGCCTCTTGATGTAGGTGTTCTTGTATTATTAAGTCCCTGAATTATTTTGTGCATTAAGTTTTTTTATTTTTACTGTTGCGTCATTTTGTAATTTCCACGCAATTATTCTCAAGCCATGCTTCCTTTGATTCTTCATATAATATTCAGATGTTTCTGTGAATCTCTTCATATTTGTCAGGATTAGTTTTGTTGTATCTTCTTATTTCCATTAGTCGTAAACTGTCCTCAGTCATTCATTTCTGACGATCTACGTACTTTGATTTCGGAATAGAGTTTCTGCGGCTAAAATGATTGGGTTCTTGAACATGTCCCATTGGTCATCCACATCTTGAAATAAGATCTCTAAATCAACAATATTTCAAATATGTTCTTTACTTCTATGTTAAAACTGTCTTGTATTTCCTTGTATTGTTTTAAATGTTCACATATCAAATTTAGAGTGTCCTGGTTACTATTTGAATTTATTTGACTTCACTTGTAATGTGCCTATTATCAATTTGTAATTACTGCAGTAGTCTGTATTTGGAACTGCTTTAGCGACTGTTAACGCATTTCAAAACCTTCTACTCATAAGGATGTAATGAATCCGATTTCTAATCTACTGTCAGGACTCCGACATGTCCATAGTCTTTTTTGATGTTGCCTAAACCAGGTATTTCCGACAATCAGTTTATGCTCGGTTACCCATTCTACAAGCCTTTCTCTTCTCTCATTTCGTCCCCCCCCCCCAACCCAAGTTTACCTATTGTATATCCATCCACCAGATATCCTACTTTAGCCTTAAAGTCTCCTATTATTATGTTTACTTTTGAATGTTAACATTTCTTGAAGGCATGTCCCATTGGTCGTTGATGTCTTGAAATAATATTTCCATATCGGACAATGCATCAAATCTGTTCTTCCCCTCTACTTTGAATTTATCTTTTATCCCCTCACTCTTCAATGCCTGAAGATCAAATTCTGTGCTACTTGGTGTATATTTGACTTTCTTTAATTGTATATATACATTGCTTAAGAGTAATCTATAGTCTCTGCAGCAGTCTGCGCTTGGTATAGTTATGGCGACTTTAAAGGCATTTCGACATCTTCTATTGATGAGCATGTAATCAATCTGATTTGTGATCTTATTATCAGAATTCCTTCATGTCCATAATCTGCTTGGGTGCTTTTTATACCAGTGATTTCCAATAATCGCATCATGCTCTTTTGCCCTTTTCACAAGCCTGCAACCTCTTTATTTATGTTCCCCTAGCCCATACTTGCCTACTATGCATCCGTCCTGTTGATTTCCTACTTTGGCATTCCAGTCACCCATTATAATATTTACTTCAGAGTGCATTCTCTACATCATTATACAATTCATCAATGCTGTCATCACTGCTATCTACTGCTGGTGCATAAACTTGTATGACGTTGACATCAAAATGTCTTCAACTCAAATTCACCAGTAACATTCTGTCTGATATAGTCCAATATCCGTTGATCAATTTTGATCTTTCTGTATCCATTATAATTGCTACTCCTCGGTGTTGTTTCTCTCCACCAGAATATATTATTCTATATTCCTCAGATGTTATAATGCCCATTCCTGTCCATCTGGTCTCACGTATACCTAACAGGTTAATACTTAATCTTCTCATTTAATTCCTAATATTATCAAATCTTCCATCCCCACTCATAGTTCTTACATTCCAAGTTCCTACTTTCAATGTTGATACTCTTTTGCACTCACTCGCTTGATGAAGGCCTGGAGTCAACTGGTGCACATGACGACCCCTACCGGGCGAGGCTACTCATATGTAGCACCCATTTACGCCGTTTCTCTGTTTATCGATGAGTTTGCAATACATGATATTCTTGGCATCTGTAGAGAAGTTAGTTTGCCATTGCTTTCCTACCTAGCAGTGACCATACTTGTCGATGACCTTAGCCATCTCCCAAAAAGAAAGAGATCCTCTGCCTTCCGTCGTGAAGCTGGAAACCATAACCTATCTGTTGATTGCTCTTTAACTTCATCCACCGCCTGCACTCATGGCATCACGCAACCATCGGGGTGCTAAAGTGCTGATGTCCATCCAGTGAAATACCCTAGCCTGAAGTATATACTAGGAACTGGCTTGGGAAATGTAAGAGCCGGTGTGGTATTCGCCATACCAGTCATGGTGTTTTGATGGGAATAACAATAAGAGCGTAAGCATCATGTACGCAATATGACCCAAGGGGTGACAACTGGTCCGTGTGTTGACACATTACCCTCTCTAGCTTCTACAATAACCTGCACATGAAGCAACGATTGAACTTAGCACCACAAAACAGAGACTACAACATCTGGTCAACAGAAAGCAAAATAATTGCCTCTAGGGGGATTCGACAACATTTAATTCGGGACCGGCAAGTGGGCGTTCTGACTACTGTGCCACTGAAATTTCCGACCCATCAAGTGATAGGTGGTAGTGACATATCATTCATCAGACTGCCTACCACTTCACTATCACAATTGTGAGGGTGCGGGATGTATGTGTGGATAGGTGCGGGATGTGTGGGTTGACGGGGGTATGTGTGTGTGGTTTTGTGATGTGTATTTTGCTGGGTGGTTGCGGGTGTGTGGATGGGAGGTGGAGAATATGTGGGTGGGTGTGTGCGTGTCGGTTATGGGATGGGTGAGGGATGTATGTGTGGCTGGGGAAATGTGTGTGGGTGGGGTATCAGTGGATGGGTGGCAGCATGTATGTTTGCCTGAGTCTGTGTGAGTGCGTGGAGGTATGTGTGGGTGGATGGAGGTGTGGTGGGCGGGGGATGTGTGGGTGGCTGAGGGATGTGTGGGTGGCTGCGGGGTCGGGGTGTGAGGGTGGATGGGGGATGTGTCTCACAACATTGCAATGTGCACTGTTTATGTTTACAACTTTTATTTTCCATGTGAATGTACCATGCGTAATATGCATTGTTTATACTTACAACATCCATTCGACGATGTTTTTTTCCCCCTATGTAAATGTAACATGCACATTTCTTCTTCTTCGTTCATCCGGAGTTTTTTTTTTCGGACGTGATTGCGTTGTGCCTGTCCACAGCAGAGCTGCGTTCTTGCGCCGTTAGGCCGACACATCCGACTTCTGCGGGCATTTGTTGACCGGGTTAACCTTCCCGGTTTTTTTTTAAGGACGTTTGGCTCTCACTGTTGTGGTGTTATCCCCCATCCCAGCTGGCCCATATAGAACAGCCAAAGACATCCTGGTCAGCCCTCAAGGGAAGGCAGGGGCAGACCATGGGCATTCCCCGCCATCCAAGGAGGCTTCCATACTTGCAGAGCCAACGCACAGCGCTCTGGTACTGGGCTCACCCAAGGAATCGTCACGTCCTGCACATGGCTGCTTAGCCTCACTTCCGTATATTGGGCCTTCCATTCACCATAGGCTGTTCTTCCGGAAACCAGAAGTATGCAGTCTGCAGATGACATCCACACAGTGAGCTTTCGATTCGGACTTTCCACATAATGGATTTGCTATCCAAACATGCACATTTGATGAATGAAAGATGAGTGAACGAAAGGGCCGAATTTAAGACGGGCCTGCGTGCCCAATTTGTTACCCTTTTAAATAAAGCTTGTTGGTTCGTTCGTTCGTTCGTTCGTTCGTTCGTTCGTTCGTTCGTTAGTTCGTTCACGTGGCATTGGTATGCGCAGATTTTTAAAGACAAACATGTAAAATATTTTTTAAAGTAATTTATTTCCTAGAATTCGACTCTGAAGAGAACTAAACCATGACCTGGGAAGTAAAGGCGACCGGTGGGAATCTGAAAATATCATTCACCGAGTGCCAGTTATTCTATATAAGTGTGAGCCCAGCATCTTATGCCCATTGCACCATAAGGCGTGTACAAATGTCTTTGACTACTTACTTTACTGTAAACATATTGAGCCAGACAAGATTGGTGTAAGTTATATACAACATAAAAAGTACAGTACTACTATCTGTGTGCAAATAATGGAGATAACAAATTTTCGTTAGTTCAGTTTATTAATATGCTTGCAATAGCAATACATTTATACAATTTCTGTAAGAGCCCTTATCGACTTCATAATTTAAAAGTGTATGTTTTAAAGATTCCTTGAATAAACACGATAGATGATACAATGTGTTTGGAGAAAGGGAACTTCTTATTTTCTCAGAAGAGTTTATTTATGTAGTACTAGCTGACCCGGCCCAGCTTCGCCCAGTCCCAGGCGGGGATCTATCTATCTATCTATCTATCTGTCTATCTGTCTATCTATCTATCTATCTATCTATCTATCTATCTATCTATCTATCTATCTATCTATCTGTCTGTCTGTCTGTCTGTCTGTATATCTGTGTGTCTGTCTGTCTATCTGTGTGTCTATCTATCTATCTATCTATCTATCTATCTATCTATCTATCTATTGATCTATCTATCTATCTATCTATATATCTATCTATCTATCTATCTATCTAGCTATCTATCTATCTATCTATCTATCTATCTATCTATCCGGAAACTGCAGACGTTTGAATTCGAATGGCATATCTGTTGGAATCATTGGGATGCGAGGCAACAGTACATCTTCTCCTTTAAATTTCACACTTAAAGTTGTAGCTTCGATGATATTGTTCAGAGTTCGAACATTTCCACGTATCTAAAATCGATCTATTATGTTTACGAAAACTTTGAAGATGCCTTAAAATTTCTATCACTTTGTTAATACCAGATTCGACTGTATTGCACATAGTATATATTCGGCCCTTTCCCGTTCCCTTTGCGGGAATAAATGGGTCGACAATTTTCACGTATTTAAAATAGGCGCATTATTTTTATGAATCCTTTGAAAATGCCCTAAAGATTGTATCATTATATTATAACGCATATGACTGTAGATACCTACTTTAAGCATTTTGTATAACTTTAACAAAAATAAAACAATTATTTAAATTATATAATATAGCAATGTTACTAAAAGTAATGTCCCGTAATACAACTTTTGATGTTAAGTCTCCTTAATTAGACGTCTTTCCTTTTAATATTGATTTAATACGTAAATAACTGTTTTTAAACTAACAAACTATGCCAGTTGGCTGAGCGGGAATGAGAAGAACATCTGTAGAAAATGTCGTCTCAATCGGATAGATCGTTCAGGAACACATAAAGGACACACACAGACACAAAATTATCTTTTATATATATAGATTAGCCAATGATAAACTGCGGTATAGCATAACATAGATGCCAGGTTATTCATTTCCCTCGAGGCAGTCCCGATGAAGGTAACACTTGGTTCTCTGTGGACAAGGTTTAATTAAGTTTATTTGTTGTCTATAAAAACTTCTTCTTCTTCTTCTTCTTCTTCTTCTTCTTCTTCTTCTTCTTCTTCTTCTTCTTCTTCTTCTTCTTCTTCTTCTTCTTCTTCTTCTTCTTCTTCTTCTTCTTCTTCTTCTTCTTCTTCTTCTTCTTCTTCTTCTTCTTCTTCTTCTTCTTCTTCTTCTTCTTCTTCTTCTTCTTCTTCTTCTTCTTCTTCTTCTTCTTCTTCTTCTTCTTCTTCTTCTTCTTCTTCTTCTTCTTCTTCTTCTTCTTCTTCTTCTTCTTCTTCTTCTTCTTCTTCTTCTTCTTCTTCTTCTTCTTCTTCTTCTTCTTCTTCTTCTTCTTCTTCTTCTTCTTCTTCTTCTTCTTCTTCTTCTTCTTCTTCTTCTTCTTCTTCTTCTTCTTCTTCTTCTTCTTCTTCTTCTTCTTCTTCTTTTTCTGCTTCAGCATTCCGAGCCATTGAGGTTTTGTGCTGCAGATACAAGCCGTCTCCATTCGTCTCTCTGGTTGACCTTCTCTTGCCAGTCGCTGATTCCAAGTGCTTGTAGGTCTGTATGTATCTTATCTCTCCACCGTCTTCTTGGTCTACCTCGGGGTCTACGGTCATTTATGTAAACATATATTGCATATCCAAATACAACATATTCAATGTACACCCCATCCCTCCATTAAAATCGAATGTGTGTGTGTGTGTATCACTTTTAAAGAACAAACTAAATTTAAAAAAAAAAACACATATATAAACATGTCTTAGAAAATAGCTGTTCAGAGAACATTAGATATTATATTATGTTTTTCATTCTCTTGTGCGAAGATAGCTAACAACATCGCATGCCAAATCATATACACAAAGACGAATATAGTTGCACATGCAATCAGAAACATCGTGTGTGTGTGTGTCCGTGTGTGTGTGAGTGTGTGTGTGTGTGTGTGTGTGTGTGTTTGTGTGTGTATTATCATGTTCCTATTGTACCTTGCGGTGTCGAGGTGAAGTATAAACATCGTGAGAGTACCCGATTATGGGCTTCATATATGGATATTCCCATGGACTCTGCTATTCCCTCCGTCCAAAGTTTACGTGGTCGGCCTCTTCCTCTGTTTCCATCTGATCTGTACATCATTGCTTGTTGTGGTATGCTGTTGACTGGTAACCTATTTGCATGGCCAAACCATTTGACTTGCTACTTTCTAATAAAATCTAGTGCTGCTTTAAGCCCCACTTTAGTCCTGATTTCTTCATTTCTGATCTTATTTCTTCTTGATACGTTGAGTATTCTTCTCAGGAATCTCATTTCTGTTGTGATTTTTCTTTTCTCTTTTTCTGTCATTGTCCAGGTTTGGCATTGGTAGCATAGAGTTGGTAGGAATATTGTGTTGTAAAGTGCTTTCTTAGTAGTTATTGATACATGTTTGTTCTTTAGTATTGGTGCATTTTTACCAATGAGTTGGTTTGTCTTATTGCACCTATTTTCGATCTCGCCTTCTGATCTGCTATTTGGTGATATTATACTTCCTAGTTACTTGAAACTCTTTACTTATTTCAAGGGATGTTCGTTTAGGTGAAATGTTGTTGTTTATTCTTCTTTAGTTATAGTCATTACCTCTGTTTTACTTGTGCTAATTTTCATGTTATGTTCCCTACACATTTCGTTTAGACTATTTATGTGGTCTAGTAATTCAGCTTCTGATTTTGCTATTAGTGCTTGGTATGCTTGGTAATTCGCAAACAGGAGTTCTCTAATGGTTAGATTTGCAGATGGTTCTTCTTCTGTGTTCTCGACATGCGGTATACTTGCGGTCTCTGTTTGGCTGGTTTCTTTGCATATGTTGTCTATATATGTTATGAACAAGAGAAGGTACAGGGCACAACCTTGTCGTCCTCCAGATCTTATGGTGAAGGGTTCTGTGTGTCCTCCAGTTGCTCTCACTATGCATTCACTGTTGTTGTATAATCTTCTACATAGGTTTGTTAGATATTTACTCACTCCATATTGTTTAATGATTTCCAACAGCGTGTTTCTATCTACTCTATCGAATGCCTTTTCTTGGTCGAAAAAGGCTAAGTAGAGTGTTTCATTCAATTCGATTGATTTTTCTATTAGTTGTCTAAGAGCAAAAATGACATTTGTGCATACTTTGTTTTTCCTAAATCCAAGTAATGTTCGCTTAGCTGTGGTTTTAAAGTAGTTCGTAATCTTTTTTCAAGAATTGTGCAAAATATTTTCCCAGTATGACTCAACAGTGAAATGCCTCTGTATTGTGTACAGTCTCATTTGCTGCCTTTGTTTTTCCAAATTGGCATAATTATGGCATTTCCCCAGTCTCATGGTGTCTGTTGTTCTACCCAAACTTGGTTGAATAGTCTATGCAGCCAAGCTGTTCCTACTTCTCTTGCTGCTTTAATTAGTTCATTTGGTATTTCATTGTGTCCCCGTGATTTGTTCAATGGGGCTAATCTGATGGCTTCTATAATTTCTTCTGTTAGTATGTCTTTTTCTAGTTCTTCAGTGACATCTGTGTAGGTCTCTTGAATTCCTGTGACATCTGATAGGATGTTGAGAAGGTGCTCGAAATACTGCTTCCATCTTATTAGGATTTGTTTTTGTTCACTTATTCGTTCTCCATATTCGCTGTTAATTATTTCAGTTGGGTTAAAGGGTTCTTCTCTGGTTCGCATTGCACTTATCTTTTTGTAGAAGTTTCTAGTTGCCTCCTTGTAGTTTTTATTTAGGGTTTATCCATACCCTTCCCAGTCTTTATGTTTTTCCCTCTTTACTATTCTACTCATATGTCTTCTCGCTATTCTATATTCTATGTAATCACATTTCTGTTTGCTCTTCAACCACTTTTTATATTTTTCCTTTTTGTCTTTTACCGCTTTCTTTACTTCTGCGTTCCACCAACTTGCTATTTTCTTTATCAGTGTTTTGCGCTTTTTCTTTTATTCTCAATGTTATGATTCTTTCTGATATATATTTTATTTCTAGTATCCCTCTTGCTAGCCGTGGTTCGATGACTATACCCACACCGTGTCTTGCCCCTTCTTGCTGTTCTACTCCAGAGCAAACAAACGTTTAACTGCGGTGGAGCTCCTTGCATCCTTTCCCCTTTGTTCTGGTGTCCGATATTACCATATATCCATCCATCCATCATGTGCCATGCCGGTAAGCGTGGGCGGTCATGTTCTGCCATCTCACTCGATCACCAGAGTCGTGGATCAGCTCCTTGTTTCTGTCTCGACATGCCACAAGGCCAAGCCATCCAGGTACTTGCTTCTAGGTCTTCCCCTTGGTCTGTTCCCCTCGATCTTACCAGTTGTCACCAAATTCTCCAATCCAGTTCTTCTCATAACATGCCCAAAAAATTTTGACTGTCTACATCTAATTTCTCTAATCAATTTACGATCTTCATTTGTTTCTTGAAGGACTTGTTCA
The DNA here is from genome assembly GCA_963921405.1 of Cepaea hortensis. NCBI lineage: Eukaryota > Metazoa > Mollusca > Gastropoda > Stylommatophora > Helicidae > Cepaea > Cepaea hortensis. Next base: position 65,367,333 of record OY992884.1, read on the forward strand.
TTGGTCTTTCTGGCTGTCCATGGTATTCTTTGCATTTTCCTCAGAAACCACATCTCTACAGCCATCAGATGTTTTTCAGCCTGACTGCTCATTGTCCACGCTTCACATCCATACAAAAGTGCAGGTTCAATGTAGCATCTCAACACTCTTTTTCTCGTTTCAATTGACATCTTTTTATTGGTCAATATGTTTTTCATCTTGCTAAAGGCTACTTTTGCCATGGCGATTCTTGTTCTAATCTCTTCAAGGCATCTCCCATCAGATGTTATTACTGTTCCGAGATAATTGTACCTGCTCACTTGTTGAAGAATATTCCCATTTACGTGTATATTACATTGTGGTATTTCGTCCTTCCTAGTGACGACCATAATCTGTGTCTTTTTACAATTTAATTCTAATCCTAGTTGTTCACTGTGTGTAACAATCGCATCTACTAAATTGTGCAGGTCCTGTTCATTGTCTGCAATCAAGACTGTATCATCTGCATATCTAATGTTATTGATGCATCGTCCCCCAATGTTGATTCCTTCCATATCTTCAATATTTCTGAAAATACTTTCACTGTACAGGGAAAACAGATCTGGAGACATTACACATCCCTGTCTCACACCCCTTTTAATAGGCTGATATTGGCTTACTTCATTATCAATTCTTATGGCAGCTTGTTGTTTCCAATATATATTTTTTACAAGTCTAAGATCTTTTCCATCAATTTGTAGATCTTCAAGCATCCTTATCATGTTGACATGTCTCACTTTATCAAAAGCCTTTGTGTAGTCAATAAAGCAAAGGTGTAGATCTTTGTTTACTTCTATAGAACGTTCGATTATGTTTCTCAGTATATACACAGCATTTACTGTACCCTTGCCTTCCACAAATCCACATTGTTCTTCTCCTATTTCAGGTTGTATTTTCCTCCTAACTCTTTGCATGATAATTCTTAGCAAAATCTTCGTGATGTGACTCATTATATTAATTGTTCGATGTTGATCACATTCCAAGGCTCCTGATTTCTTTGGGATTGCAATAAATACAGAATTACATAACTCCTGAGGTATATTTCCAGTATCATATATTGTATTAAGCAGACTGGTAACTTGATCTATTCCATATTCTTCTAAAGCATTAATCATTTCTGTTGTGACGCTGTCTGAACCGGGGGTCTTGCCAGATTTCATATGCTTAAGAGCATTCTGAACTTCCATCTTCAAAATTGCTGGTCCTTCATTATTATTTTGAACATCATACTTTTCGTCTCTGTTATCGTCATACAGGTTTTTCACGTAATCTGGCCATTCATGTAATATCTGATCTTTTTCTTTTTTAATTACCATATATATATATATATATATATATATATATATATATATATATATATATATTATGTCTGTATTAATTATACTTGTGGCAGTATCTGTATATATATATATATATATATATATATATATATATATATATATATATTATTCGTCTGTATTAATTATACTTGTGGCAGTATCTGTATATATATATGAGTTTATATTGCTATTGCTCACAGTGTCTAAGAGCTAACTTGTAAAACAAGAGCACTTACAGAATGAAGCTATGAAGGTGATCCTGGGGTGCACTAGGGACACGCCGATAGTGTGTGTTAGATATATCCTGGCTTTGTTAACGAGTCCAGACAGACTAAATGTGCAACAGTCCGAGAAGTCAAGTTCAAGGAACATATCCTGTATACAGCCCTGGACACAGATATGGGAAAAAAGGAAAATCGTGGATGGCTCAAGCAGAGGAAACAGTCAGAGAAGTGTTCATGCTTGAACACATTGGAAGACAAAAGACGCGTCTCAGAATGGCAGACAAGAAAATATCAGATCTGTACTGTCATAATCACACCGGATCGGTAGTGTAGGGACTGGCCTGAAGACAGCGCTGAACGGGAGATGCAACAATTGATTCACATCGATTCACGTCTTGGTGATGTATCCGTCTGCATGGATGGCTCTGTGCTAAAATGCAAAAGAAGTATCTGGGGTTCATAGCGAAGGCTAATGGACAATGTTTAATTAAAACGAGACTTTGCATATTATACCAAAACAACTAGTCTGAGAATGGAGGTGGAGGCAGTCACAGTTGCGTTCCGCCAGCTGGAGGATAAAACAGCACATGCAATGTGATTGTAACGGAATAAAAGATCATGCTGAGCAGGGTGAAGGCCGGCATGTTACATGCAGATGGCATGCGTCAATTTTAAAAATCTAACATATGGAGTATTCATTTGATCTTTTGCCTAGGGAAAGCTGGTGTGTTGGAAAATGAACTGGCGGACAAATTGGATGGATCTGCACCGCTGAATGGGGTTCGTGTGAATGATAATGCAAATGTGGTCAGGGCCCTTTGGAATCATGTGTAGAGTGTTTAAGAACGGATAGAGAATCATTGGCTAAAGAGAATGATTAGGCAGAGATCATCAGATGCTCTGACCGACAAACAGTGGAATGGTCAAACGATGACATTATCGTATTGTAACTGGCATCATTAGTAATTGGAAATGTCCCGAGTCTTGAGGTGTCGGTTCTTGATTCAACTCAACTCAACTAAATGTTCCCAAATAGTTCTAAATATGGTTCGCTCGAAATGATTTAGCCCAGCTGCACTTCCATATTCATTTAATCTACTAAATGTTGTAGGGCCTAGTATTTATTTGAGACTGTGATCATAAATTGTTCCCTAGTTTATTGATTTCTGATTTACCCTACATTATATTGATTTATGTGGTTATGTGATGTTATTAAGTTTCAGTTTAATTTTACCTATCAGAAGATTATGACCTATATATACGCCTGCCCCTCTAAAAACTCTCACGTTATCTAGATATGATCTGAATGTCTTATTGATACAGATACGTTCAATTTGATTGTGTGTTTTGTGGTCAGGTGGCAACCATCTTAATGTGTGGATTATTTTTTTTTTTTTTTTTTTTTAGCATATCCTTTACAGGACTTAGCTGTCAACACCAGTATCTTTCAGCTGTATGTTGATCTCTTGGCAAGATTACGCTCAGTAGTTTGCCATTGCTTTCTGAGCGGCCGGCTCAGTATCCCGCAAGTCACGAGCGGGGGTCGAACCGCCTCAGCTCTCGTCCGCTACGAGACTCTGCGTGATAAACGGGATTACAGAGAGAAAGTGTTGTAGCCCCACAGCCAGAGAGACCGTCTTGTGGATTATGTTATGAGGAAAAACGTTTTCTCCTATCATGTACTGATTCTCTGCGCAGCAATAAACAAATACCACTCCATCTTCATTCGTTAGCCCATGTTTGTGTTAAGCCATGATCTCAACAAAGCCCGTGTTATCTAATTCTGCATTGACATCCAGGTGTCCTATAATAATGTTGATATTTCGATTGCATTTACTGCTCACAATTCTCTGGAGTTTCATATAAAATTCTCCCTAACCGGTTCATCCTTGTCATTTGTGGGAGGTAGCACTGAATAACATTACATTTTTTTTAGTGGTTCTAATAACAAAGTGTCTACAAGGTGTGGACTGCGCCTGGCCCTGCAACTAGTAGGGTTATGATCGGCTAGCTTCTCCCAGAAGTGGTGAAAAGTTAAAATTAGTAGCCTCCCCAAGCCTGCAGATTACAAAGTCTGTGGGCCAATGAGGCTCTGGCTTGCCAGGAGGGACGCACTCCCCTAAATCAGATGGATGTCCTAAACCTACGATTGGCCTAGCATGCCGGCAAGCGATGTTTATACTGCTCGTATAAAAATTAAGAAGCATTATCGGACAGATCCAAATGGATATAGTCCCTGCAATGTTAAAGCTCATACTGGGAAAATATTTTGCAAAATTCTTGAGAAAAGATTGCGACCTTCATTAGAACCCAGCTAAGCGAAACACAACCAACTTGAATATAGGAAAGACAAAGAATGCACAGATGCCATCTTTGCTCTTAGACATATTAAAGAAAAATCAATCGAATTTAATGAAACACTATACTTAGCATTTGTCCATCAAGAAAAAACATGTGATAGAGCTATGGGAAACCCGCAGTCGATATGGAGTGAGTAAGCATCTACCAAACTAATGTAGAAGCTTATACAACAACAGCGAATGCATATTAAGAACAAATGGAGAACACGCAGAACCCTTCAACATAAGATCCGGAGTAAGACAAGGTTGTGTTCTGTCCTCTCTCTTGTTCTTAGCCTATATAGACAGCATATGTAAGGCAACCAGCCACACAGAGACAGCAACAACACCACATGACAAACAGAACACGAAAGAAGAACCAACAGCAAATTAGACCATTAAAGTACCCATATTTACGGACGATCAATATTTAATAGTAAAATCAACAGGACAATTAAAAGAATTACATGAACTGTCTAACTGATGTGTGTAAGAACATATCATTAAATGAACTCATGTAAAGCAGAGGTAATGGCTATAACCAAGAAAGAATAACAGTACAAAGATTCATCTAACTGAACACCACCTGAAGTAGGTAAAGAGCTTCAAGTGCCCAGAAAGTATAATATCATCAAATGACAAATTAGAAGAAGAGATCGAAAATATATGTAATAAGGCAAAACAGCACATTGGACATATGACAACAATACTAAAGAACAAATGAGCATCAATAGTTCTACAACACAATCTTCCTACCAACTCTATGCTACCAATGCCAAACCTGGGCATTGACAGAAAAAGTAAAACGAAAAATCACAACAGAAATGGGATTCCTGAGAAGAATGCTCGATGTATCAAGAAAAGAGAAAATCCAAATTGAAGAAATCAGGACTAAAGTGGGGGTTATAACTGAGCTAGATTTTATCAGAAGACAAGTTAAATGGCTTGGCCATGTAAGTGGATTCCCAACTAACAGTATACCACAGCACGCAATGATGTGCAGACCAAATGGAAGCAGAAGAAGAGGCAGGCCACGTAAAAGATGGACAGAAGGAATAGCAGAGTCCATGGGCTTCTCAATACATGAAGCCCATAAACGGGCACTCTCCTGCTGTGTATGCGTCACCTCGACACCGCAAGATACAAGAGGGACAAGATGACATGAGAATAGATGAGAAAAAACAAAGGAATCTGTTGGATGCTTTGAGTTATAAGTTTTAACCCGCAAGTCCATTGTCTGAGCCCTGTCAAGAGCTGACAACTCTCGGAGTAAGGTTGACACACATACATTTCTCCCGACCCGGTACCCGAAGTACCGACTCAATGGGGAACCAGTAGGGGGTTAAATCAGGTACTGGCATTTCACATCTGCAGAGAGATAAGTTAGGATATAACCAGCTCTTGATTCCGCCCAGTACATACAAACTGGCCTGGGATACTGTTGTATCCACAAGATTTAGAACTACTATAAAAATATTATGGATATATTCATCAAATGATGCATATTGCAGGAGCGGCTGGCCTGGTGGCTAGAATGCCGGATTCTCCTTCGGGAGACTCGGGTCCGAATCCTCGGTTAGGTATGGAGTTTTTTTTTTCTGTCGGGGGCAAAAAAAAAAACTCTAACATGCACAGATCTCGGTCTTAATTCTTCAGGCTCAAGACCCCCCCCCCCCCCCTCCCCCCTAACCACACATCGCAAGGCACTATATTGGCAGTAAATGACAGACAGTTTTTGATAGTTGCAGATGCATATTGATTCGCACGTTTTCATTACAAACCGTTAGTATTGTTCTGTATCCAGAATATATGAAAAAAGTATCCCGCCTGCCTCGCCACACGCTGCTGTGATCTTTTTTGTCATACAATTGACTATTGGTGAGTTTCTGGAATGTAAGTAAAATATGAGAATGATAATATTTCAATCAATTTTATTGAAGATTAAAACAGCTGACAAATAGTTTAAATGCTGTTGCTGTCCACTGTCGTCTGTCTCGTGTTAAATTGCATTGTCCTTTACAGGATGCCGCAATCAATCCCACAATTTTATTCAGGTTTTGCAATTTACTAGGCGAGGAGGCAGATTCAGTAGTTTGCAATGGTTTTCTGAACGATTTACGGTTTTACCATTGTTAAAATGCAAAGCATGACTGTCTGCTTCAAGATCACGGTACACAATTTTGAACCCGACATGCAAATCGCATTCGTTACCTCTTTGCCACAGACGCCAGTCTGTCTCGTGTAGTAGCAAACTTATTAGTTAGTTAGTTAGTTAGTTAGTTAGTTAGTTAGTTAGTTAGTCGCGGTTCCAACTTCACAGCAACGGTTCATCCCCATTATGCTCCGTTCCTGTGCCAGTTAATATCACACAAAACGCTCTCCACTGCCCAATGTGAAAAGTGGAAAAGACAGGAGTCTCGACAAACAACAGCCCGCACAGATACATTGTGCATAATGCCGGCGCCAGAATGTCAACACAATAGTCCCCCACGAAACATCCAGTTCATCTCGATCGAATCGGTAGTCATTTTCCCATCTGGATGTTTCCTAGATGTTCACCCACACAGTCCACGAAAATACAGTTCATCGTCGATGGTAGTGGCTGTCACCGCCTCACTGGGATATCTAATAAAGGGCTGCAACTCCAGCCCAAGGGAAACCATTGAGTCGAGCAGGACCCAAGTAATCTAGAACCTTCTAGATAAAGATGGTCACCAAGTCCATGATTCCGTGGACACTGATGTGGCCCGCCTAATGCGGGGTCCACGAGGAACTCGGACAGAGTTACCGCCCGTGTCGGGTTAGGACACGCGGAGACGGGCAGAGGACGAATGGACTTGAGAGAGGCAACAGGGCCTGCCTTTGAGGGACTCTATAGATATCAATAGATATATAGACATAGGCTAGATAGTTTGCTAGACTGTTGAATGATACTTATGTGTTTGATGTTTACTATTTGGGAGATGTAATCGAGCGCGGGTCTGTTTACCCATTGCGCCAACGCATACTGTATATGTAAATACAATAAATATTCGATCTCATAACGAACAGATTTATTGTTGCCTGTATGAACCCAAGTTTAGTTATCTAGATAACAGTGCAGTCAACCAGAAGCCCAGCAGCCACGCATTTCTGCATAAGGCAAAAACCGGTCAACTCTGGGACATAGCCAGCTGCCATCGCTCTGAACATGCAGTCACATTCCAAAAAACCTCGGGCAGATTCAAAAGCATTTCACACGAAACCCACAGCTCACAGTGTCGCGCCACGCACTCACTCGGTAGCAGGGCAACGGAACCATCAAGTGCACAAATATTATGCTTTCAACAGCAAGCAGCTCCCAGAGTAATCAATTGCAGATATTTTTTAGGTAATTCACCAGTTGCACTTGCTCTTTTTAAGCTTACTTTCTGTGAGCTATACCTGAGAAATTCTGAAATATTCATTCGTCTAATAGCTCCAACATGATTAATCTAACAGTGTTAATTAAATAAAATGTTTGTAGACATGTTACTAATATTTGAAGGAAATTAGGAGTGCTGTTTGAATAATGACACAGATAGGATACTTTAAATTTAAGACTGAAAGAATCACACAATTAGATACTGTAACTTTTAGTCTGAAAGAATTACACAGATACTCTTCAATTTTAGCATCCAGCCTGCTGACTTAGACAAATATATACCACAATTCCTAACTACTGAATTACAAATAAACAATAACCGGCATCTGAATAAAGCAGAACAGGAATTAGACCACACTAAAAATATGCGACTGTCATGTTACTGTCCACTGCTGTTTGACAGCATTTGTCCTGTTCTGATCTGTCAAGAATATAACACTCCAGTAACATGCCATTCCAGTTCTATCAGTTATTAATGACATCGCAATTTACGATATGCTTTACAAATGCTGTTCTCTCTCTTTCTCTCTCTCTCACGCACGCATGTGCACACGCTCTCACAATCACCCACACTGACATATATACATATGTATAGACAACTATGTGTGTACACACAGCCAGGTCTATCTTGGAATAAAAAGCTGCAAAATTTAGTTGTCACCAATTGTTCAGGTGAGTGGGATGGAGAGACAGAGAGAAGTCGGGCAAAACATGAATTGAGTAAAGAGATAAAAATAGACAGTAATATCGGCAAAACGTCACTTTTCCCAGATTTTATTTTTCTCTAGAAAGTGGTGAATGTTCTCACCTAGTGATTGGTTCAAACATCCAAAATGTTCCATTTTATCAAAAAAAACTAAATTTTCTTACAGAATGAGAATTATATGACACATCCAAACAAGCAGAGAATCTACTTCAAAGAATGTATAAATTATGATTACAAAAGAATGTAAATTACGAGTTACAGCACTCATACACTGAATTCAATCAACAGAATGGACATTAAAATCACGTGAGAAATGCAACCAAGTACTGCCTTAACAAATGTTCATTAACAGATGCTTACAAATAAAATCCATGACAAATGTGAGTTTTTCTCCTGTACAATGTACAGAACACTTGGAAAAGTCATTAGCTACACAGAAATAATTCCACTCATATACATGGCGTCTTAAAGAACCGTGGAGCGTCTGGAGCTGACTGTTCCATCTCGGCCTTTACTCCGAACTGTTCCAGAAAGTACACTGTGTAGTGGAGGAAGGCCTCCTTCTGCAGATGTCACATCAGCATAGAAGGATTGTTGCTCTTCCAATTCTTGCTGGAACTGATCTTCTAAAGCCTGCTTGCGGGGTATCAGCATTGCCTTCCACTTGTTCATTTCCCCTGTGAACTGATCACTTATTGTTAACGATCTACCTCCGTTCAACGAAGTTAAACTGTCTCTCATTTGGACTCTCAGTCCACCCCGTGCACCGCGCCATAGTACTGCTCTTTCCACCTCTAACTTTACTGTTGTCACAACGTACACTATTTTGTTTCCCTTGGCAACAACATGAAAAGGTCTTCTTCACAGGGGAGTTACCATATATTATCGCTCGGTGCAATACGTGTTGCAGAAATCGTCATTACGCTTTTAATTTTCTGTCTGTTTTTGATATTCTCGCCAACATCCATATTTCTTCTTCTTCTTCTTCTTCTTCTTCTTCTTCTTCTCTTCTTCTTCTTCTTCTTCTTCTTCTTCTTCTTCTTCTTCTTCTTCTTCTCTTCTTCTTCTTCTTCTTCTTCTTCTTCTTCTTCTTCTTCTTCTGCTCTTCTTCTTCTCTTCTTCTTCTTCTTCTTCTTCTTCTTCTTCTTCTTCTTCTTCTTCTTCTTCTTCTCTTCTTCTTCTCTTCTTCTTCTTCTTCTTCTTCGTCTCTTTTCTTCTTCTTCTTCTTTCTTCTTCTTCTTCTTCTTCTTCTTCTTCTTCTTCTTCTTCTTCTTCTTCTTCTTCTTCTTCTTCTTCTTCTTCTCCTTCTTCTTCTTCTTCTTCTTCTTCTTCTTCTTCTTCTTCTTCTTCTTCTTCTTCTTCTTCTTCTTCTTCTTCTTCTTCTTCTACTTCTTCTTCTTCTTCTTCTTCTTCTTCTTCTTCTTCTTCTTCTTCTTCTTCTTCTTCTTCTTCTTCTTTCTTCTTCTTCTTCTTCTTCTCTTCTTCTTCTCTTCTTCTTCTTCTTCTTCTTCTTCTTCTTCTTCTTCTTCTTCTTCTTCTTCTCTTCAGCTTTCCGAGCCATTGAGGTTCTTTGCTGCAGATACAAGCCGTCTCCATTCGTCTCTCTGGATGACCTTCTCTTGCCAGTCGCTGATTCCAAGTGCTTGTAGGTCTGTGTGTATATTATCTTTGTATATCTATGTACCTCATATATATATGTGTTTGCATGTGTATACACCTAAACTCGAGTAAGACCACAGTCTGCTCTAGCAAAGAAAGGTGCGGAAGACGGAGGCATCCAGCCAGGAGGCGCACCACAGAAATCACGCAATCACACGTAATGAAATATGTCGACTAATGGTAAATGTTATGGTGCTCGCCCTGCTTTGAACCCCCAGGCAGGTGCAGTGCCAGGCCCTATTCCTCGAAAGTCACAAACCACAGCTACTTGAGGTCCTTCTCAGATGACCTGTTGAACCAGAGGACCTGAGAACAGAGCGTCAGGCCATACCAAACAAAGACTAAAACTAATGCTAATGTGAAGGGAGTCAGCAACAACAACAACAACAAAAAAAACAAAAACAAAAAACAAACAAATAGAACTAGAAAACATCTTGGACCAAGAAAAGGTAAGCGTATGTTGTTTTGCTAGAAACTCACCTCAATGAAAATTAAATGATGTCTTGGAAATTGCCAGTACTAGGGACACTATTTTCTGAACTTAGCAGTCAGCATAAGGTCACCACACAGTGGATACCATCCAACTGTGGAGTACCCGGAAACGACAGAACTAATCGATTGGCTAAGGAATGAGCACAGAAGAACAGCCTGATGTGTCAGTTACATACCACCAAACGAAAAGAATGATCAAATCAGTCAGAAGGCCACCAAAACCTGCTCAAGACGACTACCACTTTATGGAAAGACAAGAACAAGTCATTATTCTGCGCTTCAGAACAGGACACAATAGATTACGCAACCACATGTATACAATATTCAAGATTGGTGAATCAGCCATGTGCACATGTGGATTCGCGTCGCAGACAGCAGAGCACATACTCAAAGACTGCCCAAATTACAACATGTTTAGGCAAACCTTCTGGTCTAGAGAGACAACAGTGGAAGATAAACTCTATGGACTGCTGAGTGAACTAAGATGGACAGCTAAATTCATACATGAGGCAACATTGCAGTTATAGACATAATTAAGGCGAACGAAAGAAAAAGAAGAAGCATTAAATTACGAAGGTCAAGCACTTTTTACTAAAATATATAATTAGAAAGAAATGTTATCAAAAATGTTAAAACAATAATAACGGTACATGAAATTCTGTAAAATTCAACAAATGACTGAAAAACAAAGTAAAAAAAAATTATTTCGAAAGCCATCGCTGGCGGCAAATATCAGTTGTCGGGCCGCATGCGGCCCGCGGGCCGTTGTTTCCCACCCCCTGCTCTAGAGCCAGATTGAAAAGGAGCGGCGATAGTGCATCACACTGTTTAAAGCCAGGTGTTATTTGGAAAGGGTTTGATTTCCTGCCCTTATATGTTACTATATTATAAGTATCTTTCATGCATAGTCTGCTCATGTTGATTAACTTCCTTGGTATTCCAAATTCCTGCATAGCATTCCATAGACTATTCCTATGGACACTATCATAAGCCTTTTTAAAATCCACAAAAATGTTTTGGAGATCTCTTTTATATTCCCATTTTTTCTCGGCCATTTGTCGTAAGATAAATATCTGATCAATTGTTGATCTGTTTTGTCTAAAACCCGCCTTTTAGTCACCTAATATGTCTTCTGAATATGGTTTTAGTCTATTTAGTAATACCGCGGATAGTATCTTATAGCTCGTGGACAGTAGTGATATTCCTCTATAATTTTCACATTGGAACTCGTCTCCTTTCTTACAATTAGGTATCAATAAAGATTCTTTCCAGTCACACATTCGTATATATATATATATATATATATATATATATATATATATATATATATATATATATATATATATATATATGTGTGTGTGTGTGTGTGTGTGTGTGTATGTTTGAGAGAGAGAGAGAGAGAGATAGAGAGAGAGAGAGAGAGAGAGAGAGAGAGAGAGAGAGAGAGAGAGAGAGAGAGATTTGTCTCAGTAACTCTTTTCAAACCAATGATGCACTTTCCACAAGTACTGACTTATTCTGCGTGCCGAAATTATGTAGCATTGTCACAAAGTTTGCCGACAATGTAAGAAAAGAATGGTCTACTGTCACAGGATTTTTGGAAGGGTCGATCAATGAAACACTGTTGCGGCCTTGTCTACAAGCGCCGGCATCCTTTGATGTGTTGTCGATCGAGAGAAAAAGACTGTTGCGTCAGTTGTTTACGGGCGGCAACCAGTCTTGTGAAGTTGGAGACAAATTGTCTCTGGGGGGGGGGGGGGAGTCTGCTAGATCTTTGTTGTGGAGAAATGAATTTATCTAGATCACAGGCCTGAGTGACTTTTGAAGTACGGAAAACCAGTCCCGAGATGGAGACGGGAGGGCCACCTGTTGTTGACAGAGAGTGACGTCATCTAGGCTCCGTATTAAAACTGGCTGGGTAACCCACTTTTGGGGAGTCGACCAAGTGTTGTGAAAACTTCACGGACGTGTATGTAATGTTCCTGGCTGGATTATAAAGAGAGGCTACAGTGTCTTGTGTTAAATTATATTGGCGGACATTTACCCATTGTGTGGTTGAGTAGTCTCAATTTAAAGCCAGACTCAATATATGGTAACTGAGTAATTTAGACCTAAATGGGATTATTCTTAGGAATAGAGTGTAGTCATGTGCATTAGGAGATTGTAATATAGGAGTGTCGGCAACAGTAGGCAATCGCGTTATTAAACTAGCTAGTGTTATATATCACTTAACTCAGCTGGTTGAGAATAATGTAGTGGGATGATGTTTAAAGAGATTGAGGATGGTTGGGGGATAGGGGCAATGTCCAATGGTAGGATCTTCCACTGGGGTGTCTACTGGGTTTCTGCACTTTGCCTTTGGTCTTTCCTTGTCTTACCTTGACTCAGACCGAGCTGATGAGCTCCTCTGCCCTATGACAGAGTTTAGTTCACTGTTAGAGATCTGAGTGCGGCCGTCGGCCTGCACTCACCTAATAAAGGTCAGTATCAGGTTGCTCTCACCGGGTGTGTTCTCTCTTCAACAGGTTCCATTCCGTTCACGAAAAGAACAAGCTGAAAAGTCAGTGACGAAGATTATGGCTAGTTCATTGAAGAAAGCTTTACTCGGCGGCTTTTGCAATGGGCCCATAAACAAAAGGGTCTGCAGGAACATGGCTCTGCTGAGCAGGAACCGATAATTATCTGGGAATGAATCCTCAGAGATAGGGTTCACCTAAGTTGAGTGAAGTTATTTCCCATACTACATGTAACAGGAAACACTAGTAATTATAGAGGGAAGTTGAACACCTAACATAGTGTTTTCTCAGTTAGTGGATTCCTGTGGAACTGTAACATGAACATTGTGATCGTGAAAATCCATGACAATTACTAGTGAACAATATTTTTGTTACAAGTGACAGTGATCCATATTTCACGATACAAAGATGGTTAAATCGCAGAACTGTAGTGACATTTAGTTACACGGTGTGTGACAGATTCAGAGTCAGTATTGGACTATATCCATTTGTGGTGACCAGATATCTGGAGTATCAGGAAGCTATTGGAGGAAGTCCCCACGTGACCGAAGTGAAACATCGTTTGGTGATGTCATTGTGTACTGAGCTATGGTGATGTTGTGTGGCCATTACTGGGATGATCAGACTTTGCTCCTGAGCTATTCGGTCTGATTCTGCAGAGACACTAGAGTATACGACATACATTCTACACCTGCACTTCGCACATACATGCAATTTTCTTCATTAAATTAATTTGTTATTAATTTTAGAAGCTAGAGTTGTGTGGTATGTTGTGTTGGAGAAGAATGAGAGGGGGCATGGTCCAGTGGTGAGAGAGAGAAATATATATATATATATATATATATATATATATATATATATAGAGAGAGAGAGAGAGAGAGAGAGAGAGAGAGAGAGAGAGAGAGAGAGATCCAGTGACTGATGAGGTGTTGTGGACGGGAGTCTAGTGGATTCTCCAGAATAATGATATGGGGTTAAAAGAATGGGGATGTTGATTCCCCTCACCCCAGGGACGACATATATATAAATACGACATCAACCCATTGTGGTATTGGACTCTGAGCGTCTATGTGATCTAGCATATTTAACTACCGGGTGTTTGGACAGTCCCACTACACTTTGTATGTAGAACAAATTTGAAAAATGAAATACATGATGACATCAAAATATGGGCTAACAAATTCTTTAACTTAATTACAAAAGACACTACTATGGTCTAACGAAGTTTTTAAAAAGCTGGAAAGTACCAATTAAATATTCATTGTTTGGAGTGCACAGAATTACTCCAGCAGACGCCAGCCGTTTGCTGCATACTGCTTCACGATGGACTGTAGAGCACATTTTTTGATGACAGCATATACTTCATTTTTAAAAATTTTACAAACACTCCGTTTATAACAAACTGGACAACATTTGTTTGCAGGTGATTCATTACACACCAGATCAAACAAAATGCAGCTTTGAAATGTTTGCATTGGGGTCACTTTCTTTATTGTTATTCATATGTTGGATTCTTATCAGACGAATGATTGACTGTACACATGTACTGACTTACGTTGCTTCGTTGTCTTCAGAATAATAGTCACCGATACTTTGAATGCAGACTACCCAGTATTTCAACACATCAGGAAAGTTATTGTAGCAGACGGATTGTTGAAATTCTCTCAACACTAGAAATAAAACACTGGCAGAATTACCACTATAAAGGTTCAAAACAATAGTTAAATAGTTGCTATATTAAATGTTATATTGGCGAAGAATGGCGACATACACTTGATTGTAAAATGGCATGTTAAATGCGATATGTATATGTTAACGACACGGTACAAAATGACATCATAATTATGCAGCTTTCGCATATGTCACCACATATACTAAACATCACATTTACGTGAGATCAATGAAAAATCCCCCAGTAACACAAGTCTCATTAGTATATGCCCGACAAATATGCGTATGCATGACAAATACATACACATATATAAACATATATAAATGTGTATACGTTTTTTGAGAAACTGGGTAAAGTGTAGCCCAATGGTTTTAGATATCGAACAATATTTCGTCCGAGTATAAATGTTAATTAGTTGCATGTCCCTTACATGACTTCGCAATCAAGCCAGCAATTTTTGTTGTTTGCTGATTGTTATCCTAGGCAATGTCTATGCTCTGCAGTTTACCATTGCTTTATGAACGACCAGCACCACATACCATTCAAACTAACTGGAAGTGGCAGTGGTTTGCCTAGTCAATTTACAATAGGAAATGAGGATTCAAGACTCTTTTTTCGTCTTCTATAAGCCTATGTGACGTCACGAGAAAATGTCACGTGAGGGTCATGTGCTTGAGTCTCAATTTCCATATTTCTCGACCTAAGAGAGATAAACATTTCCTGTTTTCTTTGTTAACTGAGACGTTACAACTTCCGATCTTGTATTTTAAAAAAAAATCAATTTCAAATAATAAACGATTGCTTTTTTATTGTCGGTGGTGGGAGGGGTTTAAATACCATCTTCATACACAGGTGTAGAGGTACGGATTAGGGTGACCTGTTTCAGAACTTCACATAAACACCGTAAACAAAATAAAAGAAAATTTAAATTAAAATAGTACGGTTATTACTGGTTGTAATAGCTATGGCTTAGTGTCTTAAACACTATCATCATACACAGGTTTATGGATACGGATTATATTTACGGATTTCAGATCTTGAAATAAATACCATTGTCACCGCCTCACTGGGATATCTAGTAAAGGGCTGCAACTCCAGCCCAAGGGAAACCATTGAGTCGAGCAGGACCCAAGTAATCTAGAACCTTCTAGATAAAGATGGTCACCAAGTCCATGATTCCGTGGACACTGATGTGGCCCGCCTAATGCGGGGTCCACGAGGAACTCGGACAGAGTTACCGCCCGTGTCGGGTTAGGACACGCGGAGACGGGCAGAGGACGAATGGACTTGAGAGAGGCAACAGGGCCTGCCTTTGAGGGACTCTATAGATATCAATAGATATATAGACATAGGCTAGATAGTTTGCTAGACTGTTGAATGATACTTATGTGTTTGATGTTTACTATTTGGGAGATGTAATCGAGCGCGGGTCTGTTTACCCATTGCGCCAACGCATACTGTATATGTAAATACAATAAATATTCGATCTCATAACGAACAGATTTATTGTTGCCTGTATGAACCCAAGTTTAGTTATCTAGATACGAGCAAGACTATGACAACCATAACAAAAAATAGAAATCATTAAAAATAACAGACGGTGGTTATTATTGGTTATACAGTGGTACCTAGGGTTACGAACGCCTTTGGCCACGAACAATTCGTGTTAAGAAAAACTTCGACATTTTTATGTCTCTGGTAACGAACAAAGCCTCGGGTTACGAACGAAGGCGAGAGAGAGAGAGAGAGAGAGAGAGAGAGAGAGAGAGAGAGAGAGAGAGAGAGAGAGAGAGAGAGAGAGAGTTTAACGTTGGAGACAAACGATCGCGTACAGTACAAATGACGGCCACGCAGTACTAATATCGCTTAGAGCTAGTCTAGTAGCCTAGATTTGCACGCGTGCGCAGCCTCACTTTCATTGGCTTTGCTGCACAGCAGTGAAATATTTCTTAGCAGTGGCACTGTGTTTAGTTTATCTCTTTCATTATTTTCCTTGTTAACCCCATCGATTATGAGTTCGAAGAACGGTAGTGGTGCTGTTAGGGAGCAGAAACGTATAACAGTGGGGGGTAAAGAAGGTAATAATTATGAAACATGAAAATGGCAAAATCAACTATCTCCACTATCATAAATAAAAAGAGTTACTCAAATCAGTCTATATGGCTAAAGGCGTAACTAAGCTGCAGAAGCAAAGATCTCAAATTTTAGAGAAAGTTGAACATTTCTCTTGATCTGGATCAATGAAAGACAACTTGCATGAGACAGTGTTAGTGAGGCAATAATATGTGAAAAGGCAACGCTGTTGCACATTGATTTATTGACGAAATTGCTTTTTCAGAGCTGAGCCGGGTACGAAGGACATTCCACTCTCACTCAGACGTTTTTACGTTGTGCCAATTTTATTTGCATCCTTAGGAGGGCACATCCGACATCTGCGGGCGTTTTTTTTTTTTTCAGGTTAGACTTCCTAGGTGTTTCGAGTTACATGTGACTGTTGTGTTGTCGTCTGCATCTCAGCTGGTCAAGTTAGAACAGCCGAAGATATCACTGTCAACTCTCACGGGAAGTCATGGGCACACTACGGGCACTCCCCACCATCCAAGGAGGCTTCAATAATTGCAGAGTCGGCACATGTCTCATACACTGCATCGTGCAAGTTGCTTTTCATTGATCCAGATCAAGAGAAGATTTTCAACTTTCTCTAAAATATGGGGTCTGTGCTTCTGCTACTTAGTTACGCCTTTCGCGTCTGACTTCCACGTAATGGATTCGCTAGCCAAGCGTTACATTTCGTGTTAATGAGAGACATCCACTCAGCAAGCTTGCGCATCGAATTTCCACATAATGGATTCGATAGCCAAGCGTTCCATTTCGTGTTAATGAGACGTTTTTCCATCTTTGATTACGCTCACTCAATGAGTTTTGGATACAGACTTGCATGGTAACCATTGAGTGCGACTGGGACGCTTTTTCCACCTTTAGTAACACACACTAGGTTGGCTGCATGTGCTTCCAGCTCATCATCTTACCTCTATTCAGCAGTGGGTGAGTATCGGCTCGGCCCTCACATCCTAGGGATATTGACTTAGATGCATTCAGCCATATCCCTCAGCTGAGGGCCTTAGAGAAAGTGTCTGAACCAATAATGCAGTGGCATCGTGCGCATGATTCGGACGTTGAGTGAAATAGATTTGCTTATCTCTAGCCTTTGATTGTCCTGTCACCAGTCTACCCGCAAGCCAGCAGATGTGTGTCTCAATTGGTTTGGTTACTATCCTTTACCTGTCCGACATGGGAGACCCTACCAGTAGATGTGCTACCGTCGGCATAGCTCTTGAGTTCATCGGAACACGCAAGCCCTTCTACCACGACAAGGTGGAGACACGTCGCAAGGGAATGCATTACTATATGCTGGAACTCCTATAAGATTAAATTCTGATCAAAAGACCAATTTCTTGAGACCCAGGTGAGTTAGTCTTATCACGTCTACATTGTATTACTGTTGTAATAAATTACTC
The DNA here is from genome assembly GCA_963921405.1 of Cepaea hortensis. NCBI lineage: Eukaryota > Metazoa > Mollusca > Gastropoda > Stylommatophora > Helicidae > Cepaea > Cepaea hortensis. The sequence goes on from OY992884.1 coordinate 65,385,199, forward strand.
ACAAGTGAAAAAATAGCAAGAGAGAAGTGAAAAAGAGGCAGGAGAATAAGTCGCCAGACATAAAAAGTGTGTGTGTGAGAGAGAGAGAGAGACAGAGAGAGAGAGACAGAGAGAGAGAGAGAGAGAGAGAGAGGAGAGAGAGAGAGAGAGAGAGAGAGAGAGAGAGAGAGAGAGAGAGAGAGAGAGAGAGAGGAATGTTATATGAAAGTGTGGGACAATAAGCTGCTGACAGGGATAGTCAAAAGCATATAAAGGATATCATTACATTGTGAAGTCCCAAGTGTCTCTCAGTTATTATGTTCATTACATATGTGATATTTGACTTACATGATTTTCCTCGATCACTGCAAAGGAAGTCCACTTGCCGGAAAGTGCTTTCGAAATCGTCATAGTAATTTTGACAAGATTGTGGGGCCTGTTCCAGACATTGTCTGCCAGTGCTGTAGTCCCTGGTGATGTACACGAAGAAGTGGGTAATATTTCGTTACGTATGAGAATGACAATATTAACTGAAATATTTGCATTCCGTAGAAACTACAATTAATCCAAAGTTAACTACTTGTCGTCGGCATATGTGGTTTGGAGATGATGAACGCAGTTTCACAGTGCCGACATATCGGGGTCTTCTAATTCCTTCGTTCGCTTGAAATTTATCTATAACTGCAGTGATGTTTCTTGTATGAATTTATCTGTCTTTTAAGTTCACTCAGCTTATCTTCCAATGTTCGTTATCTAGGCCTGAAGGTTTGCATAGAAATGTCGTATTTTGGGCATTAATGGAGTTGATTATTTGGTTGTTTCGGGATTTGAAATTTAAATATTGAGCACAACCCACTACTGGCAACGCTGATCGTATACTGGTACGGACCTATCCACGTCAATATGGAAGCACTATACTCGAGTTTCGCTCTCGTTTGAGCTCGTCAGTAGTGCATATCCCTGACCGGATCAAGAAACAAGCCTCGGATCGCTGGCGTGTAAAGCGGGTGTGTAACCACGCGGCACACGCTGGACACGCCAAATTATCATAACAGAATATCACAAAGCTACCCATCGTTGGCTATGCTTAAGATTGCCCAATCGCCGCAACTGACATCCGTCAATCGATGTGGACCCGAACGATCAGGACTTCTCACTGGCAAGGTACACCAGACCTCCTAAAATCCAGTGAGCAATAATCAAATTGATTATTTAGTTGTTTCGGGATTTGAAATTTAAATATTGAGCACAACCCACTACTGGCAACGCTGATCGTATTCTGGTACGAACCTAAGGCCTATCCACGTCAACATGGAAGCACTATACTCGAGTTTCGCTCTCGTTTGAGCTCGTCAGTAGTGCATATCCCTGACCGGATTCGGAAATAAGCCCCTGATCACTGGCGTGTGAAGCGGGTGTGTAACCACGCGGCACACGCTGGACACGCCAAATTATCATAACAGAATATCACAACGCTACCCATCGTTGGCTATGCTCAAGATTGCCAAATCGCCGCAACTGACATCCGTCAATCGATGTGGACCCGAACGATCAGGACTTCTCACTGGCAAGGAACACAAGACCTCCTAAAATCCAGTGAGCAATATCCAAATTCATTATTTGGTTGTTTCGGGATTTGAAATTTAAATATTGAGCACAACCCACTACTGGCAACACTGATCGTATTCTGGTACGAACCTAAGGCCTATCCACGTCAATATGGAAGCACTATACTCGAGTTTCGCTCTCGTTTGAGCTCGTCAGTAGTGCATATCCCTGACCGGATCCGGAAACAAGCCTCGGATCACTGGCATGTGAAGCAGGTGTTTAACCACGCGGCACACGCTGGACACGCCAAATTATCATATCAGAATATTACAACGCTACCCATCGTTGGCTATGCTCAAGATTGCCCAATCGCCGCGACTGACATCCGTCAATCGATAATGGACCCGAACGATCAGGACTTCTCACTGGCAAGGAACACCAGGCCTCCTAAAATCCAGTGAGCAGTTATCAAATTGACGTGGATAGGCCTTAGGTTCGTACCAGAATACGATCAGCATTAATGGAGTGTGTGATCTGCGGCGCTAATCAACATTTGCACCAATCTTGAATTGTGTATACATGTGGTTTCGTAATATGTTGTGTCCTTTGCTGAGGAGCAAATTAGTTATTGTTCTGATCTATCCTTAAGATGGTAGTCACATTGAGCAGGGTTTTGTAGCTTTTAAATGGTTTTATCATTCTTTTCTTTCGGTGGTATGTAACGGGAATATCAGGTTGTCCTTCTATTCCTTAGCTAATTGATCAGCTCTTTTGTTTTCCAAGTTATTGTACATTGAGATGGTGTCCACTGTATGAGGAACTTACGGTGGCTGCCAAGTTCAGAAAGTAGTGTCCATATTATTGGCAATTTCCCAGACAGGAGCGCCTCAAGTACTGATTTTGCATGTGTCAATAGCACCACAGGTTGTGTACCATGATTGGTATATATTAATTTATATGTTTCTATCTTGATTGCCTGAATTATTGCAGCATAGTTATGGCAGTACTTTAACGCCGGTACTCTGGTAGTGTCCCTAATATTATTGGGTATTCTATGCACAATCACGGTACTCCATTTCGAGGTAAGTTCCAGTAGGACGCATTCTTTATTAATAATTGACTGTGCATTACATACTTCGTTCACTTTAGTATAAGAGTGTACACACTTATTCTGCTTCTGATATAATATACAAGATTCTTTTTCTATAGCGAAGGAGGCCCATCCAAGTTGTAGTCTCAGTAATTTCCTGTTACTTGAAATATTCAGTTCATTTGTTATCTGCCACTTTCTTGTTGCAGCACTAAAACATGTGTAAGCGTGTTCTCCCATCCAGGTTTGATCCCACATTGTAGTCCGTCTCTCTGTTACGCTTTCCTTAATAGCCTGTTTTATGTCATCTTTACTTAGATTCATGCACATGTGGTTACTATTAGCTCTAGCTATTTTGGCTTCCTTTTGCGCCACTGCATTACGATATATTCCTACACGTGCAGGAATCCATGAGATCAACACTGAGCATCCTCGTGTGGATAAATGTGTGGTAGTTAGGCAAATCTCCGGTCTGCTGCAGATCTCTGTATTTCTTAAATCTAGGACTGGTGAAAGTGACTCAGTTGCAGCTGCGGGTCAGGATTATCATACACTGTTACAATAACCTTTAGTATTATAGTCTTTCCTGCGGTAACAATGGATGGATTCTTGGTAACCAAAAGTGGCTATTAATTTCCTATTGTGAAATGTATGGTCCTTAACCCAAAATATTGTCATGTCCCTGGGACCCATCTGTATAAATTGTGAGACTGTCTTTTATTAAATGTTGTATGAATTTACCGACCCCATCCTTCAATATGTTGGGATTTGATTCATTTAAAAGAAAATTAGTCATTACTTCACATCTGTTAACTCAGCTCTTAATGTAGCCAGGATGACTCTGTTCTGTATTGCTGTTTTTTGTTGTTGTTTAGTGTGGCATCTAGCTTAAGAATAATAAATAATGCTTTCATGATAAATCTGTCATCTAATGTACGATATATAGAACATAATTATATTCTTAGTGCTAGCAACTCATCCATGCCCTTTGAGAAATCTGAGCATATTTATGTGTCTTCTGCATGTTTCAGGCCAAGTTGTCAACATGTCTATTCCTGTTCAATTTTTTATTCAATGTCATATCCAAAAATATCATAGTACTAACCGTCTGTATATTGTGTCCATCTAATTTACTGTCAATAATTATATTTTTAATTAGTCTACCTTTACCGAAGTTTATTCCATCAGATTTCTCTACATTCAGATTGAAATCCCATTATTTCATCCAGATGGGGCCTTTGTGTCTGTAATTCTGTATATATGCTTGGGAGATATGTGCCTGTTCTCCATATTGCAGCGTCGTCATCATTCATAACATCTGTAAATTCATCTCCAATATCACTTATCATTATTGTTAAAATTGTGGTAGATAATGGGGAATGCCATTAATAAATATTTCTGTTTTATTTGTAATCGTTTTAATAGTTCTCCTTTCTTATTGTCCGTAACTGTTATACCGTAACGTTGATTTGTATTTGGTATTATATTAAGTATAACATTGTTTTTGCAAAGATTAATTTCTTGTGACTTCCAAAAATTCCTGGCGCTACAAAAGCATCCATTTCCTTTGGTACTGTTATTCTAATATATGTCTTTCTGTACATTGCTACATACATTAGTGTATGATTTTCGTCTCTTGAAGTAAGATTTCATCAAGGAAGATCAGGTTATGAATTGCTTGATTTATTATCATTATCTTTGTTATTTCTTCAATCTGGCTCTAGAGAAAGTTGTAAGGAGGGTAAAGGAGGAATGTGATATTGGAGGAACATCCAAGCTGCTTGGTTATGCAGATGATATAGATATTATAGGTGAAAATGAACAAAAGACATTGGAAATATTGACTCACTTAAAGGAAAAAGCCCAACAGATGGGGCTGATTATCAACCAAGATAAGACAGAATATAAGGTAATTTCAAGAGAAGGAATGGCTAAAAACTCTGGCCACATACAAATAGATAATATGACCATTAACAGAACGGAAATATACAAATACCTGGGTACAATATTCAACTGCCCCAACATCATAAGGGAAGAAATACAAACTAGAATCAATTCTGGAAATAAGATATACTATGCACTACAACATCTACTAAGATCAAAGGCGCTATCTCGTAACACCAAGATCACAATATACAAAACACTGATCAGACCAGTTGTGCTGTATGCCTCTGAAACCTGAAGTACAACGAAAGGAGACGAAGCCTTGTTAAAAACCTTTGAGAACAAAGTTTTAAGACGCATCTTTGGACCCATTAGGGATACACAAAGTGGAGAGTGGAAAAGAAGACGTAACAAAGACATTTATGATCTGTTTAAGTCCCCGCTAATCACTGGTATCATGAAAGCTAATAGACTACAATGGCTGGGGCATATAGAAAGAAAGGGAGATAATAAGGAAACAAATCTCGCTAACACTCTGGAAATAAATTACCGTAGACCCCGAGGTAGACCAAGAAGACGGTGGAGAGATAATATATATTCAGTCCTAAAAGCACTTGGAATCAACGACTGGCAAGAGAAGGTCAGCCAGAGAAACGAATGGAGACGGATTGTATCTGCAGCAAAGAACCTCTGTGGCTCGGAACGTTGAAGAAGAAGAAGAAGAAGAAGAAGAAGAATCTTTGTCTGCATTTGTAAACCTAATTGCTGTGACGAATTCCTCAAACGAATGTTGCCAATACATTAGACTGCCAGAGTAACTTACAATAATTGCATCATCATCATCATCATCATCATTATCATCATCATCATCATCATCATCATCAAGTGGCGTGCCGGCTGGCGTAAGCGTTCATGGCTGTCCACAGATCTCGGTTTTTGGTGTTCTGGATCAACTCTGCTGATGATATTCCTCACGCCACCGTCTCAATCCGTCCAACATCATTTCTCTTGGTCTGCCTCTGCCTCTCTTCCCCTCGATGTTTCCAATTATCACGATGTTCTCCAATGCCTCTCTTCTCATCACATGACCAAAGAAAGCTGTTTGTCTCTTTCTTATTGTTGTATATAGTGTTCTAGTTTCATTAGCCTCTTTCAGGCAATCGTTGTTAGTTACTCTGGTAGTTCAAGGAATTCGAAACATTCGTCTTAAAACCCACATCTCTGTTGCTTCTAAGTTCTTCCTAATTTGTTCATGTACATTCCAAGATTCACTGCCATACAGCAAAACTGGTTCTACATAGCATTTTAGCACTCTCTTTCTTACATTCATTGATAGCGACTTATTGCAAAGATACTCTTCATTTTCTGAAATGCGGCTTTTGCCTGCCCTATTCTGCTCTTAATCTCTGTTGTACATCTTCCATCTGATGTTATAAGTGCCCCTAGATATTTACAATTATCCACTTGGTTAAGGATTTTCCCTTCTTTTTCTATGTCACATTTAGGTGTTCCCATTTTCTTTGATATCACCATTGTTACAGTTTTCTTGATATTCAGGGAGAGCCCTTTCTGTGCACTCTCTGATACTACAATGTCCAATAATTGTTGTAGGTCTGTTGCATTATCCGATACAATATTGTGTCATCTGCATAGCGTATATTGTTTATATTATATCCTCGTATTAGTATTCCTGGCTTCTCTTTGATCTCTCTCATTATTACTTCGCTATATAGGGAGAAGAGATCTGGTAACAAGACACACCCCTGTCGTACTCCTAGCTTTATCTGTTCGCAATTACCCTCTTTATTTCCCATTTTAATTGCCGCTACTTGGTTCCAGTATATATTCTTTACTATTCTTAAATCTTTCCCATCAATGTTGATATCTTCCAACATTTTAATCAGCTCATCATGTTTTACTTTATCAAATGCCTTAGTATAATCTATGAAGCATAAATATATGTCTCTCTGTTTCTCTATTGACCTTTCTATTAGTGTTCGTAATATATATATATATATATATATATATATATATATATATATATATATATATATATATATATATATATATATATATATATATTGCATTGTTTGTACCTTTCATTCCATAACCACACTTTTCTTCACTAATATCCATTTTTATATTCTTTCTTGTTCTTTTCATTATAATTCTGAGAAGCTTTGTGACATGGTTTATGAGGTTAATTGTACGAAAAACTTCACATTCAATTGCCCCTGGTCTCTTTGGTATTGCAATAAATACAGATTTTAGCATATCGCTGGGTAAATATCCACTGTTGTAAATATCATTCAGCATGTTGGTTAATATATCTACCCCAAATTCTCCCAATACTTCTAATACTTCTACTGTGATTTCATCTGGCCCAGCTGTTTTTCCTTTCTTCATATGTTTCATAGCGTCAGCGACTTCTTCTTCTTTTACAATAGGTTGGCTACTTTCTTCTGTTAATTCTTCCCTTTCTCCATTATATAATTTTCTTATATACCCATTCCACCTCTTCATTATAGCACCTTCCTCCAATAATATCTTTCCTGTTTTGATTTCAAACACCCTGTATTTATTGTTATTTTTCTTCCTGTGAGCTCACTGATTTGTCTGTGCACACTTTTTTTTATCTTTAATGGAATTTAATTCATTTGTTTTGCATTGCTCGTTTAACAAACTTTCTTTTGCCTTCACACAGTTTCATTTTATCCATCAGCATTAAGATTTCTTCATTCATCCATTTTTTTCTTAGCTTTACGGCTTCTCTCGGGTAATATTTCTGTTCTAGTTTGATGGATGAAGTCCTTTAACATTTCCCATTGTTCATTTATACTCTGTATTTTAGCTATTGCATTGTACCTATTTTTCACAGTCACTCTGTATTGTTCTGGAATCTCTTTATCTACTTACAGAACCTCTTTATTAAGTCTCAAAGTCTTAACCATTTTCCTCTCTCTTTAATCGTACTTTTATTTGTCCACATAGTGGTACATGATTGTCACGGGACCACTGGTGTTAACGATCAGATGATAGATTTACAGAGACAGCTGCAAATTTTTGTTGATAGGGGGGGGGGGGGGACGGACACTTCCATCGGATCAAACGAAACCAAAAGTCTTTGAGATTTCCCCAGGACACAGGAAAATTGTCGGCATGTTATTTTTCCCCGAATCGCAAGATGAAAGGAAAAACGCCGTTTTGATTTCGTTGCCGCCAAGACCACCTGTTGTTGACAGCGAATGACGTCACTCGGACAATCTCCGACTGGAGGAAACCTAACTTATTTGCCGCCAGTGGGAAAAATTGAATTAAACTAGACTGAAGTGTTTGGCTAGCTCTGTTCAAATTTAGGAAAGAATCTATTGTGTTCTGTGTCAATTAAAGTTGATGAACATGTGTCTAGCATGGCAATGTGTAGATTCAATTCAGGATAGAGCTGGTTTACATAAGGTATTCACTAGATAGCGTTTAGGTATAAGTAATGTAGGATAGTCTAGTGATAGAGTTTAGGACTTGAGCATAGTGCTGTTGCTTTGTGGTTAGGTATTCTAGGAGTGTCGGCGACAGCAGGCAGTCGCGTTGTTAAACTAGCCAGTGTGAGATGTCAATTGGCTCAGCTGGTTGAGAATAGTGTAGTGGGATGATATTTGGAGAGATTGGGGATGTTTGGGGGATAGGGGAAATGTCCAGGGATGGGATCTTCCAGTGGGGTGTCTATTGGGATTCTGCACGTTGCCTTTGGTCTTTCCTTGTCTTACCCCAACTCAGACCGATGTGATGAGCTCCTCTGCCCTATGACAGAGTTGAGTCCACTGTTAAATATCTGAGTGCCGCCGTCGGCCTGCACTCATCTAATAGGGGTCAGTGTCGGGTTGCTCTAACCAGGTGTGTACTCTCTTTCACAGGTTCCACTCCGGTTATGAAGAAAACAAGCTGAACATTCACTGTTTAAGATTCTGGATGATTCAGTGAAGGAGATTTTATTCAACGGCTTTTGCTCTGGGTCCATAATCAAGAGGGTCTGAAGGAACATGGCTCTGTTGAGCAGAAACAGATAACTATCTGGAATTGATTCCTTAGTGATAGGGTTCACGGAAGTTGAGTGAAATTATTTTCCATACCACATGTAAAAAGAACAATATGGGTTATAAGGGGAACAGGAACAACGAACATAGCGTTCTTCTCAGTTATTAGATTCCTGTGGAACTGTAATCATTAACTGTGTAATCGTGAAACTCCAGAACATTTAGGAATGAATCATTTTGTTTCAAGTGACAGTGATCCGTGTTTTCACGATACAGGGATTGTTAAATCTCAGTACGGTAGGGACATTTAGTAACATTGTGTGTGATCGATTCATGATCAGTATTGGACTATATCCGTGATTGGTGACCAGGTATTTGGGTTATCAAAGAGCTACTGGAGGAAGTAAACATCTGGCAGGAGGGACATATCGTTTGGTGAGGTCATTGTGTGCTGAGCTATGATGATGTTGTGTGGCCATTACCGGGATGATCAGACTTTGCTCCTGAGCTGTCCGATCTGATTCTGCAGACACACTAGAGTATACGACATACATTCTACACATACACTTCGCACATACATACACTTTTCTTCATTAAATTAAATTGTTATTAATGTTTAGAAGCTAGAGTTGTGCAGTATGTTGTTTTGGGGAAGAATGAGAGGGGGCATGATCCAGTGGTGAGTGGTGAGAGAGAAAGAGGTATCCAGGGATTGACGGGGTGTTGTAGACGGAATCTAGAGGATTCACCAGAATAATTATATGGGGTTAAAAAGAATGTGGGTGTTGATTCCCCTCACCCCAGGGACGACACTATAAATAAATCCACGACAATGATCACTATTACCGTCAGCACCAGGCATTGTCTTTACATTAATTAATGCATTTCTAAATCTTTTATTAATAAGTATGTAGTCAATTTGATTGCGTATTTTCATATCAGGGCTTTTACATGTGTATAGTCGTCTTTTATGGTGTTTAAACCATGTGTTTCCAATTATCATAGCATTAATATTTGCTAATTCTATTAATTTCTCTCCTCGTTCATTTCTTGTACCTAAACCGTAATTTCCCACTATATCCTCTATATTTCCCTTTCCTAATTTTGCATTAAAATCTCCCGGTCTCAATGATTGCATGGAAAGATACTAATGACAATAACATTATATGCAACTATAAGAAAGCAACAAACATCATTCTTTGGTCGTGTAATAAAAAGAGAACATCGTGTCAACTGGAAAGATCAGTGGAAGAAGAGGCAGAGACGGAACAAGAGTATTGATGCTGGCTGGACGAGACGGTGGCACAAAGGAATATCATCAACATAGTTGATACATAGCAGCCAGGACCGAGACCAGCGGACAGATATGAATACCTATATCAGATGGCAAGGCACATTATGCTGATGATGGTGATGAATTGATATGACCTACCATCTATTGTTGTTTACCATTGTGTCTGTTCCGTGTGATGAAGGTGGGCAATTTCGTCAGCGAAGTCTTGGTTATCTAGCTGCTTTTTCCATTTCAGTCCAGTATATCGTCATAAAAATTAGTCCAGGTGACAAAAGACATTGCTGCTTGACTATGTTATTATCTCAAATGCCGCTGTTGTGCATTACGACGTGCACTACGTTCCTTTACTTTGCTACTTTTACTAAGAACAATTGGCGTTGGTAGTCTTAAGGCTTTAAACACTGCTTTGGAAAAACAGCTGACGTATATAATTACTACTGTCTATACGCGTTACAATATTAGAAGGCATGAGAATCAACTTCACAGCATGGAGTTTTGTCTCATCTAGCTCGGCCCTCTCTACACGGACCAGCTAACCGTCTGCTGAAAGAGTCCAACACATCAGTAACTGTGACGACCCCTAGAAGACTTTTAAAATACGGCGCTTGAAGGTTGAAATGGCTATTCGAAAATGAACTCACGACCCTCGGGGCATGAGGCACAAAGGTTAACCACTTCACAACGTAGACATCCCATTCCAGTCCGGTACGACCATCTACCCAGAGAACCTGCAGCCACTTTGCCCATTGGTGTTGAGATTGATTCTTAAGGTTCCTGGCGCATTACGGAAACATTAACCTGATCAAACCGTCTCGTTTGAACATATTATCCTCTGCATGAATGTTGCAATAGATATACGGGTGAAAACAAATCCTAACACGTAATTTTCTGACTACAATATCAATGTTTGAAATTTAACTTACGAGCAAACCTGGTCAATGTGAGGAGCTATAGTGCCAAAGTTATCGCGAAATTCGAAATACGGCAGATTGTTGAGAATAGATGAGCAGTCAGTAAAGTTCTCTGGGCAGCCACCTTCGACAATGGCAATGTAATCCGGAGAATCGATATGCGGCAGAATATAGGGAATATATGTGCTGTCAATAATGTTATCTGGGTTGCCATCTTCGTCAATTGAGGAGCCGCTATCTTGTCGTTTGTTAAATGTCCTGAAACATTCTAAACACATATTTTATTATAAATATATATTCTTTGAATATGCATTGATTTCGAAAAGCAAACGAAAGACAGGCCAGACGATCATAAACACAGCGCTCAGTACAAAATATAAGACAAACACATGTGTTGTGTGTAAAGTCGTGTAGTGTTAGGTCAATCCCTCTGGCACCAGACAGCCTGAACTAATCACAAGTTGTGGTAAGTAAAGTCAAAGTAAAGGACCCATTTTCACATCAGGCGGCTTGTTGGGTAAATGGTGCTCATCATCACCACGTGGCATACTGAAAATCGTGGACGGTCATATTTCGTCATCTCAGACAAGAGCAGTGGATCATCTCTGTGGTTTTCTCTTCTACCTGACGATTCTGCTCCCATGACGCACCCAGTTTACGCCGTTTCTCTGATTCTCTATGAATTGACAAAACAAGATTTTCTAGGCATCCACAAAGAAGGTAGTTTGCCATTGTTGTCTTTCTTACCAGTGATCATATTGGTCGATGACCGTAGCTAATGTCTCCATAATGAGATCACCTGGCCACAGTCGTAAAATTGAAGACCGTAGCCAACAACTATCTACCGACTGCTATTTAACTTCATCCATTACCTGCACCCAAGACTTCACGGGACTCTGATTTTCTAACAGGGTACTCCGCTATTCCCACTGGCCCTGTCTTCTATCTAGCGAAACCACAGCCAAAGTAACGGGCTTGGTAGAATCAGCGGGAAAGAAACCCCTGTTGAGCTTGACTCTAGTCCGACTTTGTGAAGACACATAAAGGGTGTGATATAGGTGGGAGCGCAAACGCAATTGAAATACCACTACTTTTAACATTTCTTTGCTTATTGAGTCAGTCGGTGGAGATTTGTCGCAACAGACGAGCAATGTCTACAGCGGGCCAATTATCGCTGGTCGCGAGATCCACACAGTGGAAGGATGGGAGATTTGCTCGCAGCAGACGAGCATTATCTCCATCGGACCTATTCCCGGTGGTCGCGGGATCGGCACTAGTCAGACGGGGAGTCTGACGGTAGTACACGCTTACACAGGTCCATACACTTACGATTGACAGATGTACGCGTCCTATGGTCCCGGCGCATACGAGGCCCTCACCTGTGGGACTTGGCTGAACGCCTCTAAGTCAGGTTTCATGGGTTCCAGGGTCTGGCCACCGCTCGCCACCTGCTAGTTTAGGAGAGGTCTCGGAGTATTGACGCTGAGCCACCAGCGTCTGTAGCCTACCTTGTTCCAGACGTACTCGTTATCCATTCCTCTGGAATAAACAAGGCAAGGCCGAGAGAGGGAACATGTCATTTTGGCATCATATGTTCTCTGAAGCTCTGTCCAGGCATCGTGGTGGAATTTTGGCCTAATTCCAACTCACATACTTTGGTCGCAAGACTGTAAGGTGCCACTCACTCCGCTATGCTCAAGGGTGCCCCGTAGGTTACCGCAAGGTAGGAGACACTTTACTTTTTAATTGAAAAGGGAATACCCTATCACGCCGCTCTAGCCCCTCATGTTCAGAACAATCGGCAGTAGAGAGTTAAGGTTGTCAATATCGAATCCGTGGCCTTTACTTCTATAGAACAGTTCATGGTGCCAATTTTAGGGCCAGGTTAGTAGGGAACACCGCGACTTGAAGGGACTTCTAGCAAATGACCACTTGGCCAGAAGGCAAGAATGTTGACTACTGGGCTACAGCGGCTTGACAGTCATAGTTGTGGATTTCTTTACAATAAGGACTTTGTGACATTTTTACTTCACACCCCATTAACCCTTGCGATCTCTGGATAGTGGATCTGATGTCTAGCCTACGTGGATGAGGCTAGGAAAACTATAAATTCACAGGCGAAAGCTGTGCAAGTTAACCAAGACGATAAAAATAACGGGTGGTTAGATGACTGAATTCAATATTACCTGTATTTATAAACGTGGCCGTGGCAATCAGGAGAATTCTTGCAGCTGCGTTCATGTTTACTTTTACCATTCTTTCTGTTGTCTCAGTCTGTGTAATCGAAATGCAGAGACCAGTAAACACTTAATGCATTTGTCTTTTATTGTTTTTAATCACTAGATTTTGTAAACAAAGCCGTTGCGTGAGCGAAGTGACAGAGAGCAGCGATGATAATGTTAGAGTATGATCGGTCCCGGGACGACGCCTGGGCTCATGCCTGCGAAATTTACGGAAAGAATGGCCATCTATTCCTCCGCGTATTCAGGCTTAAAACATGTGATGCCGCTATCACATTACAGACCGATAGCAGCAAACTATTTGGAGATCATTTTTAAGAAAGTAAACTTTTACATATAATGACTGTTTTCTAAAATTAATAAACATTACGCTGTCATAAGTCAGCTACTAAACTGAATACCGCGCTACACACACACACACACACACACACACACACACACACACACACACACACACAGTATGCACCCACACCCACACAACACCCCCCCCCCACACACACACACACACAAACACACATACACCATACACACATACATAATACAGATATCTCCCACTCTCTATACAAACATAGCATTCAACCACAACAAACACTGCTAGAACCTAATTATGGTTTCAGTGTGAAGTGACTACAGACTAGATGATGTCCATTTATACAGTCTTGAATAGCCGATGCAACAAATGACTGTAATTGACAACGATTTATCTCAGTGGGCAGCTAACTATTTGTGAGTGTTCAGTTTTAGACCACGCACAGACCGTTTCTATATTTGAACGATAATGCTGTAGCAACAAGTTGTAAGTGGTATCAATTTGTAATCGACATTTAACTACATTTAGCTCGACACGTATGTAACTTGCTTATTTGCAGCATAGTCATCATCAGCTAATGAATTGACCTCTGCAGAACGTTGTTCATTGAACAGTCTTTCGACTTGTCGCGTTGTGGCAAAGTGTAGGACAATACGCTGACAATGACATGAGCATGGTTGGTAAGAATTTTATACCAGCTCTCGTCGTTCGCCACATGAGGAAAAGACTGTCTATCTATTCTTGAAGGCACGTATGCCATAACATATGTGATTGATCTAATACTTTACAAAGAGTCTTTTGTATTTGTTTCTCTATCAAGCCAGATGTATTGCCTCTATGCAAATTAGATAGCACATCTTAAATCCATTCACGTTGTTATCTTCCTGTTCTCCGCTTCCCCGATACACCTCCCTCGTAGATAACCTTTTCAGACATTCGTGTCTTCTTATGTGTCCAAAAACATTTCAGTTTAGAAAATTTTATTCATTCATAACCAGTTTTATTCACTACTGATTTGTTGTTTGTTGTGTTTTCTCATTGTGAATTTTCAATATTCCCACGTTTTTAGCTTTTTTGTTTAACTCCGAAATGTCACACACTGTGTTGCCGAACGAAACATTCATGCTCTCAGTATTCTCTCAGTTATTCCTTTTATCCCTGTCATTACATTTACATCCCCGTCGTCAATTAACCTAGATATCTATAATACAGTCTACTTTCTCCACTGATAATTAATTACACGATGACATGTTTGTTTAATCTATTGTCATTACATTTGGTTTTGCTAGATCAAGATACAACTGTATTACTCACTTTGCTTTTTCACTGACTTCATTAGTTTCTCAATTCCCATTGTGTTGTTGTATTCTGTATCGTAAACATATCTAAGTTAAATATTTCTAATCCTCCGATTACATATATTCCTCCGAATAAGTATATTCCATTGTCAATATTGTCTGTAATATTCCACAAGATAACTTCAGTTTATACTTTGAGTAGATATGGGGGGAAATTCAACTAAGTATGTACAAAACCAAACTGTTATATCATCACATATTCTCATGACTGCCTTTTGTTCTCTGTAGTTTTTTACTTTTAATATGTGTTAAGTGCTATGGAAAGCCCTCTTTTATTCAAATTCTGCTTTATTCAAATTCTTTTTTTCTTATTCTTTAAATAATAAATAAAAATTATAATAAAGCTGAAATAGTCTAAAGTCTTATACAATATACCTTTGCCATTGGGGGTTAGATAAATAATTCTTGAATGTTACATTGAACCAATCTTCTTTTTAATATATGGCTGTGAATATGGACACTTAGTCAACAATAACAACATATGCTTTGAGGCTTCAGAGATGTTGATTTATATAATAATTGTGAAAATTTCTTGGACATCCAAAAATTAACAATCTAGATATTTTGAAATAGGCTAAGACATAAAGCCAACTAATCAAAAACATCAGTCAGAGGTAATCATCATTTCTAAGTACATCATAAAATGTCAAATACTATGCCATAGTTTGACAGCTGGAAAGATGTGTGGAAAGAAAGATAGAGGAAGATAGTGAGAGACAATTCTTGTCATATTTTGATTATGGCACAGAAGAACGCGATCGCACGAATTGATACATTGTTGAAAATATCAAAATGTAGATATACATACATGGAGAAAAGCGGTGGCCAATCTTGGTTGAACACCAAGAATACAATTCAATTTACCGCAGAAGAATGTCTCGGTGTGTTATCCACGCATAGAAAGAACAGATGGTTCAATCAAAAATGTGAAGAAGCAGTCATTAGGAAAAAGAATGCTAGACATGTATGATTAAATGACATCAACAACATCCAAAAGGAAGATCAATATAGAAATGAATGTAAAGAGGCTATAATAATAGTTCGATAGTAGAAGCGAGAATATATGAGTAATATAATCAAAGATATGGAAACTAATCACCAGAAAAACGAATCCAGAAAGTTTTTTAAAGAACTGAAGTCAATTAAAACGAGGGCACCAAAACAAAACATATGGTTTAAAAAACAAAAATGGGAATATGATAAATACCAATGAGGAAATGTACAACACATGGAAATAATATTTTGTTGAATTACTAAATTGTGAAGCTCCAAGTAACACTTTCACACAGGAAGAGTTTCTAACGTGTGAACCACAAATTGAAGAACCTGCATTTGAAGAAATAGTATATGTAATCACACGACTTAAAAACAATAAGGCAACTGGGACTGATGGAATTGCTGCAGAATGTATAAAGGCAGGTGGCCATGCATTACATCTAAAGCTATGCGAACTAATAATAAAAATCTGGAGGACAGAAGAATTACCCCATGACTGGAAAGAGTCATTATTGATACCTATTTTTACGAAAGGAGACAAGCTCCAATGTGAAAATTATAGAGGAATATCACTACTGTCCACAAGCTTTAAGATACTATCCGCAGGATTACTAAATAGACTAAAACCATATTCAGAAGACATATTAGGTGACTGCCAGGTGGGATTTAGACAAAACAGATCAACAATAGATCAGATATTTATCTTACGACAAATAGCCAAGAAAAATTGGGACTATAAAAGAGATCTTCATAAAATTTTTGTGAATTTTAAAATGGCTTATGATAGTGTCCATAAGAATAGTCTATGGAATGCTATGCAGGAATTTGGAATACCCTTTCCAAATAACATCTGGCTTGAAACAGTGTGATGCATTATCGCCGCTACTCTTCAATCTAGCTCTAGAGAATGTTGTAAGGAAGGTAAAATAGGAATGTGATATTGGAGGAACATCCAAGCTGCTTGGTTATGAAGATGATAGAGATATTCTTCCTCTTCTTCAGCGTTCCGAGCCATTGAGGTTCTTTGCTGCAGATACAATCCGTCTCCATTCGTCTGTCTGGTTGACCTTCTCTTGCCAGTCGTTGGTTCCAAGTGCTTGTACGTCTGTATATGTATTATCTCTCCACGGTCTTCTTGGTCTACCTCGGGGTCCACGGTCATTTATTTCCTGATTGTAAGCGAGCTTTGTTTCCCTATTATCTTCAATTTGTTCTATGTGCTTCAGCCATTGTAGTCTATTAGCCTTCATGATACCAGTGATTAGCGGGGACTTAAACAGATCATAAATGTCTTTGTTACTTCTTCTTTTCCACTCTCCACTTTGTGTATCCCTAATGGGTCCAAAGATGCGTCTTAAAATTTTGTTCTCAAAGGTTTGTAACAAGGCTTCGTCTCCTTTCGTTGTACTCCAGGTTTCAGAGCCATACAGCACAACTGGTCTGATCGGTGTTTTGTATATTGTGATTTTGGTGTTACGAGATAGCGCATTTGATTTTAGTAGGTGTCGTAGTGCATAATATTTCTTATTTCCAGAGTTGATTCTAGTTTGTTTTTCTTCCCTTATGATGTTGGAGCAGGTGAAGATTGTACCCAGGTATTTGTATGTGTCCGTTCTTTTAATGGTCATATTATCTATTTGTATGTTGCCAGTGTTTTTAGATATAGATATTATAGGGGAACATTAACAAAAGACATTAGAAATATTGGCTCACTGAACGGAAAAAGCCCAACAGATGGGGGCTGGTTATCAACCAAGATAAGACAGAATCTATGGTAATTTCAAGAGAAGGAATGGCTAAAATCTCTAGCCACATACAAATCTTGTATATATACAATACAACCTTGAGGCAGAATACGACGCTGATGACAGAGCTGGAGTTAAGAGCATATGAAGAATCATATGAAGTATACTAGCGACTTCAACCGAGGCTCAAGAATGTTTATGAAACCCTCAAAAGAGCGCTTTCAAAACGGTTTGAAATGACTGCTTATGTCTATCGGAATAAATTGCGAATAGCCAAGAGGGAAAAAGGAGAATTCTACACAGCTTTCGCGGTGCGGCTAAAATTCTACTTTTTAAATGGATGTCGCTCGCCGGCTTTGAAAAAGAGTATGATAATTTGGAGAAGATGGTTTTAGCTGTGCAGCTCAATGAGCGAATGGGAAAACCACTACAGGTGTTTCTTCTGGAGAATGGCGCAGAATGGGTGGACGACATTGTCAGGTTAGCAGAATGTATAACCTGACGTATGAAGATAACATATCTCATCAAACAAAAGGTCCAGAAGATCCCTATATAATGTATCGTTCAAAGATGGGTCGTGCAAGTCCATAGAATAAAGGGGGATCTTAGCAAAGAAGTCCGAATTGCAACCGAGATACCAACAATCAAACACCACCAGCTACCCAACGTTGGAGGAATATGTTTTGCAATCATTGCAAATCTCACCACCACCACACCCTCGGATGTTGGAGAAAGCTCACGAATAAATAGCATGCCGCTTGCATTGCTGTGGGAAGACAGATAAGTCTGAGAATATCTCAGTTAATGGACAGCCAATAGAGTGCCTTTATAACATGAGACTTTATTATGATACAGTATAGCCGAAACTGGTGTGTCCTGACCTTTTCACAGGTAGTAATATTGAGATTTAAACAGCAATGAAGAGCTCAGTGGCTATGTATTTCCAACTTTCTAGAGTAGACATAGTTTTCAAATATGTCACAGGGACAATTCATGCTCAAATGTCGTCAGATCCTATATATCCGATGATTCTAGATTTCAGATATGTGTTCTTAGGTGAAGCGGACAAGCCTTTCAGAATACGTGCGATGTGAACCAGAACAAGGGTAATGTCCTAACAGCAGTCTGACGCCATTGTGAATCTGCTACCTGGAGAGCTGTAAAATGCTTACAAACAAGATTTGAGTTTACACGCTTGTTTTGTCAAGTTGCCATATGGAAGAAATCCGCCTGAGAGGGGAGAAGTCTACACGAAAATGTTATATCTGAGAGCATGTACTAAAGGGCAAGGGCATGTCTAACTCGTTGTTCCCACCGCCTGCCGAAAACAGATCTTTAACATGGGACTTACCATTTCCTTCACATGACAAATGGGTCTCGGGGCAACTATGCAGAGAAGAATTTTCTGCCACTTTTATTGGCCAGGATTCTCTGAAACATTAAAGCGGTATGTAAATTCTTGTCCCGAGTGTTACCAAGTGACACCGAAGCATTTGACTGCTCCAGTTCCCTTGGGAGAGATGCCAGTGATGAACCGCTATAATTTAACAATGGCTAACGCATGCACGACGTGGGACGAAGCCATACCTCTTACGAACATCGATTCAAAAAATGTGGCTTAAACTTTAATTGATGTCATCTTGAGATTGGGATTCCCCTATCAAATCCTAACAGATAATGGATCTAAGTTCAGAGGGAACTTGATGGAAGAGGTATTCCTGATCATCCACACAAGAAACATTCATATTTCTCCCTTTTACCCTCAATCGATTTGGCAAAATGCACGCTTCAATAAGACCCTATTGACTATATTAGGGAAGCTAACACACGAGAAATCTGACAGAATGGATTAATTCATTCTGGCAGCTTTAGTCGCTTATAGTGAAGCACTTAAGGGCTCAACAGGTCAACTACCAGCAACGTTGCTGTTTGCGAGACCTAGTTAAGGCCATTGATTGCCTTATTGAGAAGTTAGACGTGATGAGAAAGCCACCTAAACAGTGTAAACGCTTAGACATATGCGGGGGAGTTGAAGAAGAAACTTAAAATTGGATGGCCTTTGGCTATGAGAATCTGAAGAAGGCCAGAGTAATACACGCTTCTTATTACAATAAGGAAGTGAAAGATCGATCTTTATAGATCGGCATTAAAGTAGCATTCTTATTACGCATTCTTCTTCTTCTTCCCTTCTATTCATCATTCCGAGAAATTGAGGTTCTTTGCAGCAGAGACAAGCCGTTTCCATTCGTCTCTCTGATGGACCTTCTCTTGCCAGTCGTTGATTCCAAGTGCTTTAAGATGTGTATGTATATCATCTCTCCACCGTCTTCTTGGTCTACTTCAGTGTCTACGGTCATGTATTTCTTGAGTGTAAGTGAGTTTTGTTTTCCTGTTATCTTCCATTCTTTCTATATGCCCCAGCCATTGCAGCATATTAGCCTTCATGATACCAGTGATTAGCGGGGAATTAAACAGATCAACTGCAAAACCAGATAAACGAGCTGAAGAAGCGAATCAAGCTGCTTCAAACATCAGCACCGACCAGCGACATTGAGATACTGCTTGCTGAAATAAAGGAGATCCAGCAAAACATCAAGAAAGAAGTAGAACATATGACAGAGTTGAAGAAGGAAAACGAAGAAATGCTACGCACCATTAAAGAGGAGAGAGAGCTGCTGAAACCTGAAATGGAAGTAACCCGAAACAATCAACAGAAGCTATACAAGAGAACGCAGACAAGCCGCAAGATGAAACCCTGCAAAAGACCGGGCCGGAACAGCAAGCAGAATACCCATCCGGACTCTCCCTGGAGGAGTACCTAGAATCGATAAAATTGGACGAACGCAGGCACAAGAAATTTAAAAGGTGCTGGGATGAAAGAGAAAAGAAGAAGCTCAAGAAACTCAGGAGACCGGTAATATATCCAGATAGAATGACTGACTTCGAGGATGGACCCGGCTACACATACTATATAGAAAACAGAGAGATGATCTCATGGCTGACAGCGGAGGAAGAAATCAAAAGACAACATAAACTCAAACTCGTCAGTGAAAACAATCGCAAGGAAGAAAATGAAAACACCGAAAAGCTGCTTGAGAAATTACACTAAAAAGGAGGCAAATAGACCAAATAAAAAGTTCTAATAAGGACTGCAAGCAATCAAGCCAGGAGCCTTCCCTAACCAAATATACCACCAGAGGAGACAGGAACAAAGGGTAGCCGCCGACCGATCCCCCAGCTGACGTTACAGACACAAACCAACATAACCAGATCGAGATAGGACTCACTCATAAGTGCTCACAAGACAAGAATTAGTGTGAATGAACCCCCAAAAGCCACGGACCTTAACAATAACCACAGCTGATAGAAGCAGATTGAACGAGCCGAATTGTGAATTTTTGTTTTTATAGCAAGCAAGCAAGCAAGCACAGTCTGCACTTCGTAGTGTTTTGCTGATGTTCTGCTTGATCTCCATCTGCTTTATATTAAAATATAATCTACCTATTAGTTTTAAACCTCAAATAGGTGTAAGTTCCTGAAAATGTCAGAAGAGGACATGTTGACAGTGAAAGAGATCAAGGCTGTGCTTCGACGAAAAAAAAAAGGGGGGGGGGGCATTAGGGTCAGATGGTATAGGGTATGATGGCATTAGTATGTGTACCGAATAACTGGAGCAGCTAGCAGATATGTACAACAGAATTTAAGTGAGTGTTAGCATCAGGGGGGGGGGGGGTTTAGACAGCTCTCTGATTCTTTTGCCAAGGCCTGGCGAGGACCATACAACAAATCAGGGATATCGAGTAATCCCCATGCAAAATATAATAGGCAAGCAGCTGGAGAAGTTAATTGCTATACAAATATCAAACCAGCTGGATAGGCAATGTCGTTTCCCAAAAGCCCTTGCAGATACCGTTCAAACACAGAAACATGGACCAACGCATAAGTTTTTGTCAATGATGTGTATGAAGGTTTTCACTCAGGGACTGAAATATGTGCTGCAACAATTCATATTGAGGATGCCTGCAACAGAGTACCATTGGAATTCTTAATGTATCAACTTCTTTAGCTCTAGATAAATCCATTCCTCCTTAACAGGATCGCTGCAGAGTCATTCCTACGGTAAGTAATTTTTAGATGTGGCAGTTCAACTACTGACCGAACAAGAATATATCCTGACCTGCTGTTCAATGCCTACAATGTGAGAATCACAGGTGAGCAGATCACAGGACCGGGGAGAATAATGTCGTCTGCCTACGACGTGTTTGTGTATGATCAGGGTAAGGATAGAGATCTGGTTGCTGTGAAACTACAAGCATAACACAACCGCATAAGCTTATATATATATATATATATATATATATATATATATATATATATATATATATATATATATATATATATATATATATATATATATATTTTTCGTCCTCTGCATGGCGCTGCGATCAATCCCGAGTTGATTTTCTATTCAATGTTATGTTCATAAGTTTGCAATTGATGCCCGAACTAATCGACGTTTAAGCCCAACCAATCGATCTCAGGGATTAATCCCACAACCCCCCCCCCCCCTCCCCCACCCCAGCTACCATGTCATCTGAAGTTTTAAAAGCCCTACGTAAAGAGACCAAGCCATGTGGGATAACTCCGGTGCAATGAAGTCTGCCCTATCTAGTTTAACCCCCCCCCTCCCCCCAACCTTCCTTTAAGCATGTTATTTAGTAATTCAAACGTGACAGCAAACCAACAAAACAAAAGTTATAAGTCCCATTTACACGCCTTTAGGTACATTGACCATACAGTTGTGCTCACATTTGTAGACCAATGGGAACTCGGTGGGTGATATGATCAGTATCTTGCCGGCCGTCTTTACCTCCCAAGATATTTAGTGGTACCCATGTTAGGCTGGTTTGACATGGATTAGTGTTACAATTCCGCGTAACGTGACATTGAGAGATGTTAAATGTCAGTTTAATATCAATGTTTGGCTGCGGTAGTTATGTTGTTTAAAAAAACATTCTTCGCGTGAAGATGTTACCCCATTATGCTAGGAGTCTAGTCACAGTGACCTGCATGTGATTTAGTGTCAAAGTTGTTACTTTCTTGTCACAGCTGCATTGGCTGTAGTGCGTTAGATGTAGTAAATTGTTTTATTTGTATATACAATGTGACCACATGTTATGCAAATGTCAATGACACAGCTTAACATGCATGATTCGTAGATATATGCCTCTAGTAATACCGGAGAGTTTGACAAAATGTCACCATGATCTCGTCACCAGTCGAACAGATAATCCTGATTGCACTTCCGCGTGGTAAATATGTAAAATGGTACATGTCATTTGTGTCAAAGATCTAAATAGAGGTTTACAGAGTTAAGAATATAAGTAATAGAGCTAAGACAGAGACTATTAAAGGACACCAGACAGGAGAGACACCAGCGCTATAAATAGCTTCACAACGGGACACACTTGTGTCAACCAAGAGGGCGTTGAGTGCAAGTGAGCGAGGGTTTCCCAAGACACTAGGAAACTAGCCTCAACGAGTAACCATGGAGTACAGGTTACTCGAGTTAACTGACCAGCGTGCTGGGACACCATGCACGCAATACTCGTCAGCGCACGGAGGATCGAACGTCCGTGTTTGAACAAGGAATTAGTAGCGTGAGTCAGACGGAGACTGAGACGACTGGAGAGTAGACGTGTTCCTTATGAATACTATAAGTTTATAGACAATAGGGATTGTTAGGCTTTAGATTCCACTCAGTGATTTAATAATATCATTATCACCTCGTCATTGCATCTGTGTAACGTACCATGATGTTTATTATCAATGAAGTATTCCGCTCGCGGAGCTTGTTTGTAATCAGCTCTAAATAAATTGTACCTTTTGCAAATGACACGAGTTATTATTTCGTGTGGTGCAAAAGTAGGGGAGTCCTGAAATACCTGTCGCAAGCAAGTCGCTGACAGGCAGGACCCCATTTGGTGTCAGAAGTCCCTAAACCAACGTCAACATCACCATTGGGCATTATTGCTGTGTTAAAAATATCTAAAACTGACGAAAATTATTTCGGTGTTAAAAGGATCTAAAAGTAACGTGAATTATTTTCCATAGAATGTCAGAAAGAATTTTGTTTTGTGAATGAACGTTAGTGATTAACACCATTACAAAATGATAATTAATATGTTACCATTTGTGGAGCTTGAACCACAATGAAGAAAGATTAAGTTACTAGTTGTGTTATTCGACGGAAATTGATAGGAAATGTGTATGAATTTGTGGTAATGAAAATGTATACAAATACGAATTTAAATTATCAAGCAAACCATCGTGTACATTTCATTTTCTGTGATACAGCCATTGATGTCACCATTCATCACATTCATTTAGATATTTGTGCAAAATAAGTTCGCTTTGCACAAGGAAAAGATATTAGCTACTGAACGGGAGCCTAGGAACGTAGTTATACCAAGCAAGGGGGAAAGTGAAGACAAGACGACAGTGACTTTCATATGACGAATCATCTTACGAATCATGACGATCATTGATACTATCATAACATTCATTCATTAACATCATTTATCATTATCTAGATCACATTTATGATTCATCAGCCGCATGAAATATAAACATGTATTTATATCATATGCAGGCAGGACCCCATTTGGTGTCAGAAGTCCCTGAACCAACGTCAACATCACCATTTGTTATCAATCTCCGGTTGATTTTTTTAACGCAATTTAACGATCAGCTTGCTCTTAAACTTCTGGTACGCAGATGGCGGAGTAAGCAATCAATGGCAATCTACTGAACGTAAAATTGTCAGGAAGGTCAACCTGGTCTTGATCACAGTCTACTGCAAAGGATATGTACACAATTTAATTTAAGTTTGCCATTGCGTTCTGAACGAGATGTCAGCATATAAGTTCAACTTACCACCCTAGGGGATTGGGAAATTGATGATGTGTATGGCAAACACAGTTCTGAGGTGCCGAGTATTCATAGGGATAAATGGACACCCCTAAAGTGTTCTATGCTTTTAGTGATAGTACCACATAGTAGGCTATACTCACCTATGATGGAAACGTCACAAGCTGCAAAAGGCTGAGGACATATTTTACATTATTCTACCACATTATGCATCTTAGAAACTTAACATAACAGTGTATGAGATAGTGAGAGAGACGGTGAGACTGTGATATATTTTGAGCGTTAGCTGAACAACTACAAGAGAAGCTTTAGTTGAAACTCCCGCAGTATATGCTTCACCCGTGTTGGCCTTTATACACACCTGTCCATGATTTTCACTATCAAATATGCACTCAAACACAGCGAGAGATAACCTGTGTGTTTCGCATCAGTGCTACACGATATAACAATCAAACTTCGATGTGCCAACTCATATAACGTGCATTATGAGTGGTCTGATTATATATTGCAGCATAACACAACACACTGAGCGATTTGATGCTGCATGGTTTAAAAAGCAACCTTACCGACTCTATATAATATGGTAGTGAATGAAAGAAGCCTCATACTATTTTAGACTCTAATTCTGCACATGATAGATGATATATATACTAGCTGACCCGGCCCGGCTTCGCGCAGCCCCTGGCTGGGATCTATCTATCTATCTATCTATCTATCTATCTATCTATCTATCTATCTATCTATCTATCTATCTATCTATCTATCTATCTATCTATCTATCAATATATCTATCTATCTATCTATCTATCTATCTATCTATCTATCTAATCATAATAAATCTCTGTCTCAAACCATTACCTTCAATATTGGAGTACCGCAAGGCTCTATTCTTGGCCCTCTATTATTTGCCATATATATTAACGATCTACCTTTGCATCTTTCGTCGTCCTGCGATCTATTTGCAGACGACTGTACAGTGTACACAAACGCTGAAAACTGTATTTTACTGGAGTCTTTACAACAAGAATTAAATAATGTAGTTAGGTGGAGCTATTCAAACCGTATGCAAATTAACATCACTAAAACAAAATCAATGTTATCAACAACTAGACAAAGACT
Organism: Cepaea hortensis; assembly: GCA_963921405.1. Classification (NCBI taxonomy): domain Eukaryota; kingdom Metazoa; phylum Mollusca; class Gastropoda; order Stylommatophora; family Helicidae; genus Cepaea; species Cepaea hortensis. Next base: position 65,410,634 of record OY992884.1, read on the forward strand.
TCAAACTCTAAGCTCACACACATCACTTCAACTTCACATCGATAGCATGCCAGTAGAAAGTGTAATTGAGCACAAAACATTAGGCCTAACCATAGAAACCTAACCTTTAATTCCCACGTTCATTAAACAAACAGCGAAAAAAGTCTACCAACTCGCCAAGATTAAAAACTTCCTTGATGAGGGCACAAGGAAACTATTCTATACTTCTCATATACAGACACACTTAGACTACTGCTCTACAATCTGGGACGGTTGTTCTAATTCAAACACAAAGCGACTTTACTCACTCCAGAAACGGGCCACGAGTCTAATTTATAGCAAACATTTATCATGCAATCTGTCACCGTCCTAGATCTCTAGGGGATTGAAACTCGGGCTCATACAGGCAACAAACTCCGTTCATATGCAATATAACATCATTTATTATTACTATGTTACAGTAAGCTGGCAAGCCAGCAATCTGTAAGTTGCATATCACAGGAGTTTACAATAAACATAATGATCACAACAACTCTATCAGCTATCTAACATATGCATAAGACCCCTAAATACACTTGGGTCGAAACTATCAAGTCCCCCTTAAGGTAAGCCCTGTTGCTTCCTCGATGTCCAGTCCGTGTCTGCCTTTCCACACGTGTCGCAATCCGACACGGGTGGTAACTCTCTCTGAGTTTCTCGTGGATCCCGCAATCGGCGGGCCCCATCGGTGTCCACGGGGCTGTGGACACACTGACCGGTCCTTCGAGAAGGCTCTGGATTATTCGAGCCTTCGAGTGACTCGGTTCTTTCCCTTTGGCTGGAGTTCTATCCCTTTGTCTAGTTTCCCTTACTTTTATGTTGGTACCGCCCTTATGTGAGGTTGTGACAGGAGTCCCCCTCCCCCCTGCTCTGATGGGTTATTATGGTAATTAGTTCTGCACTAATTCTGTCACAGGATCACATAAAGTCGGTGTTTGTAGTTTGGTGGATAGTAACTTGGCAACCTACATATCTGCATCAACAACTCATGTATTCTCCCATACACCACTTCAAGATGATTGCTGAAGAGGTCTCTCTCTTCTATGTTCTTAAACATGCTTATCTGACCGAAGTTCCGTGACGTTTCCAGTTGTTTTTACAACCGCGCCGTTCTCACGTATCCATATGATACCAAGATATAAAACTCTGTGTAAGAGAGTTTTAACAAGACAAATGTCTTGGCTATTTAAGTACACCTGCAAATCTTGTCTTGCGTGTGTATTTCGATACATTTTTACTTCCGTATGTTGTATGTTGCTGAATATGTATTTATGCTGTTGTTTCATCACATCTGACTACGTGTGTTCCTGTTGGCTTGTTAGTGTATTGACTGATATGTTGCTGTTTCTAATAAAGTGACTGTATTTTAATTGTTAGTGTTCAGTTTTGAGTTTGTATAAAGTGTGTGCTCACTGTGTGGTTTAACTCCAAGCGTCACGAGTTGGGATATCCTTTGTCATGAATTACCCAATCTGTGTAATGCATGATCGGGGCATTCCAAACAGTGGCGCTTAGATGTAGTGTATTCAATACTAAACATGTATCAACAATTGAGACAGGTAATACATTTTACATGAAAGACGCAGACAAATTAAAATAAATACGTTTTGCGTACAATTTGTCCGCTCAGTATATCGCTCTCTCATTTAATTCATTCACTCTGTCATTCATACATCTTTCGTACAAAATAGTATTTTGTTAAAATATACAAATAAAGTTAAGGTAAGTCTTACTGCCCTTAGAAAAAAACGGGTTAGGCGATATGTTCCCTTTAAGGTAACAAGTACTTTTTGTACGTGTAATCAAAAAATGGTTTATAACTTAAATCGAAAATATGTATAGGTCGAATATTTCACCTATGAGTGAAAATGCTTGTAATATATTATGGTATAAAATATAGAAGTTACATGTTGACATATTTTATATATATAATGAAATACAAGTGTAATACATATTAACTAATAGTAAATTAATTAACTAACTAACTAACTAACTAACTCCAACGACGATGTGTGTGTTGTCCTCCTGTTGTCCGTTTGTCGTGCCATCGATGTTAACAGTTAATGTCGCTGTCCTTTGCATGTTGTAATCGACGTAGTTCTATTCCGGCTGTTTGCGACGTTTCTTAGCAATAGCGAGTATGGAGTGTTCTTAATCTTTACAAGATGACTGTCAGTTCACTGGTTGAAATCACTTCACAGATATTATATATCGCTCGTATTGTTTTTTACGCCTTGGCCATTGGTAATATGGCTTAATACACTATAGGGTTCTCAAAGTTTCATGTTCGTGAGTGTTATCAGTAGACTATTCATTTGGGCGTTGATACTTCTGGATGAAAGTTCTACAGTAGGTGTAGCGGTACACTGTTCTATGCAACAGACTAAAATATCACAGCTTATTATATGGCGAATGATTGCTTGCTTGCTTGTGTTCATTGGCTTGAGCTCCAACGCAAAGTCCTGTATGTCGAATGAAGGCATCCTGTTGTCCAACATCAGTGTGATGTCATACATGACCTGAGGTTTGCGTGAGTATCCGTTGTCCCATGTCTGGATTATTGGTGTGCAGACGGGTGGTTCCTCGCCATACAGGCAGACACTCTCCGACTTCGGAGGAATCGGCGATCCTATTGACTTCAGCCAGGACCCCGAAGGGACCTGTTGCCCAGGACGCTCGGCGAGGACGCGTCAATAGGTCTTGGCCAGTATATAACCCGGCCCTGGTGCCCTGGAAACACCTCTGCGTCCCTGGCGAATGATTAATGTGCCTAGTGCTAGTCTGCTGGTGCATTAGTTTGCCGTGACAATATGTCCGCAATAATATTATCAGTACCTTTGATGTGGCGGATTTCAAAGTCGAAATCTTGAAGAAGAAGACACCATCTTGATAATCGGTGATTCTTTGGCACACCTTGCTTAAGTACCAGCAGTGGCGAATTATCGGTTAAAACAACAAAATGCGAACCCAAGAGGAACTTAGATAATCGACGCATACAAAAAAGTAGACTTAGTGCTTCCAACTCAAATGTGGAATAATGGATCGCAGCCTTTTTAAGCTTCCGGCTGACATAGAGTATCGGATGTCTTACGCCTTGATATTCCTGCATCAGGCATCCTCCAATTGCGATAGCACTCGAATCTGTGGTCAGAATAAAAGGTATATCTATGTTTGGTAATCTTAATACGGGTGGGTTAGAAAAAATTGATTTCAATTTGCACATTACATCCTCTAAGCGGATACTCTTACAAAATTTTTCTGGATGATCTTTTATCAACAGATTAGAAAAAACTGATGTGAGTTCCGCCCAATTTGGTATAAACTTGGCATAATAGTTTATGAGACCTAACAGGCTTCTAACCTGTTTCTTTGTAGTTGGAACTTCTAGGTTGAGAATTTTTGATAAGATTCTCTCATCTGTCAGTAGCTTGCCTTCGCAAATCCTATGACTTAAGAAGTCTATTTCTTTATAGCCTGTTTCAACCTTGAAAGGTTTGATAGTAAGTCCAAAGAGAAGGATTTGATTAAAGACTTGTTGGAGTGTACGTAAGTGAGAAGTCATGTCTGAAGAATGGATACATATATCATCAATATAAGATTGCACGTCCTTGATGCCGTGCAATAACAGCCTAGTTAACCTGACAAATGTGGCAAGAGCGTTCTTGAGACCAAATGGAAGATATCTCCATTCGTACAGCCCAAGTGGTGTAGCGAATGCTGTTATATGCCTTGAAGAGGGAGATAGTGGTACTTGCCAGTAACCTTTAGCTAAATCAAGCTTAGAAAATAAGGATGATTGAGACATATTCAAAATGAGGTCTTCACAGCTGTTCATTGGCTCAGCATCTGTCGTGGTTATAGTATTTAATCTTCTGTAATCTATGCATAAACAAATGGATTGGTCCTTCTTTTTCACCAGGACAATTGGCGAAGAGTACTGGGAAACAGATTACTGTATTATTTTATTTGTTTCTAAGTCCAAAATTTCTTTGTCTAAATTTGCTCTATAATGTAAAGGAATCGAATATGGTCTACATTTGATAGGCGTTAGATCTGTCAACACAATTGAATGTGTTACTTTGTCAGTCTGTCCAGGTTTGTTTGAGAAGATAGTTTTATAGTCGTTAAGAAGAGACAAAATGTCTTGTCGCTGCTGTTGTGTCAAAGTGTCAGAGATTTGTATGTCCTTCATCGTACTGTCGTCGTTCATAATTGGTACTGGAATTTCTGTATTGTCTACGTCCGTCTGATTTATTACTGACGCTACTGTTTGTAAATTGTCTTCAATGTCCTTGTCGTCGTCGTCGAAACTAATAGTTGTCAATGTGTCGTTAAATTGGTCGTCCATGTTATTCTCCCATATTTTCGGTAATGTGAATATGTTTTCGTCGTCTTCGTTGTCACAAGAATGAGTCGTTAATGATGCTTCGTTTGTCGAGGTGTCATTCAGTCGGGTAATTTTCGTTTCGTTTTCGTTGTCTTTCTTGTCAGTTTGGTTATTGTCATCTGTTATCTGCGTCTTCTTGTTCGTGTCACTGTCCTTTCTAGAATAGTACGGTTTTAACATATTTACATGGAATATTTTCAACTTTCCATTCACAGAAATTTCGTAGTCAACTTCCGAAATTTTTCTTACAACTTTAAACGGTCCCTGCCAAGAGGTTGATAGTAAATCTCTCTTGTCAGGTAGTAATAGTAAAATGTCTTGATTTGGTTGTAATACAATCGTTTTTGCCCCTTTGTTGGCGTACTGCCTGTACCTAAAACCTTTCTACTGTAATGATGTTCTGGCCAGTATACAGGATCTAATGATTTTGTCTCTGGTGTCAGTGACCAAATCATAGGTGGGAACTGGTAATTGGATGTTTACAGGTTGTGATATTATATCTTTGTAAATAGTGAGAGGTCCTCTTGGGTTCGCTCCGTATATCAATTCGAATGGAGAGAACCCCGTACTTGATTGTGGGACTTCTCTGTATGCGAACAGCACCGTTGGGAGAAGTATATCCCAATCGGCTGGATTATCAGCTGTCACTTTGGATAACATATGTTTTAGGTCCCCATTCAATTTTTCGCAAATTCCATTTGCGGCCGGTCGATAGGGACTTGTAAAACATTTTTTTATGCCTAGTAACTTAGTTACCGATTGGGTGGCATTAGATATGAATTGTGTTCCTCTATCTGATATTATCTTCTCCGGAAAGCCAAAACGGGAGAATATCTGTAATAATACGTCCGTGACATCCTTAGAGGAGATAGATTTTAATGGAATCATTTCTGGCCACCTCGAACACAAATCAACAAGTGTAAAAATGTATCTATTTCTTTTGTTTGAGATGTGGTTCAAAGGACCTACTAAATCAACCGCCACGATTTGGAATGGTCTCGAGGCAGTTGTGGTTGATTGAATTTCTGCCGTAGGGTTTTTCCCTTTTTTGATAAGTTTCTGACAGGTATCACATGATTTACAATGGGTTTTTATGTCTTGGCAAAATTTAGGCCAATAAAATTGGCTCAGGACTCTGGCCCTGGCTTTTTCGTAACCCATATGACCTTTGAAAGGTGAGTCATGGGCTATATGTAGCACTTTCTCACGATGTGACTGAGGTAGAACCACTTGCTGTATCGTGGTTTGATCTCTGGTATATAATCTAGTCAGAATATTATTATTTAGTCTAAATGTCCAAGAAGCGTTTTTTTGTGTGTCAATTTTGGCTTTAATCCTACTAGCCGAAAGTATGGCGAAAGAGTTGGATCTGATTTTTGTTCTTCTATAAGCTCGGTGGTGGTAATATTGGATGAAATGATTTGTAGCGACTCCTGAAGTTGGTCGTTGTGGGTTTTGTGTGTCATTTGTCTTGTTACTATATTAGCGTATTGTTTGTGTTGTTGCACATTTACAGGCTCAATATTTTGTGGATCGATGGCGTCCTCAGTTCGAGGTGTTAATTTGATGGTATCATTGAAAGATTCAACCGCCCCAGTATTCTGCACCTCTGTGAATTCGATTCGAATTCCGTCATCGGTTGTCTCCCTTGTGCTTTTGGCAGTTTGAGACAAGCACGCGTGGTTTTTCATTTTGGAACCACTGTATAGTTTTTGGATACAGTTTTTCTGTTCCCATTCTCTGATTTCTTGTTCAGAGCAAGATCTTATGTTGGGAAGATTCCCAAGGATGATTTCAGCGGCAGGATTTTCTAGTACTGCGCATAGCACTTGTCCTGATATAAAAGGTGTCCGAATTTCGGCAAGTGCTAGGAGGTATCTTTCGATAGTGCCTGCGAATGTGCGACAAGTTACGTATTTGTGTGTGTAGTCTTTGTCATTAACTAATGTTTTCTTAATTCCACAAAGAGTCGCTCCGGAATCGCGTATTAATGTACATTGTTTGTTATTAACAAAACCTGTTGCAAACTTTAACTTGCCTGTTGATGTTAAGGCTGCGTTGGCCATTTCGTTAGAAACTGGGATTGTGTGGCCGTAGAGCAAAGTTGTATCAAGCTGAAATTTCCTACAGGTGTTACATGTGTCATCAGTGATGGTGTTAATGGTTTCTACAGCATTACCTAACTCACTCGCACTTTCATTCTGGATGTCGCATTCGTTCTGTTGTTCAATTTCTTCATCTGAGGATGTGTTTATTAATGCGGCATTAGCCTGCTTCATCATCTTTCGTCCATCACAGCGGGCTGAATAGTGTCCAAAGCTGGAACAAAAATAACATTTGACCGCTCTCTGATATGCGTTCCTTTTGTTCTTTTGTTTTTCCACCATCATTTGCAGATGATGTGGATAATTTGGTGATTTGTCACACATCGCGTACTCTTCGTGTGTCAAATGACAATACTTGCACCTTACTGGCTTTGTGAACTTAGAGCGTTGTTTGAACCTGTTTTCATTTGGTTTTGAATATTTGGTGTTTGTAACCGCTGATGTTTCATTTTGGCTCATATTCAACTGAAAAATATCGCGGTTCGCTGTAAAATATGCGCTCCCCTTATTTTCTATTTCCTAAATAGTTTTACAATCCATTTGTCTCAAAAATTTAGAAAAAGGTGTTGGTATTGTGCTAATAATTTTGTCAATTATAATTAGCTCCTTCAGCTTATCATGGTTGTTATTTGTTTTTGCTGAGGTTATCCATTTTGTACAAATATCTTGGACTGTAGACACGTAGTCTATGAAAGTTTGGTTAGGCAAAGTGGTTAATTTGGAGAACTGTAGTTGATAGCCTGCTGTATCTAGTGAAAAATGTTGTAGTATTCTTTGTTTCAAATAGTCGTAATCTTTCCTCATGTCTTGTGGAACTGTTTCTATCACTTTTAAGGGCTCTAAAGCTAAATTTCTCATCAGAATAAATGATCAGTCGACTTTTGCGACGTTATGATAATCCATCAAGCACTCAAAGTTCTCTAAGTATGCGCTGATTGAATCTCCTGAACAAAACGGCTTGACCAGGCCTTTATATTTGTTGTATTTTTGTTCATCTTCTTTACTTCTAAGTTTGTTTACTGACATTTCTAAGTTGGAATCAATTTCCATTTGTTTAAGTTTTATCTGTGTTTCTGCATTTAATTGGGCTTGTTCGGTCGCAGCTTCGAGCTCAATTTGCATCTTCTTATCTTGAGCCTGCAGTTGCGTTTTCTTTTCTTCCGCTTCCATTTGCATCTTTCTTTCCTCAGCTTGCAGTTGCATTTTCTTTTCTTGAGCTTCCATTTGCATCTGCATCTTTTTCTCTTCTCTTTCCGCTTGCATCTTTTTCTCTTCCCTTTCCATTGCTCTGTCTTCTCGTGCAATATTTTCTGATTGTGTCTTTTGTGCCCATTCCGAAAGTTTCTCCTCAATATATCCTAACCTAATACCTAATTCGTTGCACTGTTCTAATGTTGACATCTTGTATTTTAGTTATTGTTTACTATATTGAAATTAAATCCCTTTGAAATTAGTCTGAGTGTACAAAAGTTGGTTATTTCCCTTAATGTTTACATTCAAATTTACACGAGCAGGTTTACTTGGTTATGAGATTAGCATATACATAAAAATCAATACAAAGAAAAATGTTACATCAATGAATCATGGATGAGTATCGCTTAGGGACATAATGAGCATGAAATGAAACTCATCTTAATTTTCCTGATCTCTCGACTGTAGTCTTGTTGTGCTTTCCTGTTTTCTCGCCACTTCTGGAGTACAGGTTACATACACACGATATTTCGCGGAACAATCTGATGTTGGAATAAAAAAAAATTAGTAACAGTCAATGTAATTGTCACAGTCATGTCAAATTTTATGACCATCAGTATAAATTCAAATATTTTTGTAGAGGGACTATAATAGCTCATTTACAGATAATATGATGATAGCTGCAAAGTTTTTGACTTTGTGATGTATGATATATATTTTTTTACTTGGCAAAACCAAGAGCTGTCTGGAAGTAAAGCTTCTGATTGACAAAACCGGCTTGGCCCCCAAATAGCCTGTCACCGTCCTAGATCTCTAGGGGATTGAAACTCGGGCTCATACAGGCAACAAACTCCGTTCATATGCAATATAACATCATTTATTATTACTATGTTACAGTAAGCTGGCGAAGAGAGTTTTCGCAAGCCAGCAATCTGTAAGTTGCATATCACAGGAGTTTACAATAAACATAATGATCACAACAACTCTATCAGCTATCTAACATATGCATAAGACCCCTAAATACACTTGGGTCGAAACTATCAAGTCCCCCTTAAGGTAAGCCCTGTTGCTTCCTCGATGTCCAGTCCGTGTCTGCCTTTCCACACGTGTCGCAATCCGACACGGGTGGTAACTCTCTCTGAGTTTCTCGTGGATCCCGCAATCGGCGGGACCCATCGGTGTCCACGGAGCTGTGGACACACTGACCGGTCCTTCGAGAAGGCTCTGGATTATTCGAGTCTTCGAGTGACTCGGTTCTTTCCCTTTGGCTGGAGTTCTATCTCTTGTCTAGTTTCCCTTACTTTTATGTTGGTACCGCCCTTATGTGAGGCTGTGACACAATCCTAGCCTATATAAACGCCTTCAGTTACTACCACTCCGCAAACGCCTGCTTTTCAATAAAGCTAAACTAATTCACAAAATCCTGCATCGGAATGCCCCAAATTACCTTTGGCCATTGTTTAAATATAATGCTAGACACAGTAAACGTTTAAATATATTACACATTCAGAAGCCTAGGATTGACTTATATAAAACAAGCTTAACGTACTCCGCAGCTCAGCTGTGGAACAATCTACCACAAGAAATCAAAGACATCACCAATCCCTATTCATATAATCGTAAATTATTCGAAGACTATCTGAGTACGAATTACCTTCCCCCTTAATAATAGAGATAATAATAATGATAACAAAACCCTAGTATAACAGCCAGTCCCCTTTTGGTAGGCCAGTATATTCCACAAGGCTAATAACAAGTGTCAGATCATTATCTAATATTACTGAGTCGTGTAGTTTTGATGTTCGCATTTTGCCCATGCCTTTATAATGCATATCTTTTATATTGTTGCTGTACTCTGTTAGCCTTGAATGATGTATGAATGAAATAATGTAAGAAAGAGAGTGATAGAAGGGCAGAATGTTAGACGGGCCTGCATGCCCAATTCTTAACCCTTTGAAAATAAAATTTGTTCGTTCGATCGTTCTATCTATCTATCTATCTATCTATCTATCTATCCATCTATCTATCTATCTATCTATCTATCTATCTATCTATCTATCTATCTATCTATCTATCTACTTATCTATCTATCTATCTATCTGTCTGTCTTGCTGTCTGCATGTCTGTCTGTCTATCTGTCTGTCTGTCTGTCATTCTGTCTGTCTGTCTGTATGTATGTCTGTCTGTCTCTCTGTCTGTCTGTCTGACCCGGCCCGGCTTCGCCCAGCCTCTGGTGGGGTGCATCTCATTTAATTCATATAAGGAGTCACATAAGCTCCCATTCCCGTCTGCCTGTCTGTATGTATGTCTGTCTGTCTCTCTGTCTGTCTGTCTCACCCGGCCCGGTATCGCCCAGCATCTGTTGGGGAGCATCTAATTTAATTCATATAAGTAGTCATATAAGCTCCCGTTCCCGACTATCTGTCTGTCTGTCTGTCTGTCTATCTATCTGACCCGGCGCGGCATCGCCCAGCTCCTGGCGGGGAGCGTCTCATTAAATTCATATAACAAAAAAAATAAATAACTTAAGAATGTCCTTCCACACACCATCCATTAATTGTAATGAAAACTGTTTTTAATCACCTAC